>PYXC01000953.1:80000-201514 GCA_015244755.2 Tenualosa ilisha | reverse complement strand
TCCTGCATCAGTAAAGACTGCAGTGACAGGGTGCATGTCTCTCCTGCATCAGTAAAGACCTGCAGTGACAGGGTGCTGGTCTCTCCTGCATCAGTAAAGACCTGCAGTGACAGGGTGCTGGTCTCTCCTGCATCAGTAAAGACCTGCAGTGACAGGGTGCTGGTCTCTGCATGATCAGTAAAGACCTGCAGTGACAGGGGTGCTGGTCTCTCCTGCATCAGTAAAGACCTGCAGTAATGGGGTGCAGATCTCTCCTGCATCAGTAAAGACCTGCAGTAATGGGGTGCAGATCTCTCCTGCATCAGTAAAGACCTGCAGTAATGGGGTGCAGATCTCTCCTGCATCAGTAAAGACCTGCAGTAATGGGGTGCAGATCTCTCCTGCATCAGTAAAGACCTGCAGTAATGGGGTGCAGATCTCTCCTGCATCAGTAAAGACCTGCAGTAATGGGGTGCTGATCTCTCCTGCATCAGTAAAGACCTGCAGTAATGGGGTGCTGATCAGAGGAGATGTGTTGTTCTGTTCGGCATCTCTCGTGTATCAGTGGGGATTTGTAGTATGGGCAAAGACAGTAGATAGGCGGAGCAAGATGGTTCATGGTAATTCATGCCTATGGGAGCAAAGTGAGATCAGTTCCGATCTGCATAAATAGGCGTCGTTGATGTGCTTGGCTGTAGCAGATTAGAGTAAGCACTAGGTGGCACTAGCCTGGCTAGTATAGAGAGTAGAGTGCACTGAAATAAGCCGAGTGCACACCTGAATTAAAGCTGATTTTCTCCGGAGTGGAGAGTCATACTATCACATTTTCCTTACGTGGGCAGGAGGGTTTGGAGATCATGATGCCGTGTCCAAAATGTACATCTGTTGCTCAGAAAAATTATATTAAATATTCTGTGAAAGTCTGGGGTTCTGCCATAGACCTGAATGTTACAGAGCCTCTGCACTGCATAAAGGGGGATTGGTGGCCCCGCCTTGTGCGATTGTGGTTCCAGGAAGTGGCTCATTATAAAAAATCTTGCTCCATTTTTCTACCATCTTTGGTATTGGTCCACTGGTTTCTCTCTGCTTTATTTCCCTCATGGGATCAAAGGAGTATACAGTCGAGATCTGCAGTAACAGGGGGCTGATCTGTTCTCTCTGCTGTATCAGTGGAGATCTGCAGTAAAGGGCTGCTGATCTGTGGTACTGGGGTGCTGATCTGTTCTCTCTGCTGTATCAGTGGAGATCTGCAGTAGAGGGCTGTTGATCTGTGGTACTGGGGTGCTGATCTGTTCTCTCTGCTGTATCAGTGGAAATCTGCAGTAAAGGGCTGTTGATCTGTGGTACTGGGGTGCTGATCTGTTCTCTCTGCTGTATCAGTGGAGATCTGCAGTAAAGGGCTGCTGATCTGTGGTACTGGGGTGCTGATCTGTTCTCTCTGCTGTATCAGTGGAGATCTGCAGTAAAGGGCTGCTGATCTGTGGTACTGGGGTGCTGATCTGTTCTCTCTGCTGTATCAGTGGAGATCTGCAGTAGAGGGCTGTTGATCTGTGGTACTGGGGTGCTGATCTGTTCTCTCTGCTGTATCAGTGGAGATCTGCAGTAGAGGGGTGCTGATCTCGCTGGACTGCAGGCTGCTGGCCACCCTCAGCAGGCAGCTCATGACCATGTCCTTGGCGCGGGCTGCCTCCAGGTTGTGGTCACGACGGCGCAGCTGCAGGGTGATCTGGTCCAGGCTGGTCTGGAGCAGCTCGGAGGCCAGCACGGGCAGCGGGCCCGGCCGGTTCTGGTCCCCGTGCCCCTGGTGGTGCTGCGGTGGCGGGCCGAATGCGGACCCCTGGGCCAGGTGCTGACGGTATAGCTCCAGCAGCTTCTGCTCCAGGTAGCGGTTTAGCTGCGAGTTGGACAGCGGACGCTCTGGCGCCAGCAGGGAAGGACCCTCGCGGGGCCCAGAGGAGGGTCCTCGTCCTCCTCCTGCTTGCCCAGACAGGACACCAGCGGCTCGGGGTCAGAGTCCTGGCACAGGCTGGCCTGCACATCACCTGTAGCACAATTTATAGTCACAGTTGGACTTACAGTTTAATTCATTTGCATTAATATATGACATTAATACATTGGACACTGATATTTGGGCAATTCCAAAGTTGACTTGTCTGATCCAGTACACCAATAAAAATGCCAGAGTTACAGCATTTCAGACCATTTATTTCAATGTATTTATTTAATATGTGAATAATTGTCTGCTTGTTCATGTACTGCCACATCCATAATACTGGAACTTCCACTTTATTCATGTAGCCTGACAAAGGTTTACAAAGAACAAAAGGAGACCCTAGGGTGATGATGCATAACTTTTATGTTTGCTTTCCTTTGTCTGATTTTTCTAATTTATCACCATATACTGTGTATATAATATGACTGAATATGACATTTCTGTAAATGTGCCAGTGTTAGCCAGCAGGTACATTTTTCAGCTAGAGCTGTGTGTCTTTAGACAGGATGTTGGATGCCCATTCTTACCTGTGTTGGCCACAGTGGCCCCTCCGCCAAGCAGTAGCACCTGGTCTCCGGCGATGTGGAGGTCGCTGTAGTGTTGGCAGATGCTGTGGCAGGAAGGGGGCACCAGGAAGGCCTCAGTGGGCGCTACCACAGAGCCAGGGGAGACTGCCCGCCCAGGAACGTCCACGCCAGGAGAGACGTGTCTGCCCAACCCACCCTCCACTGGCTGCCAGTGGGCACTCTCTGTCGAAGATGGCTCAGGCAAGAGCCAAGTTGCCAGGGAGAAGTGGGGATGCTTGCAGGGAGGCGTGATGATGGAGTGGGGATGGCTTGACGAGGTTGTCTTGGTTTCAGGTGAGCGCTTGTGAGCGTCTGATGGGCGTCGGGTCCCAGTCCTGACAGAAAGCCACAGTCCACAGGCGACTCTCACAGAGCATGCTGACTGCTGACACACACATACGCATATGAACGTACATGCACACATGTTAATGCACACACACACACACACACACACACACACACACACACACACACACCACACACACACACACAACAGCATTACACTTACATCACAGAGATAATAAAGACATCCATACTCACACATAAATGTATGTGGCCAGTTTCACGGAAAATAAACTTTTTTGTCACGATCCATAATGGCAATAAAATGCAATGGTATGGTATGATGTCAAAGGTTATACATGAAAGTTGAGCACTTGCTATTTTGGGCTGTAGGACTTACATGAAAAGGAATATACAAAGCATTTCACACAATCATTCACATCATGGTAATACTAAGGCATTTTTTTGCTATTATGGACATGACAAAAAAGACATTTTCAATGAAATTGCCCATGTATATTTACTCACAAACGCCACCACAGAAATACAAATAAAATCTAATTGATATGGCCAGTAGTTTAAAGTATGTTTTGAAATGTCATTATGCATAGAAGAATATGATTGGTTGTCGTGACAGCTTTAGTGCTCAGTAGAGTTTACTCTTAGCCATCCATTTTGCTACACAGTATAAGATCCCTTAACATATCTATCAGTCTGTCTGCCTGTCTATCTATCGATCTGTCTATCTATCTATCTATCTATCTATCTATCTATCTATCTATCTATCTATCTATCTACATAGATGTCTGTCTGTCTGTGTAGCTATCTAGCTATCTGTCTGTCCAATCTTCAGTTCCACAGTGGTTAGCTCAGAACTGGTACCAGTCTTTCGGCATGTTGATAATCATAGAAAAGTTAGGAGAGACTCACCAGAGGAGGATGGCTACTTCAGTGCCTGAAGGCAAAGGTTCTCAGCATCTGAACAAATATGTGAGTGTGTGTGAGAGTGTTATGCTTGTGTGTGTGTGAGAGAGAGAGAGAGAGAAAGGGAGAGAGCACATCTGTGTGCGTGAGGGTGTTAAGCATGTGTGTGTGTGTGAGCGAGAGAGAGAGAGAGAGAGAGAGAGAGAGAGAGAGAGAGAGAGAGGAAAGCCTTGTGGTCTGCTTAAGGAGAACTTTGTATTTATGTAGCAACAGAGAGGAGAAGTGAGAGACAGGTGTGTGTGTGTGCGTGTGTGTGTGTGTATTTATACCACAGTGTTTCCCCATCTGTCAGAGACAGGGACAGTACTTTTTATGAAAATGCTTGAAATTTCATCTGATACTTTTGGCTGCTACTCAAGTTTTGTCATGTCTCACTAGTATTCCGATACAGTTTGTGCTGATAGCCTTACATAAGTGGTATGAGCTTGTGTGTGGTGTGTGTGTGGTGTGTGTGTGTGTGTGTGTGTGTGTGTGTGTGTGCTGCAGAAATCTATACACATGATGTTTGTCCGGCAGCAATGGCTATCTCTGCCTAATTAAATCAGTAGTGGAAATGCAAACACCATGCCTTAATCATTCAGCAGATTTTGTAATGGGCCATTGTGAACTGGTCAATAGCAACACATTTACTAGCCCAGGCTAGGCTATCACACAAGACTTCAGTTACAAAAGTTTCCATTCACTTCATTTCACTTTGTAGGAATGTTGGACATAATCCAAAAGTCAATATTATGATGATTTTCATCAGCTTTGGGGCCAAGTGTGTCACAGTGAGATGTCTTTATGATGTCACAGTGAGATGTCTTTATGATGACAACAATTTGGATATTAATAGCCCATTTTATTGTCTTTTTATTCTTATGTAATTTAATAATGTTAATTACTTTTAAACTGGCTCAATGAAGTTTCATTTGCTTTTGCGTGATCATTTATTAAGCAGGGAATGTGTTTGGCTTTCACACAATAGAACTCTCTTCGGCTGGCGTCAGTGGGAAGGCACCGTACGGTCGTGCGGTCGGGACACCCGAGAGCCCGTGAGTCAGCCGTTGTGACACCGGGCAGCTCAGGTTTCCAGTTGCCATGGCGCTCACAGTCCACAAAGAAAACAGTCGGACGCAGACGGGATCATGGCTGCAACAGGTTCAGCGACTCATCATTGTCCTCTGAAGGACTAAATGGACTACAGGATTGACCAGAGAATATTTCCAGACTCCCCATTCGCTATGATGAGGAAACTATATTCACAGCACCAGGAGTCATGGGGCCTCTGTAGCACACTGCACTGTGCTATCTAATCTGGAGTGTGTTGAAGATAATGCTTGACTGTTCCTCAGGAGTGTAAAAGTGCTTGAGGAGGAAGACATGGAAGGCATGTTTAGGAAGATTAACGCCGTGTTCAGGCCCAACCTTGGCCAGAGGCACCGGGATGGGCAGCGAGCCCGTGAGGACGACTACCACAGCGCTTGTACGGTCAAGCTGGTGCGCAGCACGTCTATGCTGGTGATGGGGGATGCTGCAGCAGCAGGGGCGAATCGGACGCCCGGAGACGGACGCCACGCTGAAACGCAGTAAGAGCACGCTGACCCTGGAGTCCAGCACCCCACCACCACCACACTGCGCTGTACTACTACCGGACCCGGCAGGACCAGATATGGCTCTACACAAGGAACCAGAACTGCCTGCAGTACCTGCAGGAACTGGTGGCACTGAGGCGTCAGTACACACAGAGCATCATAAACCTCCAGAACGCTGAGCGTAGGAACTCGCTGGCAGCAGGAAATAAGAAACACGCCCCACAACCTCCACGGACCAAAGCCACTCAGGTAGGCTTTTCATGCAGAGTCAAACATCTATTGACCCAGGGTACACAGGTAAGCATTAAATCCCAGAGTACAACATCTGTGGACAAAAGGTACACAGGTAGGGATCAAGTACCAGAGTCCAACCAAAGCACACCAAAGCCACTCAAGTAGGCCTTTTGTCAGGTTTAAACCAGACTAGAATCATTTGAATTTCGCTGAGATACAAGTCTGGAGGTAGTGAATGGAACAACATCACCAATAGGAACTAGAGTGGCTGAGTTAGTCAAGCCTTACCTTAGCCAGGCTTGTAGGCCTTTAGTCAGAACAAGGCTGGAGCTGCACAAATGTAAACCTTGCAGGTGACAGATCAAAAGGTGAACAGACCACAAAACTAAAACAGCACAGTTTTAAAACTGAGTCTTAGATAATAATGTTTTGGTCTTAGTCAGCTCTTTAATGCTGTATGAAGATTAGAAGATCAGAATGTTGCTATTTTAAATGGTAAATGGACTGCATTTATATAGAGCTTCTCTACTCCTACGAGTACTCAAAGTGCTTTACAGAGTATGCCTCACATTCACCCATTCACACACCGGTGGTGAAGGCTGCCATGCAAGGTGCCAACCTGCCACCAGGAGCAATTTGGGGTTCAGTATCTTACTCAAGGACACTTCGCTGGGGTCAGTCAATAAAAATTTTGTGTGCAGATCCAGTAGGCCTTTAGTGCCAGTGTTGAAACTAACTACTAGCCTGGTTTGATTCAGCCACACTTGCTTAAGAAAGAGAGTCTGGCCACTCGCAACTGGGACAGGTTTACATTCCAGCACTGCCATGGGAATGCTGGGATGAAAATTCAGTCATTTTCAGCCTTTAATGCGCCTGTACTTTAATACAGGTTCAGACAGGTCACCCTAGTTGGACTGATAAAATAAACTTCAACAGCCGTAGAGCAGCCTTGTTCAATTAGTTTTGATTTTACCACATGGTAGAAACTTTGCTCTCTCTACAGGTAATGATTCAGAAAGAGTTTAGATGTTACACAGTTAGTTCTTAATGTGTTATAAATATATTATTGATTATTGATTACTTTTCTGGTTTCGGTTGTTGTCAGAGCACGAGAGTTGAGCCCACAGCTCCTCCGATCCCTAACGAGGAGGACACGCTTCAGTTCTTTGACTCCGTCATCGCCAGCTTTGACCCAGAGCCGAGGCGCAAGCCAAACGTGGACGATGGCCATGCTGACGTAGACTTCATTGGTAGGCTTGCTCACAGCAGTAGTGCGTGTGTGGTGCTCATGTGTATGTGTGTGAAGGGGAAAAGGACTCACCGTGTCACCTACATTGAGAGCTTTCTGTTAAGGCCAGGAGGGACGGCCACTGACTCGGTTTTGGATCAAAGACATATCAAGGCCAGATCAATGCCAGCTCCAAGCTGTATTATGGCTTGATCAGGGATGAGGCTGAAGATCTGGGGCTGGAGGTGTTGGCCATTCCGTTCCTCTCTCTTTCTCCTCCTGGCCCACCTGCACTGGGCCACAGAGACAGCATGTGCCTCTGCACGGCATCTACAGAACCCCATGACTCACACTTGTTTGAGTTTAGCAGCCATATTATTTATAAAGTGAATCTTAAAGGCTTAAGTGACTGAAGGGTATGTATGACTCAGAGGCAACATATTTTGTCTTCTCTATCCCCTCTCTTTCCTTGCTATCTCTCTCTTTCCCTGTCTCTCTTATCCATTTCTCTCTCTCTCTTAGTTGCTACCAGCACCAGTGAGCATGACCTCCACTCTAACTGGGTTCTCCGAGATCCGCGTCGGTTTTCCATGGATGAGTCCCGGTTGCAGCGCCCAGAGTCCAGACAAGAACCAGAACCAGAGCCAGGTCCAGCTGGAAAACGTAAGGTCCAGAGCAGCACTGCCAGTGTCGCCGACTCCAGCGTAACCCCATCCACCTGCCCAAGGTGGTGGAGAGCGCTTTTCAGACGCTCCGTTTCAACCCAAACTTAAGAAGAAGGAGGACTGATTTCTCATCCACTCCATGGCAACCCACGCACAAGCTCTGAGACATTCTGTTTCAGACCCAAGCTAATAAAAGGACTGAAGCTCTCAGATGCCCTGCTTCAATCCCACACTTAATATGGACTATAATAAGTTTTATATGCTTCAACCCCACACTTAATATGGACTATAATAAGTTTTGTACGCTTCAGTCCCACACTTAATATAGACTGTAATAAGTTTTATACGTTCTGCTTCACAACTAAAGAGGAAGGACTGAGATTTTCGGACACGCTGCTTCAAACCCAGAACATAAAAACACAGATTGAGCAAAGGACCATCTGGATCTGTGAAAGAAGGAAATTTCGTCTGCATAGTATTTATATTTAGTAGTTTTATATTTAGTGTTTCCACCCCTCATGTCTTCATCTCACAAGGGTTCATGTTCATAAGAGGAGCATTAGAGTTCATAAGAGAGCTTATTATATGGACATACTCAGAGGTGATGAATTAAATTGACTAATTGAAATTGCTAATAGTCCCTGGACGATGGGTCAAGATTAGCGACTGAACATGGGACTGTGGGATTGTTATATTTGTTGTGACAAATAACTTGAGTGGAGGGTGACTGGTTATTATAACTGATTTTGTACGTGTTTGGCATGGAAATAACAAGTTTAACTCATATTTTGTTGCCTTTGGTTTTATTTTTCCTCATTTTATTACCCCAGTGATGACAGCTTCAGTGTTTTATATTGTAATTTTAGAAACAATTCCTTCCCATAGAAAGTGGAACTGAAACCAACTCAAAACATGACTAGTGGGTGGGATAATTTAACTCTGAGGGAACAGTGCTTTGCTCCATGATCAGGTCTCTGTGGGAACTCTTGTTTTGGGAACTCGTGTTTCTACTTCTCATGAATTATCAAATGCATGGAGAACTCGAGCCCTGACTCCCGCACCTCACCTGGACTCTGCTTGAGTCCCACGGAGCCCTGAAAAACACACCTGGGCACCACTGAACCTCTTTCAACAGAATAGACCATCATCTTCCTCATCTCCCTCACAGGTTAGACACACAGGTCCTTCAGGTTAGACGCTCATCTTCCTCTCATCTCCTTCAGACAAGACCATCATCTTCCTCACCCTTGCTTTATCTCCCTGGCTCCAGGTTAGACTCTCATCTTCCTGGCATGTAATCCATCTTCCTTGCTCCAGATTATAACTCCACCCTCACCACCACCACCTGTTTGTGTCCCACTCCTCTTCCAGGACAGACCCTCAGCTTCCTCACATCAGAACACCCTGATTGTTTGAGCATCTTACCCATCAGATTTACCTCCACTAGATTTGCACTGGACAAATGTTATTGTGAGCAATGAAATGGATCTGGCTCTTGCCTGTCACACAGGAAGCGGGTTCACATCAGGGTCATCCTCTCTGCCTTTGCTATAATCCCTTCTTCTGGACACCACAGGCACAAAGTTTGTCTTGTTTTTCCTTTCAGGTCTGAGTCTGTTCATGTGTCTAGCATGCCCTCTTAGCATGCTAGTCACAAAAACATTGTATCTGGGTGACATCATAGAGTCAGGAGCACATCCACTTCTAACAAAATTTGCATTACTTTGATCCTTATGTACTCCCACACATGCAAAGCATGATTAAAACACTGACCTGTGTGTGCTCTTGTTGCAGGATTCAGCTGAAGTATCATATGAAGCTCAACTCACTTGGCTGCAGTTATATATATATGGGCAATTCCACAGAAAATTGACTTTTTGTCATGTCCATAACAATGCCTTGGTATTTGTGTGATGTGAATGATTGTGTGAAATGTTTTGTACATTATGCTCGACAGCCAAAAATAGCAAATGGTTAATTTTCATGTAATCATTCACATCATACCATACCATTGCATTTTATTGCCATTATGGACGTGACAAAAAAGTTAAATTTCCATGTATATAAATATAGAGAGAGTAATAGGCCTTTAACATTTATTGTGATCGAATAGTTCAGAGTGAGAGGAAGTGAGTGGGAGAGAGAGAGAGAGACAGAGTGAGTGAGTGAGTAGGAGAGAGAGAGAGAGAGAGAGAGAGAGAGACAGAGTGGGATTAGGAAATGAGCACAGGTCAGACTGGAACTGGTCCCTGTGGGCACCTGCCTGTTAATAGTACAGGGTATATGCAAGAATATTGAGTTTAAATGTAATACTTTTTAATGCCTTCTAGTTTTTTAAAAACACTTTGCAACTTTTAGGCCTCAACAGTACAGGTCCCAAGTGGGGTTGGATAATAGGCCCATTGGCTGCCCAGTGTGGGTTCCCTTACCAGTGTGAAATGTGGTGCCTATTTCAGCTCCACAGAAAGGAGGCCACGTGGGATAGGACTGTTAACCCAGATTAGGACAGTGTAGGACCCGTTACCAGATTCAAATGAAGGGCATGTGTGAGCAAGGGGTTCTTTGTCGGTCAGGTTTGACAGCACAATGCATCATCAGGGACCAAAATGGGGTTTATTATGTGGGTGAGGCTGTGTCTCAACAGGGAGATCAGTCACGGGTGCGTGGGGACAACGTCATGTTATCTGTATAGAGCATCCAGTTTTTACTTGAAGTTTATGTTTAGCTTGGTTTAGGTTCAAACCAATCAGGCTAAAAACCTACAGCAACATACAGCAAGGCCTTTAGGCCTATAGCCCTTTCATGATGGTTGGGCAGTTATTGTTATATATTTGGGGTGTATTTTGAGGTACTTATCTGACGACATACAAAAGAACACGGCACACTATACTCAAAACACTTGGCTCCAACTGAAAACAAGATTTAGCCTAAAGTATAAGAATAAGACAAGTCAATAGCAAAGCAAGTTGCCATGCATCTGCACGTTTCAAAATCTGATGTATCTGAGTAAGACCAACACAATCTAAACTACATTAATTTTGAGAATTCAAACATTCAGACTGATATACTCTGATATATGACTTCAGCAGCATAGCTTTCTTAAAGGACAAATCCAGTGTGAATCGATCCATACCCCTGTTGTTTCAGTTCAGCAAATGCTGTTGGTGGAAGAAGGAATGTGAACCGACAGCGATTGCTGAACTGAAACAGGTATATGGAGTGATTTACTCTGGACTTTTCATGTGTACCGAAACATCTTGGATTAAAATAAATTACTTTAGATCTAAGTGTCAATTTAGGTTAATGTGTACACCCTACTGGACATACCCTTATTTAGAAACATTTAAATTTGTTTAAAAAAAATAAATATTCCAATTTAAGTAACAAGCAGTTGAAGACTAGTATAGCCTACATTGTACATCTGAATGAAGGCTTGGTCCTGTTCCTTTAACACTGACTTGACCTGATTTAAGCCCTTTGCCTCTAGGATGGATGTACCCTACTCTACTCAATTTGATATTGTAGACCTAAATGTAACCTCATTGCCAAGAAAAGTAGATAAGTTGCTCTGACGATCTTACCAACAGGTGCTGAGAAATATAAATCGGCCTCTGTGCAGGCTTGCTTGACAACTCAAACAAGCTTGCCAGTTATCTTTACGTAAAAGTTCTGCTTGCCATTTTCTCACAGAATGTGTAAGCAGAATGTAAATGTGAACTATTCTATTAAACATTTTATTCAATTCAATTCAATTCAGTTTTATTTATACAGCGCCTTTTACAATAGTATTGTCTCATGGCGCTTCACAGAAGGAGCACCCAAGAGCAACAGGGGCAAGGAAAAACTCCCTTATGTTCAGTTAATCTAGGAAGAAACCTTGGGCAGATCCACGACTCAAGGGGCTAACCCAACTGCCAGGGGTCATTGAGAAAAATTACAATCAGTAGTAACCATGACAGACTATAAGTTGCCTATGGTTTAGCTAAGGTTCATAATAGTTCATAATAGAGTATTATCCCACTTTTACATTACATGGTAATCAGTCTATAGGTGGTTATCAGGAATTATGGCTGGACAATGTAGCAGCGGCCAGGCATAGTGACAAACTCAAAGGAGTGAGATGGGTCATGGGGGTAACAGTAAGGGTCCATTTGACAGCGCCATTGTGAGGGGGGGTCAATCACGAAGCCTCAGGAAGGGGTCGGGCCCAGCATCGGCGTCCAGGAAGGTCCTCTGTGATGGGGAGTGGGTCCGACATGGGCCTCCCGTAGTGTTGGTTGTAGTCCACTCAGGAGGGGAGGGTGAGAGGAGTCCGCCAGAATGAGGCAGGGATGACCATTTAGCGCATACATCTGCATACATTTGTCTTGGTGACGGGTGTTCAATCCCCTGACAGAAAAAAGGAAACCTTGCGAGCGCTCTGTATCTGCCACAGAGCCCCTCATACTGCAATTTATTTAATAAATAACAACCCAGTGGTTATATTGGCTAGTCTGTCTGACTGTAGCTGTCTGGTGAGACAGGGTAAGTCACAGACTCAATCTGAGCAAACGCCTCTCGAAATTAATCAGTGTTGATTTTGTAAGGTCAAGTGTTGCTTGGGAAATCCCTCCACTGTATTTAGGGAACAAAAACTAAAATAAAATACTTAAAAATACCCCCTGCTTGGTTTTAGGGGTGAAAAAATGCCACAGACAAGATAACACAATCACAGCAATAAGGCCACAATATAATATATTATGATTTTTTTTTAAAACTCACATAGTCCAACATAATTTGATTCTGATAGTTTGATTTATTTCTACCATATTTTAGCCCGCATCTTGCTGTTTTAAAAGTCTCATGGGATAATTCTTATCTTGCCATTATTCTGAATGAGCACATGAAACATGAACATGTGTCATATTGTGGACATCAAAGGCAATTTTGTCAGGTTAATAAAAAAAAAAGTACCACAAATAAAATTACATTAAAAAATAAAAAACAATTATTAAATAAGTATTGCGATACGTGGTACCTCAGTTTTACAATATTTCATCCCAAATCACCCGATCCATTAGTTAGCGCTATGTTTAGTTCTAGCATATTTGACTTTAATAACTCTACAGCTGGCAGCTCAAGCGTCCTAAAGTAACCCTTAGAGCAGAAGTTCCCAACCTTTAGACTGCTGAGGCCAAAATTTTATTCTGAAAATCTAACATGGCCCACCCAAACTTTTAGCCTATATTCATAACTCTGAGACAAATATTTCATGTATTCAATGTAATCTCTCATGAGCTGAAAACATTGAAATCAAAGGCCATAGCGCATATTTTTCCATCTACCAACCACTGTTTCATGATAATGTTTAGCTGCTAGCATTACCCATAATGCCAAATCAATCTCACGCATCAAATGTCAGTGGAACTTCCGATTGAAGGAAGGACTAAAAATTCATTTAATTTATTTTAACATAAATCACTTTGGATCATTTTTACTGGAACCATTCAACCCTTTATGACATGTATGTATGTATATACAGTACCTGCATATATAACCTACATATACAACCTGCAATGCCTTAACGGACCACAAGTGTGGAACCACTGCCTTTGAGGTTTCTGGTGTTTTTGCATACGCAAGTAGTCAATTCAGTTATTTCTCAGGAATGGGAAGTTAGGTGCTTGCTATGTGAAACCAGGGGTAATCTCCAGCCAACACTACCAGGAAGTGAAAGATCTGTGGCTGCAGGTGCAAGTGTATCATTGTATTGGTGTGTGTGTGTGCGTGTGGTGTGTGAGTGAGAGAGAGAATGTTACATGACGTAAGCACGTAACTTATGTCAGGGTCTATATTTGTGTGGGGCTCATAATGCACTGAAATGCACAAACTAAAGACACAAACTGTCCTTTCTCTTCTCAAGAAGCATTTAGAGAAACACTTTCCTTTTCAAGACTGTATTTGTCACACTTCCTGTTCTTGGGTTGTTCTCCAAACAGACACGAATTCAACTGAATATTTCAGACACACCCAATTGTCATGTTTCCCTTTTTCACACAGAGAGATACCAAGAGCTCAAATACAACAAAGACACACACACACGCGCACACACACACCCCTGTTCTGATGCTGTGAGTATTCCCTTTCTGCAGCAGCTAAGGTATACTGTGACCCACAGTGGTCCTGGGAAAAGGGCCAGAATATTGATGAGGGCATCTGAGTCCTATTGACACACACTACTGGGGTCAGCTGTCAGGAATGTCTAAGACCTGCATTCAGTCATACCTAATTCACCTTTAACACCCAACCTACTGCAGCTGGCTCCTACTGAAACTCATTCCTGCCACCATAGACTTATAAACAATTTTATTTTCAAGACTTACGCCCTGAGCCTGAATCCTCAAAGACTTAACAGGCCTGATTTATAATTGACTAATTTGTGAGGTAAGTCTTGAAGAGTCCAGGACAGGGTTAGGGTGGACATAGGGATTTAGAGGGAGGGGTTAGGGTGGACATAGGGATTTAGAGGTGCATAGAGTGCATGTCTGCCACATGCACACACCCAACACCCAATAAACCTGTCAATGATGTCCAACACGGTGAAGTGAATAATAATAATAACAATAATAAACATTTATTTATTATTATTGTTATTATTATTGTTGTTGTTATTATTATAAATCACATTATCATAAATGACATAAATAGGGACAAATGGATTGACATTAAATCTTTCTTTATTAACAAAATTATTCGACTCATAAACACACACACACACACACACACACACACACACACACACCTAGTTTTTCTCCTGTTTGACTTTAGGACTGAAGAAGGCTGCCATGCTCTTCATGCCCGACTTGTCCACCTTGGCCAGAGACTTCTGAGCTGCGGTCATCTTCTTGGGCGGCTGGAGGAGTCAGACAACGCAAAACAGCAGCACACTGTTAACCTCTGACAGGGGCACCAGAGCCGCCCACAGGGAGCACCACCCACACACATCAAGACATGGAAAACTCCATATTTAGGGCATGAAAGGCCAATCACATAATGTGTTCCAGGTTTTCACTAAACTAGCTGATACTGATTAGCTCAACTCTGACTCCTCACTCAAATAGATCAGCAAGTGAGTGAAATCACCTGTGTTTTGTGCACAGGTTGAACTGATGCGTGATAGGACTATTATTTTCCTCAGGTAGTTTTCCACTTCACCTCTCACTCTCTCTCTCTCTCACACACACATACACACACACACACACCAGGAATGTGGGGAAAAAGAGTATGAAGCCCTCCTATGAGCCCCTCTGCCCCCCCGCTAAGCCTCCCAGAGTGTTAGCAAAGGCACATGCGCCACACGCACATAAACAGCTGGAGAACAAACACAAATAACAAACCACAGGAACTGCTGTGTGGTTCTCTGTCCTCAAAACAAACAAAAAGAATTGCTGTTTGGTTCTCTGTCCTCAGTGCCTGTTCTATCTGCTCTTGCATGACACTGTTTCCGTGACCACGCTGCTCTCTGTGTATTGCATGATTTGTTGTTGTTTTGTATGGTGTACCATCCTTGCTAAACATGCACCAATAAACAAACAAACAGACAAACAAACAAACAGGTTGCACTAAGAAGTAAACAAACAAAACATCTGGAAACGTTCTATTATACAACAAACATGACCTTGAGTCTGGGGTCGCCAATATGCTGGCTCTACAGCTCTACAGCTCAGCATCTGTAACAACTTTTAGCTTTGGACCAAAATAAAACATAAATTGAGTGCTTTTAAGAACTTTTTGTGCTTTAAACTCAATGTCAATTTATGCATAGCCACTTTCTCTACGACCACAGATGGGCCCTACATTCTTATCTGTCCCTGTTTTCAGTTCTTATTCCTATTTGTTGTGTTGTATTGTCTTTATTTTTTATTAACGAGCTTCTTCAAAGCTGCCTTGATTGACATTACATGTTGTTACTGTTGTTCCAATTTGAATAATGACAATAAACTGAGCTAAAAGCTGGCAGCCATCTCCTGTCCTTGCCCAGTTGGCCAAGCACTCACTTTGCGTGTAAAATCAGAACTGTTGAACTTGGTGTAGTCGTCCTTGGCCTCCACCGGCACGCAGACAGCTTCCGCTTCTGCCGGAAAATAAATAAAACATCACCAACCGATGGCGTTGCCATGGCAATGACAACAACAACGTCTCACTGGCTACAACAGCACATCCAAGTGTGTCTTAGTTCAATGAGGGAACAAAGAGGTGCACTCCACATGACATTCAGACAGGGTAAACAGACTGCTGCTGTGGAAATACAGGGGACAGATGCACCACACCACAGACACACACACAAACACAAACGCAGACAGGCACACATACACACATGCATGCACGCACGCATGCACACGCACACACACGCACTCACTCACTCACTCACGCAAACGCACATGCATACATAGAGCCACCTATCTGTTATGTATAGCACAGAGGCAGTAACCAGGACTAGGAGAAAGGGAGTTTAACATGGAAATAAAGCAAGAGGAAGAAGATGATGAGGAGGAGGAAGAGAAGGACTAACCTTCGCTGGAGGCTCCTGTTTGGGGCTGCAGAGTTCAGGTAGTCTATACACACACACACACACACACACACACACACAAGAAGAAGAAAGAAAAACAACAGAGAGACATTATTGGTCCTGACACACTTTACTGTGAGAGAGTGTGTGTGTGTGTGAGTGTGTGTGTGTTTGTGTGTTTGTGTGTGTGTGTGTGTGTGTGTGTGTGTGTGTGTTTTTACATGTCCATTTGCCTGCATGCCATCTTTTCTGATCCTACTCTTGTTCAGCACTTGGGGCTCTGCTTGTCTGCGTCAAACGCAGCTGTACTTAACCAAAATGACAAATTCAGTGTCTAACAAGCTCAAAGGCATCTGTACTTCACCAAAACAACTACTTCAGCAGGCAATACCTAACCTGCTTAAAGGCATCTGGCACTGTGAAGAGACAGGCAATACCTAACCCTGGCACTGTGAAGAGACAGGCAATACTAACTGCCTAAAGGCATCTGTACCTCACCAAATAAACATTTGAAACTAATTTCTTGTAAGAACATCTTGCCTAAATGCCTCCATGGTGTCTATATTAGCAACAAGTTCAGGCACAATTAACAGACTTACAACTTTTTTAAAATGATACTTAACTATTAGTGCTGTCAATTGAAAAAAAATCTGTTTAATCACAATAGAAAATTTAAGTTAATCACAATTAATCAGAGATGGCCCTGGTTTAGCGCAGGCTTCAGCAAAGTGGCGCACCTCGGTTTTCTAGACACCCAATGTGAAAGAGTGTAGTTGCCACAGGCTGTCTATGACAGGGGTGCCCAGGGGTAACAGACCACATGATTTTTTTTAACCCCAGTGACCCTCAGTGCAAAGGACACTTGTTGCCTTGTTGTCGTTGTTTTTCTGTTGGTTCTGATTCTGGTCGAGTGTGCATCGAGCATGTTTGCGTAGCAAAACTCACCAAAATGAGTGGAACGACCTACCCTTCGACCAGGCAGTCGAGTCTAGTGTATTGCGAAGTCCTTTGCTTTCATATATATATCAGAACTATTTACACGGTTTCTGGACAGTCAGTTTATGTTCTGTTAACAAACAAACTTCTCACAACTGCCTAAGTACTGCCTGCTGATGAAGCGCTGAATTTAAAACATTTTTGAAAGATAGGCACAATACAATCGAGAAATCCTGCCATAGAATTCAAAATGATGTCTTAAATTATTTACAAGTCTATACAGTCGACTCACACGTTGCTAAAAGTACCTACAGTGGGCTGCTGAAACACACCGGCAAACAAAACAAAGCGAGTGGACGACCTCGACCAACCAGCCTTGCGTTGTGTGTAAATGAGAACGGTGCTAGTGGGTAGTGACGTATGCATCTGCATGATTAATCTGCATTAAAAAAAAAATAACTTGCTAAAATTATTACATTAATCATTATGGGTTCACGTGTTAGCACTGACAGCACTATAAACTATAATCAACTATAAATAGAAACCAAATGTCACACTTTGAAAAACAGACTAGCAACTCACTAGGGAATGTGGGTCCTGGTTATGTGTAAACAACTTAAAAAGTTGTTACTTTTTAAGAAGAGTGGAAGCTGTTGCAAGTCATGTAGGAGACTCAGGGAGGTCATGTAAAGGTCTGTGACACTGTCAACCTGATTGACTGATTGATCATTCAGGTGCGCGCTCTCTCTCTCTTTCACACACACACACGCACGCACGCACACACACACACACACTCACTCATCTACCCTTTGCCTGAACTCAGCCCTGGTTTAGATCTGCCCATCAAAGCCTCCCTTTCTCCCACAGGGGGAAGGAGAAATCATAAACACATATGCACACACAAACACAAACACAAACACAAACACACACACACACACACACACACACACACAGACAGACACACACACACACAAATATATATACACACACTAAATCAGAGCAGCTCTCTTGTAGTCGTAACACTTTTGAAGTCTGTGGATGTCACAATTTTCAAATGGTGATGAGTTTGCACAGAGATATGTCACACACTGGGTTTACACTGGGTTAGAGTGACACAATTTTACAGTTGGAAGAACAGGGCCAATGTAGTACAGGGGAGCTGCATTGGTTCTGTTGCCACAAACTTAGAAAGGAGACCATCAGTATCTTCGCCATCATAATTAACAGCTAGATAGTCAAACACATGCTTGCAGAGAACACATGCATCCTCTGCTATGCCACTGTCAACACTAGTCTAACTGAATTAGCAACCCCCTCCCCAAAAAACAAAAAGGGCTCCAAAGGTGGATGTCCTGGAGTGTAACTAGAGTGTAACTAGTATCTAGAATAGGCAAAATTGTATGTTATTGTGTCTATGTCTATGTCTCCTGACCTGGGTGTAAGATCTTTGTCAAATGTCACACAACACTACACTAACGCACGGCCAAACACGTGCTTGCTGAAAACCAATGCCAGCTCAGTTGCCTCACCACAGTCATCAGTGTTTCAGAAGAGAATTGGCATTTTAAGCAAACAGCAGACCAAGCCAAGTGTTTCAGAAGTCGATGCCCACCATGGGCAAACATATTAATCTGATTGAAGTTTGGGGTTTTGTCAATTACGGGAGAAACCCATAAAAGAAACAAAAGAATTAGCAGCTGTGCTGATCTGTAGACCTACTGCGCTGTTCTGTCTACACTGCTACTGTAGAATGTATAGACGCACATTGACTACTATGCACAGCTAACGCAGTACACCCTATAAACAGTAACAGTTACTAGTAACACCATAAACAGTTCAAGGAGACAGAATACCACTCCTGAACATGATTACTGATGAGAGTAAGGCACTAGTGTGCTACACTACCACCCACACAACTGATTTGCAGTGCTGTGTGTGTGTGTGTGTGTGTGTGTGAATGAGTGAGTGAGTGTGCAAAGTCAATTTTTTACTTAAGAGAAAGTACACAAGTAACTTACGTATTCAATGTACAAAGTGTTCCTCTACTGATGTGTTGTATAATGAAGTTAATACTCAATAAAGGCCAAGAAATAAATAGATCACAATTTGGGGACAACTAGATACTGTTACCAAAATTCCCCAATATTCCCTGACTTTGTCCATAAAAATATAAAATTCCATGATTTCCCATGTCTGAAACAGGTTGTCTTGAAATTCTATGATTTCCCTGCAATTCCCTGACCCGTGGAAACCCTTGCCCTATTACTGGTCTTACTGACATCAAACAACAGGTGAAATGAACAGTTTTTTCTATTCATTCCAATCCTTTGTGTGAGTGTGTGTATGAGCGAGTGTATGTGTGTGAATAAGTGTGTATGAGAGTGAGTGAGTGAGCGTGTTTATACATACTCTAAGTGCCTGAGCAGGTCTTTGCTGAGGTCCTCACTGATGTACTCCGAAATGAGCCCATGGGCGTAGCGAAGGTAGTCCTCTGGAACACACACACACAGGAGCACACATTCAGCCGGAGTATAAGACAGACAAACACACACACACACACACACATAAACTCACGCACCATCAGAGGCCTGTTCTTCTTGCTTGACCCTGATGAAGGTTGATGATTTAACTCCTCCCCCAACAGAGATGCTGCTGTTCCTGAGTGTGCTCACTGTCCTCTCAACCTGCAGAAGAATAGAGAACGCCACTAGAGTGTGTGTGTGTGTGAGTGTGTGTGTGAGCAAAACTAAAAAATACATATGACTGAGTGTGAGAGTGAGAGAGAGAGTGAGTGTGTGTGTTTTTTTTGCGGGGGGGGGACTATGTCAGTGAGGACATTAAGGACGCTGACAATAAAATGACACTGTTAATCAGAAACATCAGACCGACCTTCTTTTTGAGCCATTCCAATGTCTTCTCTTGACTAAACCTGTGGAACTTCAGACTGCCCACCTCTGTGAAAGGAGAGAGAAAGAGGGAGGGAGAGGGTGAGAAAGAGAAAGAGAAAGAAAGAGAGAGAGAGAGAGAGAGAGAGAGAGAGAGAGAGAGAGAGAGAGAGAGGAGATGAGATAAAGAGCGAAACAGAAATGGGTAAGAAACAGTGCCTTTTCGCAAGTGCAGGTATCAAAATACAGTTCTCTTTATTTGTAAATAGCTGGACTGAAAATTACAGCCATAGCCTTGTATACGAGGAGCAAACAGCCGCTTTCTGGTTGCAAACTGGAATAGAGTTCTGTCCCTGGGACCACTGGTACTTGAATAGTTGCCCACATCATAACGGTAGACATACTTTGAGTTTATATGACACTCATCATCATTTACCGTATAGACTGTAACTGCACCAGTAACCCCTCACCTTTCTCCTCAGCCACCTGATGGAGGGACGTCAGTGAGCGCGTGCAGCTCAGGAGCCTGGGGCATCCTGGGAACTCCTCGTCCTTCACCACCTGCTCCACTGGCTGGAACTTCCCCTACAGAACACACAGTCATAGAACAGAACTTACAGGTGCCAATCCGCAAGCCCGATCTGAAACCTATGACTACAGTGAGCGAGTTGTAGGAGACAGGGAGAGACTAGGGCAGAGTGGAGAAGACCAGAGAGAGAGGGAGAGAGTGTAGGAGACAGGGAGAGACTAGGGCAGAGTGGAGAAGACCAGAGAGAGAGGGAGAGACTAGGGCAGAGTGGAGAAGACCAGAGAGAGAGGGAGAGAGTGTAGGAGACAGGGAGAGACTAGGGCAGAGTGGAGAAGACCAGAGAGAGAGGGAGAGACTAGGGCAGAGTGGAGAAAACCAGAGAGAGAGGGAGAGAGTGTAGGAGACAGGGAGAGACTAGGGCAGAGTGGAGAAGACCAGAGAGAGAGGGAGAGAGTGTAGGAGACAGTAGGGAAGAGAGAAATGTATTCCACGCAGTGGCCCCGCCTCCCGAGACTCACCTCAGCTCCGGCCCTCTGCAGGTAGGGCAGCAACAGGTAAAGTGGGTCCATCGGCGTGATATACAGCAACCTGCCATCTAGAACACACACACGCACCTTCTCAAAAACCAAAAATATTCTTACATTCTCACACTATCAAACACTGACACAGAGACAATCGTTTGCAGGAGACATCACAGTCCCTTTTTACACCAAGACAGAACATTGTTACACACACCAATCACTTTGACACCAATCATCACTTTGACATCTACAAACTGATATTTAGTGATACTTCAGAGCAGAGAGAGTTGAGGTGGTTTGTAATCAGGGACTGCTCGTTTCAGAGATCTCAGGAAGGTGCTCAGTTTTATTCACTACAAGTGAAGCTGAAGGCAAGATAGAGAACATAATAGATGACAAAAGTTAGCCTAGCCCAGTTAGCCCAGATCTGAATCTGAAAGAGTCTTTTAGCACCTTATTAACCTTCTCATCTTCATGGCCAAATTCCATACTCACAAATGTAAATAGGGAATCGGCCATCTTTGTCTGCGTTTCTAAACTAGATAAAATTGTACATTTATCCTACTTTGTGTTTCACTAAGCTTAAAGCTGTTAGAACTATATAAATGCTTGAGCGGAACTCAACTATTTTTCTGTAACACTTTCTGTAACCTCCTGGTGTCTTTTTGGTACTGGTTTTGGTACTGGTTATAATGTAACACACCTATGCTTTGTAAGGTACAGCTGATATTTTACTTGTGAAATATTTTGTATTACAGTATCATTGCTTTAAGATTTTTTCTTAATAACCTGTATGTTTTATGTCTATTTATTATGTGTGTGTGTGTTTTAGTTAAATTGCACATTTGGTGTCTGGTGAAACGCAATTGCAATCCTCTTTGTAATGCTTGTTACATAATGAATTGACAATAAAGTACACTTTGACTTTGAAATAAAAAAAAAAGTCATATACCTTACTATATAAATATGGAAGACATTAATAGCCCGTTCAGCAGAATTCTGTCCAAACCCACAAATTGTCATTCTCACCTCTCTGAACTGTTTGGCCAATGAACCAGGAATGGTAATCTTCAGTAAAAGCCTTCACCTCGTACAGGTCTGTGTCTCCACTACCAAACAGGTACAATGATGCACTTCCTATCAATAAATTTGCAACAAATAATTAAACACATATACTCAAATCAAAATAACCCCTTTAAACATGCCTTAGTGCACAGGGTACACTGCAGTACACACTGCAATATTTTTGTGTCCAAAATGCTGCATTATAGGCAGTATAGTGCAGTACAATGCCATGTTTTTGCATGCAGGTTTTTTGTGTCCAAAATATTGCATTAAAAAAGCTGATGTTTTGATACTGCAGTGCAGTCCATTACAGTTAGGAAAAGGACACAAACATAAGTATGCACTTGCATAACACACACATACACAGACAGACCTTCGTAACTGCCATAGAATGACATTATGCTCATGCTCACCCGTGGCAGGGTTTCGCAGTCTGACAAATGAAGGCTCCCCCGTAGCTGTCTTGGGGGCATCAACTATGGAGTCTGTTTACAGAACACAATACTTTTCCTGTTAGAAGTCTTCCCAGATGTCGTTTTAAGTCCCTCTCTTAGCTGATAATTGTTCACTAGCAACAAATACTGCACACACTAACTCAGCCACTTTTAATAGCAGACCTGCTTTCTGCTTACGCTAAGATTCGTAGCGATTTGCACAGTCCCAGCTAGCATTAGCTAACAACATTATCAACATTAAGGTTGTCATGTTAGTTTGCTAAACAGTATTGTCAATAGCTCGTTACCAGCAGCAATAACGACCCAGCTCGAATTCTCGGTGTGAGATGAGCGTTTCTTTTTGGTCGACATTTTATTCCAAACGTGATGACTACAGTAAAAACAACGGAGACTTAAAGTTGCACAGGAAGAACACGCAGTGCAGCAAAACATGCACGGAGCCAGGCCCAGTCAGCAACATTGCAAAAGCGAAAATGGCGGCAAATTTGTATCTACAGTTAACACGGGGGTGACGCAGTTTGATAGAGGATCAAGTGACAATAACGTACAATATGTTTAGCCTTAAATTAGCTAAAACTTAAAAATAATTCGACATTACATTATTTAATTAACTCTATTCTGAGTGTTTCTTTGATATCAAAGCATGCACATCGGGCACTACTTTCCGAACAACACTCACAGTTGGTATGTCCCATACATGAGCGCTGACATTGTTACAAATGTTGTAGCTACTTGAGTTGACACAATGTAGAAGCTACAGCCTGGTCTATGTAAGTGACTGCAATGTGGGCCACTGCACCAAAAACTTTATGGATAAACGAAGCCAATAATATAACAACGTAGCCATAATCATAGCTCTGCAAGGAACGTGCTTAAACGCTTGGGTAACAAATACCTCATACTATTCTGTCATTGCAACTATTGCTGATAAAGACAATTGCGTTTCTTTAGGGATCAGTAGGCCTATCAGTTAGGCTTTTCGTATCTTCAATGACTGAAAAAAGATCTTTTGGGTAGGCTGATATCAAGACCTCCTCAAGAAAACTGACGTTCACTGGTACACCCACTAGAGGGCACTCGCTCCCAAAATAACGACAGTTCAGCATAAACTACTCGACACTTGACGCAAATATTGTACAAAAAATATTCTCCTGTGTTCGTTGTGGTTGTTTGACTTGTTAATTTTTGCATGCACATTCAATAAGCACTATATATACTTTTTCCCTCCCACAAACATGTCCACATGGCATGCAGGGGAGGATTTGGAGGGAACCTATTATAACGGTCAAATTGTAACATTTTGCTGTGTGTGTGTGAGAGAGAGAGAACTGCAATGAGTGTGTGTGTGTGTGTGAGAGAGAGAGAGAGAGAGAGATATGAGTGTCTTCACAAATCTATCTGATACCATTGTAAATTACAAACCACAAAAACCTGTGTGTGTGTGTGTGTGTGTGTGTGTGTGTGTGTCTCAAAGCAACAGCAGCAGCAAAATCAGGGTGTAATAGAGAGAGCGAGGAAGAGTTGAATGCTCCAAGATCAAGAGAGATAGAGGAAGGGAAGGAGGGGGAGTGGTCTGTGGGAAGAAACACAGGAGAAAGAAAGAGAGGGAGGGAGGAAAAGATGGAGGGAGGGAGAGATGGAGGGAGGGAGTCAGCCCTCTTTTGGCTGCAAAATTAAAAAAAAAAAAAAAAATCCTGAGTCACGGTATGGGATTCCCTTCCTTTCCCATCCAAATATGGGCGTGGAGAACGGGAACAGGCGGGAAAATGGGAAACCGGCACACACACACACACACACACACACACACACACACACAAACAAACAAACATAGAACAAGAGAGAAAGAGAATTACTGACCACTTTCATATCATAGCCTGGGAGGGTGCATTGGTGTTGTGAGTGTCTGGGTTTGTATGTGTCTGTGTGTGTGCATGTGTGTGTGTGTGTGTCTGAACATATGAGTGTGTGTGTGTGTGTGTGTGTGTGTGTGAGAGAGAGAGTGTCTGAACATATGAGTGTGTGTATGTGTGTGTGTGAGAGAGAGTGTCTGAACATATGAATGTGTGTGTGTGTGTGTGTGAGAGAGTGTCTGAACATATTAGTGTGTGTGTGTGTGTGTGTGTGTGTGAGAGAGAGAGAGTGTGTCTGAACATATGAGTGTGTGCAGTGTGTAGGGCACAACAGTGGAAGGAAACTTTCTCTCTTACTGAGAACTGTAATGCCATTGTGAACTTTCACACAGTAATGCTCATAGTAATGCTCACACACACACACACACACACACACACACACACACACACACAAACACACACTGATACACACTGCTGAGGTAGGACATTAGAAGGAGAGAAGGCCTAGTGACTCATAAGCACTATGCTTACCCACCCAGTCTTTATATTTACTCTCTGTTTGTGGTAGAGAAGACAACAGCATCCTTTCCACTCCTGCGTGATGCAGCTACATGAGAGTGTAAAACACACACACACACACACACACACACACACACACACACACACTCACCATACTTAGGCACATGCTAGCACTTACTAAACGCACACACATGATCCCATGATAATGTGTCACATAACACACACCCACACTCCAACACCCCCCCCCCCCCCCACACACACACACATACACACACCCCCACACACACAAAAATCAAACACAAAACACACACCATATCATTACAAGACCCACACCCCGACATATAAATGTACAAAGACATCAATCACAAATAACAAACTGCACTCATTCAATCCTAAAGTATTTCTCCATTGCCACATTTGTTCCACTGAGCCCATTTCTCTCTCTCTCTCTCTTTCCCTCTCTCTCTCCTTCTCTCCCTTATGCAGCATGGATTTCTTGGAAGTGAAGGCATTCTCAAGTGACACTTTAGTCATTATGAGCATGTAAGTGCAAGGGTGTGTATTTGTGTGTGTGTGTGTGTGTGTGTGTTTATGTGTGTGTATGTGTGTATGAGTGTAGAGTGTAGAGCGAGTGGTATCTGACCTGTCTGTTGTGAGAAAGAGTGAGCAGCAGAAAGAGGAATACGTTTCTGCTTTTGTGGCTCCTCAGATAACTGAGGCAGCTCAGTCTATCTGTCTATCTGTCTGTTTGTCTGTCTGTCAGATAGGAGTAGGTTTCTTGCCAGTGTCGTTGTTAGTGTCTGTCTAAATCTCAGTAATTGTGTTACAGCCTGAAACAGTTCAACGATCAAGACCGCACTGGAAGTTAACAGCAACACTGACTAGAAACTTAGCATAGGTCAGAGAGAAGCAGAGACTTTTTTCTTTTTTCAAAAATACACATGTATTTTTTTTCTTTTGAATGACAGCAGATCTTTGGGTTTGGGTACAGTGGCTCTTTGTTTGTAAAGACGTATTAAACAAGGAGAACAGGCAGGGTGACATGACATAAGGTGTACCAGATCTCTCTTTCAGGAGATCTAGTAAATCTGTGAATCTGTGTGATCTGTGAATGTGTGGACTTATATGGTCTGACTCTAAAGAAAAAACTTATAGAAGTTCTTTGTTTTCAGTTTTGTTTGTAAGCAGATGCATCCCCAGGTGTGCTAACACACATTCTTGTAAAGTCACAGGGGCAGGCAAGTGAGTTTACACACGTTCTTGTAAAGTCACAGGGGCAGGCAGTGACCAGGTGTGCTCACACATGTTCTTGTAAAGTCACAGGGGCAGGCAAGTGAGTTTACACACATTTTTTACATTTACATTTATGCATTTATCCAAAGCGACTTACATTTTTGTCATCTATGAATTGTTCAGGGCCAGTCTCCCCTAGAGCAACTAAGGGGTAAGTGCCTTGCTCAGGGGCACAACGGTGGCAGCTGGGATTCGAACCCACAACTTTTTCAGGCTACTTACACGCTAGCCAGGTTCCTTAACCACTACACTACCACCGCCCCAACCAACCCAACCCAACGTTCTTGTAAAGTCACAGGGGCAGGCAGTGACCAGGTGTGCTCACACACGTTCTTGTAAAGTCACAGGGGCAGGCAAGTGAGTTTACACATGTTCTTGTAAAGTCACAGGGGCAGGCAGTGCCCAAGTGTGCTAACACACGTTCTTGTAAAGTCACAAGGGCAGGCAGTGCCCAGGTGTGCTAACACACGTTCTCACAGTGGCAGGCAAGTGAGTTTACACACGTTCTTGTAAAGTCACAGGGGCAGGCAAGTGAGTTTACACACGTTCTTGTAAAGTCACAGGGGCAGGCAGTGCCCAGGTGTGCTCACACACGTTCTTGTAAAGTCACAGAGGCAGGCAAGTGAGTTTACACACGTTCTTGTAAAGCCACAGGGGCAGGCGGTGCCCAGGTGTGCTAACACACGTTCTTGTAAAGTCACAGGGGCAGGCAGTGCCCAGGTGTGCTAACACACGTTCTTGTAAAGTCACAGGGGCAGGCAAGTGAGTTTACACACGTTCTTGTAAAGTCACAGGGGCAGGCAGTGCCCAGGTGTGCTAACACACGTTCTTGTAAAGTCACAGGGGCAGACAGTGTTGCTCAGGCCTGGCTGCCTTTGGACCTGTGTGCCCCTGCAATCCCTCGTTTTTTGTTTAAATGGAAAATTGGTTTCAACTGTAGGACTTGACCCCCCCCCCCTTCTCTCTCTATGTGGTGCGTGTGTGCTCTCTCTCTCTCTCTCTCTCTCTCTCTCTCTCAGATACAGTGTCCTCCCACACGATATGACCTTTCAGCTCTTCCTCATATTTTACATTTCCCTCTTACACAGATCCTGTGTGTGTGTGTGTGTGTGTGTGTGTGTGTGTGTGTGTGTGAGTGAGAGCCTTTGTGTGGGAGAGAGAGATATAAAGAAAGACTGTTTGTCATCTTGCGTGTGTGTGTGTGTGTGTGTGTGGGAGGGAAAAATGGAAAGGGAAAAATGTCTGTTTGATACTTTGCATGTGTTAGTGTGTATGTGCATGATCTGTATTTTCTTGTGAGAGCTTATGAGGGCTTATGTGTCTGTGGTATCTGTAAAGAATACTATCCACATCATGCATTAGTCTTTAAATTAGTCTAATTTGAGATTTCAGTCAGTGCTCTAACATCTGTTGACCACATTAGTTTTGCATAGCTCACCTCTCTTGATTTAACACAACACTTAATACTGGTAGTTCACCATTAGCAGGACACGCACACACGCACACACACACACACACACACACACACTGAAGACCTCTACAGTGGTCTAAACTCTATGATACACACACACACACATGCGACCTGTACAGTGGTCTAAACACGGTGATACACACACACACACACACACACACACACATACACATGCGACCTGTACAGTGGTCAAACACGGTGATACACACACACACACACACACACACACACACATACACATGCAACCTGTCTAATAACTATGACCCCTGGTAGTGCCAATGTTGAGTCTATTTCCATTGATTCACCGTTCATCATTGATGATTCTGAAACACTGGCATTTGAAACACTGGGAAATGTGAAACCTTGTGAGCATGTAGCCCCACTTGGCTGCAACAGAATACAATCTAGTTATAGTTGATTACAGAATGGCCTCTAGGGGCATTGCCGTCCCACCATCCACCACCCCACACATGCACACACACACACACCTCAGGCATAAACCTTGGTGGGCATGTCTCACTAGGCTAATATAGACTAGAAACTTTTGGTCTCATCCCAAGATGCCACACTCCCACACACACACATACACACTGAATCAACCAAAGCCAGGTAGGTCAAACACTGTTTTTGTGTAATAACTTTGGAAATTTTGAACAGTTTTGTCATCAATTACGCCCATAAATGACTGTAGTCAAAGATGGAAATGTAAAAGTCTGACACTTCAGTTCCCAATATCTCGTTACAAAAAAGGGTGTGTTACACGAACATATGAGATGACTAACAAACCCAGGTGAATGCCAAGTTTCATGAAATTCTGTCCAATTTCTACATCTCTCTTGACTCAAGGTCATGGACCATTTGGCTATACACCATCATCTCCAGGCCAACAGGCTGAACGACAACCCTCCCACATGCACACACCCACACACCCACACATACATTCATGTATGCAAACACACACACACACACACACACACACACACACACACACACACATGCACACACACACACGCACCCATATTGTATAGACAGAACAACACATTCACTTATATACACACAAGCATGCACATATGCCTACACACACACCACTTGTACATATGTACACACACACACAAACACACAGAGAGCCACCACATTCACTAAGTCAAGATTCACTGAGTCCAGATTCATTATTAAAACTCATTAAAGAGTAAGACAGAGAGTGAGAGAGACAGAGAGTGGGTGAGACAGAGAGTGGGTGAGACAGAGAGTGAGTGAGACAGAGAGTGGGTGAGTGAATGTATGAATGAGTGAGTGTGTGTATAAATGAGTGAGCATGAGAGAGTGAGTGATGGAGTGAGTGAGAGAGTGAGTGAGTGTGTGTATGAATGAGTGGAGTGGACTGGCTCTCTTTTTTCACACACACACACACACACACACACACACACAGAAAAGTATAGTGGCGGGGAGAGATAAAAAAGAGGCGGAGAGAGGGATTGAGAGAGGGATGAAGATAGAAGAGGAAGAAGAGGATGAGAAGACTAAGCTTTTCTTCGATTTGGCAGAAAAATACTACATTGATACTGACCCACCCCAAAGTCTCCTTGTTGCACACACACACACACACACTATCTCTCTCTCTCTCTCTCTCTCTCAAACACAGATATGTTTCCAGTTACAGGTGCAATAAAGTCACCAAAGTACTTTGTCTGTTGTTGCCGGCTTGTCTTATAGTGTGGGCCAACACTGGGCCGACTGTCGGACCACTCAGACCCATCCGTGAGTGTCTGTGGCCCAAATCTGAGTGGTATGCGCAGTTCCACTGACGTCGGCAGACCTCTGCTGGCCAGTAGACCTCAGCTAAATCAACATGTTGAATTGGCAATGGAGTTGTCGGCTGTGGTGCCATTGGCAACAGGGCTATCGGCAACAGAGGTCATAACGTAATCAGTTCGTCAGGTGCGCACACATTTCATATAGCACAAACACACACACACACACACACACAGACACACATACGCTGTATCCACACAAAATCACACAGGTGCATTGACTAGCTGACACACACTGGCACACCACTGAAAAGCAGTAAGTAATGCCATCAAGGCAGGGGTATACTCATGCAGTGCAAATACAGGTACAGATACATTTGGATACCACAAAAGATGGTGTCCATTGCTGCAAACTTGCCTTGGTGAGGAAATCGACAAATACCTGACGATGAGCATGACTTCAGAACACATTGTTTTGTACAAAACAAAAAGAATCTGTAACCTCACAGTCACCTACATGTGTAAACAGCCCGTACACTTTCAGGAAGAATTCATGGTTTGTGTGTGTCTGTGTGTGTGTGTGTGTGAAATGTGAGAAATATCTGCCTACCCTACTGCTTATGCGTGTATGCTATCAGTGATAAGCCATACAAGACAAACTAGTATGCATGTGATTACCTATCTTTATCATAGAAATGTCATATGGACAGGACAAGTGCCAAAGGTAAATTAACTCCTTTTCGGCCATGTGCCATTCCTCCACTTCGCGCAGGGAGTGACATGGATCTGTCATCTGATCAAGTCTGGCGCATGGAGACGAGTCTCTATAGCCCCATTCGCCTTGTCGTTTTAAAATTCGATGTTGTTAAGTCTTACACCAGGTGTACCTTACTGGATAAGTCATCATGACTTACGCTCAACGAATTTGTCTTCACAGTGACCATCACAATGTCCAATTTAGTGTTTACAGTCCATATCCCGCACAAAATTAGTTGTAGTTTAAATATATATTAATGGGGCGTATCTAGTGTCACATTAGTATGGGGGCATATCAAAATAAGCGTGCCAAGTGTGCTCATTAATAATGAGCGAACTTAAATGTTTACATTCATTTCAATAGCAATTAGGGAATGACATTTCGTTTCACGTCACTGTTATTTTACAGTGTGCACCATGACACGGCCACAATGCAGAGAACACTGTTGAGTATTACGATTAGTTTTTTAAACCTACCGTAGATTTTCATCTTGAAAATTGCTTTCGGGGAAAAAAGAAGGTAACAAGGGCTCTGGAGCGTGCATGTAAACAGAATCATTTAATATAGACATTTTACTTTATTATGAAGACCTGTTTCACAGGTAACAAGTCACAACCAGTGCAAAATTTCACTGATGTATTCGCTCTTCGACAAACTTCTGTAGGCCTAAGTGTATCTTAAACAATTCGTCCATACTAAAATCTAAATTAAAACGTCGAATTCAAAGCTGTTAAAATGTACTGCCAGAGATTATTGTGCCTACACTTCAAGTGGCCGACTGTAGCCTAATCAAGTAGTCTGACACTAGAATGCTTGACTCTAAACTACATAATTTTATGGTTTACCAAACAAATTTCCTCGTTGTCAGCTGTGGCAGCCTATTTGGTTTTTATAGTCTATTAATTTTAGTTTTATTAGTCTATTAATTGATTGTTTCATGTAGTTAAATGGGGTGTTTAAATGCGTTTTGATTTTCCTTCATCCAAATTTGGGTACAATGCATTTTTAAGATGTTATGCTGCTAGATGTCTTTAACATTTGGGTAGTCTTTACGAATAAAATGATTTAAAGCAGATCAAATAAGGAACTCTCAGCCTCACCGCCTCTCTTAATTTAATGCTTTTGCAAGCCTCTTTTCATTGCTGTATCGAACAGGCAAATAAAATTCAGGAAGGAGTCATTGTTGTATTGTGTATGATATTTATACGACGGCATATCGGTCGCCTGTGTTACATCTCAACATTTTTATTTTCTTGAAACGTTCTCTATACTTTTTTCTAGGCATTTTGTATTTGTGCGAAAAAAAACTCTAAAAGTTTTTTGTTGTGTACGAACAAAATGCAAAGTTATGGCACATTCAACACAGCCACATATTCAAACATCCATCCCACCCACTGTACCTCGGGTGACGTCTACCTTCTCTCTAGTCAGTGTTTGGGTGAAAAGCCCGTCCAGGTAGGCCTAATCTGTGGAAAAACGTGACAGCTTCTCCTCAGCTGTGTCAACAGCTCGCGCTGCCCGTGTGTTTTCACGGCCAGAAATAGCCGAGCGTTTTCGAAATCAAACTTCCGAATGGGGCTAACCTCTTCAAAATAAAGCCTTATTAACAATCCTTTTGCGACATTATGGGGCAGTTTGCCATATCATTCATCAAACCTAAATGTTTTTGGGTTTTTTTCAAGAAGGGATGATATTAAAGCTGACAGACAGGACTGTAGCCTTTTTACATGAGTGGAAACTGGTCCATTAGCACAAAAATGTTTACTTGTTACAAAACTGACTATTTTTATTTTGAGTTGTTGTTAGTGTGTATGTGTGCAATCCATACTTTGAGTTACTCTAGACTATTTGCGAATGAGTTTCGAGTATAGGGGAGTTGTGAGAGATTACAGTGCCTACTTTATTCTTGTCAGTGTCAGTCACTCTATATAAAAAGTGACATCATAAGCCAAGTTAATTGACAAACATGCTTGACAATTATATCATTTGCTGTTTATTATTCTGTTTCATCACTAGGCCCCTTGGTAAACCAAATGGTGCGGCCATCACGGTAGCTGACTCGGATCATGGTCAGGCGAGCTCCTTTGACAGGGTGTGAGTGCACTCATCTCAAGCACTTCATTTAACTAACCAAAGATTTACAGTAGGGTATTTTCACCCTCAGAACAAGTAAGTCAGAATAACCATATGAGAAATTCTCTCTCACGCTCTCTCTCTCTCTCTCTGTGTGTGCGTGTGTGTGTGTGTGTGTGCAGGCAATTTTATTGCTTTAAAGTTGATGTACTCAGCATTTAAATGGGATCTAAGTTTAGCGGCACAGCTGCACCGCTGGCTGACGGTAATTCATTTATTTTAGTCATCACTTTATTCCATTAGCTAAAGCACACCGCCATGTCCAAATCCGTCGGCGCGAACAGAGGGTGTCTCTCTTTCTCAAGCTGACGGGTGTGCGCCAAAAAAACAAAAAAAATCCCGTGCACCAAACCAGATTAGACACCAATGCTGATTCGTTATAGCCTACGAAATGACCATCACCCACTGCCTGACCAAGAAGCGGACAGAAAACTTGCGCTAGTTGCGCTATTTTTTTGTTCACGTCTCCATCATGGCACACACGCGAAGTTTATTAACGCACGACTTCTGTCAGTCGCAAGTGAAGTGTCACGCGGAATCTGTACAGGTTATTGGTTGCGGAGAAAATTACAAGTCTCGTGATCCTCCTTGTTTAGCTTTATTTAGGAGGAAACGATATCTTACAATATTGTTGATCCTGATGTTCCTCTGAATTGAACTTTCTAATTTAAGTCTAAGTACAACCCTAAAGTCACACTTTACAAATCTCTTTAATTGGACAATTTGTGTTAGGAGAAAACGAGACAAAAGAAAAGCAATTGAAGCCTGTGCTCCATGGCAAGAGGAGTGCATAGCGAAGAAGAATGATACAACATAAAACACAATACCATTGCGCAAAAATTGCAGGTAGTCACCAAACTAAAAAAAGGGAAATCCATCATGTAGCGGTTCATTACATAAGTCTTGATGCTTAAAGGAATGACTGAGAGCTGGACTGTTGGAGTAGACCCGTGATAACAACTTCCTGATGCAATTCCACTGTAACCGCAAGACCTCACCTCAGCTCGACACATCCAATATTATTTAATGGGACCTTCTGTGCCTGTTCTTTTATAAACCTGCTGACGAATTTAAGAAAGCTTACTTAAGAACTGCTCGACTGACGACACTCGTTACTTTGTTTCTACTCACATTATAAGCGCTAGTCAGAGTTGGAGTGCCGTTTCCTAGTCTACCGGGTCCCAGGCGGCTATGCGCGCATCCCGCTCGGACGATTCTCTCCCTGGAAAACAGATTGTTCGAAAATAATTAAGTTGGTCGCAGCGTTGATATTGTGTCTGATTATTTTCTCGTCATTGTCACAGCATGTTTGAAGATTTTTGTCCTGAGTAGTCCGTGTGGGGTCGCGCGCTCGGTCGTTTTGTATTTCTCTCATGAAGTGGCACCGCTCCGCCTCCTGTGCGCGCAACATTGAAGCTACGTATAAATACTGGAACAAAAAGAGAACTTCCTCAACAGCGACTGTTGTAACAACAGTAAAGAGGGAAGATGTCCGTATTGGTTTGGGACCACAACAAATGTGTGATTACATTGTCTGTTTTTCATAGACGGGGTGTTTAATCTGGGTAAGTGACAATACCAATTCCTTTAAAGGTCATTTATCGGGGATGCCCTGATTGTGTGCACGATAAACATGGGTTGACTAGTCTTCCGCATCAAACTGAACAGCGTCAACGCAAATACCTCGACAATGAACGGCAGAGTTTCAGTGTTCGACTTGTTCAGGGGATTCCGTTCTTTCAAGATGACATACAACATTTCTTAGCAATATTAACAGATTCTTTTGTGTCCATGCCTGCCAGTTGTGAGACATTTGATGATTTCTCCCCAAATATTTCAAAAGGTTCCGTCTCTGAGTGAGTAAAATTAACATCGTATGGCCAATCACTTGCAAACTAGATTGTGTGGGTCGCAGTATTGTTTACATTGTTTTGCTGACTGTTCAATTTAAAGATTTCATGAGTTAATCTATGATTCTCAACAGTGTGACATACAAATCAGTTGTGGACTCTGTCAAATGAAATGCTAAGTGAAGTCATTGGATATTTATCCCGTCCAACTAAAAGTGTGAAATTTGACGGTTTGCTGCAAGTCTGAGCGGAGAGGCGCGTTGCCGGCTGAGTTGTAGCCTATGAGACGGTGCTGAGTGAACAATCAACATGCCTAAACTCTGAATGAATCGCACAAGTTTTCACTTTCAAACAAACAACTTCTCAGTGTAGTTTACTCGTTTGGTTATTTTCTACTGTGGAGGAGCGAGAGGAAGACAGACTGCTTGTGTCTTATGTCTTTTGTTGTTGATCTCTTCAGCGCGTGAACAAAGGAGTGCTTAGCCTCGGCTCGTGGAAAGCTTGGCAGGCTGTTTACAATAATAACACCAAACCCCATGACGTCAGCTGACTGACAGCTGCCTCTGCCACTGGACAGGCTGCCTGTACATCAGCAACATGCTATATTTGGAAAACGGTTACGTCACCCGGGAAGAGCTGTAAATGGGCGGGATCAAAATGGCTGGGCGGGATTTGTCTGGACTTGTCTTTCTCTCTATCTCTCTCACTCTGTTTCCCCCCTCTCTCAAAAGGAACACACATATATACTGCAATCTAGTGAAAAAATAAATAAATAGTCTAATCCAGTCTGGAGCATGGAAGAAAATGAAATAGTGCTTGTTCTCAGGAGAAAGTAGGCAAAGCACATTTTATACTGTTTGATTGCTATTGTGAAACGGATAACCTTGAAAACACCACCATTCAGAGTAAGACTAAATTTAAACTTTCACTCAGTTTCCGCTTGTATATTTATAAAACTTTCCTGCAGTTTCAGTTGTGTGTATATAAATTTGTGTCTTAGTGACAGTGTGCATGAGTGTGTGTGAGAGAGAGATTTTTTAGCTACTGAATGAAAGCATGAAGACAAGGAACAACTGAATCCACAAAACAATTCTATTCAGTCCCAAATACAGCACTTTTGCCTTCATTGATCTTAACACAAATGCACAATGATGCTTCACCTGACATCTTCATGTCAATGAGTACACACACACACACATATGATGAGGGACTGATTGGTGTCATCAGGCGGTTTGTGTTAAAGGCAAATGTGACAGGATCCGCATCTGATTTCGCACAGATGTGGGCTTTGATCTGCCACACATTCTGGGTCCAGGGTTGTCTGGTGTAGACAGATGTGGCTAAGGCATTCCCAGAATTTGCTGTCATTTGGGGCCCCGAGACTCAGTCCCAGATTCTCACCAAGTCACAGAGTGACATGCCAACAGCTCTGGATTAAAGGAAAGCTTGGTCCCAACAGCAGGGTCATGACCGGAAAGTGGCCGGAGTTGTCCTTTAATTTAGTGATGTTGATCTCCTAAAATTGACTTCAGTCAGTCGCACTATGGCCTTAGCTGTATAGATGGGGAATTATATGGTATATGATGCTACTAAATTCCACAACAAAATTCCACCAGATTCCTGACCATAAGTTTCTGAGGGCCATAGGCGTAGCCAAGAATCATAAAATAAGTGGGCCCAGAAAGAAATCAGGTGGGCGTTAACCCAAAACAAATAAGTTAATAAAATAAGACAAATGCATTTATGAATGCATTCCAAGTTTAATAATGAACATATGTCTCATTACGTGACATTGCAAGCAATATTACGAGTACTTACAGCATTGAACTGGCACAGTGAAACACAGCTGCAGATGCAACATGTCAGAAAAGCACCCATGCAGCGCTCAACAAGGTTATTAAAAACACTGGATAGTTCTGCGGCTATAAACCACACATTAAGTAGGCTTCATATGAACAGCTTTATGCAACTCTAGCCTATACCAGCGGCAGCCATACAACCCAAACTTACAAGTGATGGCTACTTTAATGGATCTGTGCAGGCTCCCGCATCACTCTGTCGGAAGGTATTCCATGATAATGACGTTATCCCTTACTTAACAATGTAAAACAACATTATAGCCTATAGGTTTGGCTACTTAATGTCTCGGCAGCCACACATTAAATTAACAACTCATAACAGGCTACAGCATGGCTCTGTGGCCAAATGATCAATCACTCCATAGCACTTACTTTGAATACACACTTCACTCTTGTTGATATATGCAACAACAGGAAATGGCGGGTTTTGTGCTGAACGCTGTAATGATATCATCATAGTTCAACAATTCAGTTAGATTTCTTTCAAGAGAAAATAGGGACAGAGAGTTTCAGCTGGGGGGCAGCGGTATCTACAGCTGACAAATCTGATGGGTCATTTACGTACAGGCCACAGCTGACTCTTTTATGAACGGAAAAAAAGGCCTCTGTAAATACTGACTTGTCTGTGTTCATTATATTTTACTGACAGAATTTAATAGCTCCTGCGCATATCTTACCATGTTATGTGTTGCGAGGCAATATTCACAATATCCACATATCGCAAATAAGCAAAGGGAGCCTTCTGATTGGATGGGCGTGATTGACAGGTGGGTGGGCACAGGCCCATCCTGCCCCTGCTGAGGGCCCTCAGATGGCCTTTTTCTGTTAAGCTGTATGTGGTGTTTGCTATTACATTGTGGTTTGAGCTATCCACTGAAAGTTCTAAAATGTATCGGCTGTATATGGGGGTTCCTCTGTATTTCAAAGTTGATTTAAAACCTAGTGATGACGTGTGTGTGTATATTACTGTAAACAAGCCACTGAATTTAAAATAGATTCACATTCTTGAATTTCTTACAGGACAAATAAAGTATCTATCTATCTAGCTATCTATCTAGCTAGCTAGCTATCTGGACTCCTTATAAAATGAACACTGACTGAATCTCAATGTCCACACTAGGCCCGAAGCCCTGAACCCTCAAAGACTTAACTGGATGAATCTGTCTCATGATTGGCTGATTCTTGGCATAAATCTTCCTCATGATTAGCTGACTTATGCCAGTTTAGTCTTTGAGGTTCATGGTTTAGGGCTTAGTGGGGACATTGGGATTCAAGTACATGTATGGGCTGAATACGTTTTTCCATTTTCCACTTGGAGCATCTCGACCTGAGGCACCCCAATCTTGTTCCTAATTGGTGGGCCTGAAAGGAGAAATGCGTTATGATGCAATCCAAAGCTCTGTTGTGTTGTCTGAATGAAGAATGAGAAAATAGACTGAATAGCAAACCAGCAGCTAAGGTTTACTGAATGGGCCAGTGGAAAATGAAGCTGAAAGTGAGTTTCTGTCTCATTCAGTAGTGTTAGCTGCTGGCTCACTACTATGTTGAATAAAATTTTCTTGTTTTTTTTCTCTATTGGCAGCACTTGGTGAGCTCAGGGCTAGGCATTGATTCACACCGCATTTCTCCTTTAAACAGCACACTTTGAAACATTTAGGCCTTACTTGTGTTCAGGTTGTAAGGGAATTTGCAGATCACCACACCGGTTTATGCTACATTAGAAAGCCTTTGCATGTAATGTTATAGTGTGTGCACACTGAGCCAACTGTAGTTACTGACCATGATGCATACTGCCAATGGCTCTGCTGTTGATTCTACATATGAAATTGGACGCAAATAAGCGGGCAGACATCTGTCGATATCAGCAGAGCTGTACATACTGCTCAAATGTCAGCCACAGACACTCATCAGTGGGCCCAACACTATCGTAGACAGCGTTGGCACAGTGTGTGCATATACTATTATCTATTTCTTGCTGACCACACTTGGTGACCACAAACAACAGGGCTACTGGTTGAAAATGCTTTAGTAAGTCCATTGTGCCAGGTTAATAAACTGGCTTTTGTTAAGTTGAAGAGGTTTCTTTCTTGTTCATATCAGGGCCCTTTAACTGAGCATCATCATCAACCGAGCATTGTTAAGTTAGGACACGTGTAAAGAGTGAACACAAAGTCCTGTTTCCTGTCTATCAGACAGTACTGGCAATACGAGTGCTGGGCAAACAGGAAGTACACAGTGATTGTCGGCTTTAGCTGCTGTCTTTACAGCCAAATTCTAGTTGCCACGGTCAAAATTCAACAATGGTGAACTTAGCACACACAAAGCAGCCAGCCCGTGTGAATAGAATGATAGGCGTTACACCAACCACTAGATGGCTGCAGTTGTAGCATAGCTACTTGGTAAACTTTAAATATTAAAACAAGTATTAGAGCAGCACAACCTGCCCAGTGGTTTGGCCACTGCAGGCTCCCATGCAAGCCTCTCGCTTTAACAGGAAGTAGGTGGTGTTGGCTGAGTGTTCTGGTACTGTAGGATCATGATGTGGACTGAATTTTCTGGTACTGTAGTGCTGAATGCTCTGGTACTGTAGGATCATGATGTGGACTGAATGTTCTGGTACTGTAATGCTGAATGTCCTGGTATTGTAGGATCATGATGTGGACTGAGTGTTCTAGTACTGTAGTGCTGAATGTTCTGGTACTGTAGGATCATGATGTGGACTAAGTGCATGCATAAGAGAAGGCAGGATGACAGGCCAGGCCTCTGGTTTTACCTGACAGCTATTTATTTATTTACTCTTGAAGTTTTCTCATGGCATTGCACAGATTTTTGTTGTGCATGCACTTTGGCAATAGTGATATCAATTCAATTTAATTCACTGCAATTCAATGCAATACAATTCAGCCTTCCACTGTCCAGTTGCTCATGGGGAAACCACTCTGACACACCTACAGGCCTGTCCAGCTGGTATGGCCGCCTCCTAAACTCCTGATTTGACTAGGTTCCAGGAGTGTGGTATGCGCAAGGCCAGCGCTGTCCCAGCAGGACTCTGAGTAGGGATGGGATAAACAGTGACAGTGATGTTGTAAAATTGGTTTATTTGTAGGCCTGAAATGTATGATGCTCTCTCTCTATCTGCAATTACATATATCCACAAACAGACACATGGGTGCGCACACATATATACACACAGAAGCACTTACGCATACACACACGTATGTGCATTCACATTAACTGCTTACTTATCCACTGAACATGTTTGTGTGTCAGCTACACTTCTAAATACTACATGCCTGATAATTCACATCTGTGTCTCCTTCATGCAAGTTAGTCTCCCCCTTAATCATATGTAAGGTCTGTTCCAGCATGTCTGCTGACCCAGCTAACACGGAATATGACAAAAACTTTAAATAATGTTGGCCTATGATTCTGTGGTTATTTTCAGATAGCTTTCCCAAAAACTTTGGGTGTAAGTATAAGGAATGTTAGCTGTTCGTTGTCACACTCACAAACTCCCATAACGTTTTAAAAACTCAAAATTCAAATCATGATTGCAGTGCGCCCTTCACATAATGTTCCCACTTGGTTATTTTTGGTATCATGAAACTATGTGGGAACAAATCAGCATATTAAAGTCAGCGGAACAATCGGAGAGTTGAGCCATTACCTTAACATGTAAAGACAATACATATATATGAAGTGGTTCACGAGCAATGATTGAAGCAGGTTGCTGTTGTGACTTCTTGCTCATTAGAAAACGTAGGCATTTGGGGAAAATTCAGTTTTATGGTTTTACAGCTGATACCTACTCAGTGAGCTGGTTTCATGTTGTAGGCTGCGTGGTGGTCAGCTGCATTTTTGTTTTTGTGGCGTATCATGCCTTGAAAATTGCACACTTGCCTGGTATGTCTTTAATGGAAAATGTGTGTAATGCTCAGTGCCTCAAGTGATCTGTCCACTCTAACTGTTCTAGCACTGATCAGGTGGAATGATATCCAGTGCATTCAGATCCATTTTGGAATCCACACTACCTGTACTCTTTCTTATTAGCCTATTATCCATTTTTTCTTCAAACGTGTTATTACCACAGTTATGGAGACCTGAACACGCACACACACACACACACACACAATCTCTGTCTTACTCTTACACTAGCTGACCATTTATGACTGCACATAGCCTATGCACGACGGATGGGATCAGCTCAACTGATGGTCAAGTTGTTTGCAAAGTGAGCAATGGAGAGAGGGAAGGCCATGGAGGTGTTATCTGTGGTCCATAAATGAATCAAACCTGGCTGGGTCTAACTTCCTCATTACAGCTGTCCTGTAAACAACAATATTGCACAGTAGCCAACTACCACTCAAATAGGTCAGTTGAGCACTGAATAAAGGCGCACAGCTATTGCTTTTTAGTCATTTGTCTTCAAGGTCTACATCCATGTTAGGCTAATTCCAACAGTGACAGTTTTTTCGATACAGAGAAGCATGCGCATGGTCGTGTGTTTGTGGCGCCGAACCGTTTGAGTCAGGATAATTGGATTAGGGCGGGAGCGATCGGGAGCTCGACGTCTCTCAGTTCTCCCAATCATTCCGCTCGCCGCCTGTGGGGTGAGCGAGTCACTTGTGCAATCCCTTCGCTGCACCGCTCGTGGCAGCCCGGCGGCGGCAGCAGTAACTGAAACTGTCCGTTGAAGAGCAAGCCGCTCCATTCTTCCTTCAATGGTTTCTGTTTGTTTGCAACCAAGTAGGCTCGAAACGTCTGTAAAGTACCCTGTTTAAATATGTGTTATCCCATTCCAACAAAACTAGGAATTCGGCCATTGCCTTCCAACCACGTAGCTTAGTGGGTGTGGGTGAACCTATGTTACTCGCCAAAAAGCTTGTGGTAGAATTCACACGAAAACACGAAATTAGACTTGGGACATTAGAATGGGACAGTTCATTCAAATACCCGGCTACTGTTTATAGCTTTTATTATTTATTTATTTATTGCAAGCATGGGCAATATAGCGGTTGGTTTGAAAATCGCTGGTGAACACCATCGCGCAAGCGCGCGCACACGAATATGCGCGTAAGCGCAAGCGCGTGCACACACACACACACACACACACACACACACACACACATATACATACACATAGAGAGAGTCTACAATAGCCTACCATTACCAACAAACACTGACATTTGAGCAATAAACCCGTTCTGACGCCACAGCTTTGCCTGATCAGTGGCACCTTGCCGATTTAGGCTTAAGCCAAGTAGTGGAATATTTACAGATCTCCAATTACATACAGCATACTTTGCCAAAGCTCGATCTGGTTAGAGCTGTTAGACTTTGAAACCATTCCCACGCAGGGTTAGTCTGTCTTGAAATAAAATGAAAAACTTATCCATGGTGGTGCAAGTGTTAAATTTTCTCCGTTATCCGTGTAGGGCTACTGTAGCCTACGTGGGTTGCTACCCGGTTTGAGAGTGCATTTCTGTCAGCCAATCTTTGACCGGGGGCTCAGGCCCATTCTGACCAATAATCGTAGGGGGGAGGCTCCAACGAATTTGAATGAAGAGTGGAGCTTTCGGCGCCATTTTCGAGTGAGCGGCGATTGCGGCAGCAGCGGCTGAAAGCGTCTCCGAAACGCAGGGAAGCTTCGGTCTAGATTGACTACAGAAATGCCATATTTTTTTTCTTTCTGACTTGTTTGCTAGTTGTTGGAAAATTCCACAAAAAATGTCTGCGTTTTCAAGAGTCTGGGATTAGAGAGAGAGGTGTAAATAAGGGCGGAATGACGGCAAATTGTATGTTGGAGACGTTAGATGGTGTGCTGGCTAGCTGTTAGCATCGTTAGCTAGACCAAAGGAGTGTCTGACTTCTGACTGCAATAGAGAACTGCTTACATTTTTTGTTTTCTTTTGAAAAATCACAATAATTCAGAGGTTCATCTTAAAAATATCTAAAAATTCTGAAAATTAATTCATACTTTGGCGAGTGTAGTCGAGATATTTGCAGAAAATATTTTTTTGTATTTTTGGCATATTTTTAACGTACAATTTGAGCGGGATTGCCGAGTCTTACTATGGACCACGGAAATGCAGACAGCAAGTCTGTCAACCACATCACAGCCAACCACCTGGACCTTCTAAGCGTTTTTCTCCTTTGAACTCACTTTAAGCATTTTGGACATTATTTTACAATCTGATGGATCAGTTTATTCAACATAAAGCCAAAATGATTATACCAAAAATTACCTAAGCAAATGCGGCATGCATTTTTTTATGTCGTGGACTTCTCAGATTGCAAAACTTTTGAGGTAAGTGCATCTTAAGTGAACTGCAAGTGTCTGTAGTAACGTTAAGCTACAAATTTCAAACGGACGCGTGTTTTCTGGTGTGAAGGGTCTGATAAAACTACAGCAATAAGTCGTCTGTGTTTTGAAATGGGAATAATTCAAAGATTGGGAGCTGCATTAACATACGTACACTTATTTAAGTGGGGGAGGTGGCAATGAAATGCTCTTATTCGCTTGTGTTCTATTTTTGCATAAGGACTATATCTGAGTAGGCTACCGTTCAGACCTTGCTGACTTGGCTTTCAAGCTAATGGTTAAAGCAGAGTTCCATATGACACAAAGTGTGGGTACACGTCACAACGTAGCAATCTGCTGTATCATATTGTTGCAACATTCTACCTTTATGTGTCTAATATTGGAACGTTCACCAGTCAGGCTTTGTCTCTGATTCAGGCCAACATGAGTGCGTCAGAGTTGCTTTTCTGTGCCACAGACTTGTACCTATAGCAATTCACGTTGCGACAGTATATGAGGAAAATGAATGAGCGCTTATACAGAGGCGGTAGAGTTGAGTGCAGGCAACTGCTGTAGCATGCTTTTCGAATGGTTTTGTTACTGGTGGCTTAGGAGAGTTAGGCTACTCGTGAGGACAAAGTGCTGCAGTTTTAGTTGAAGACGTTGTGCTGGAAATTAAACTGACCCTTTCACGTTCCCTCGGCAAATGAGGAAAGGGAAGTCCCCCCACCCCTCTACAGATTTGGAGATGGTTCTTAGTCGAGGTACCATCGAAGACTTGTGTTTATGCGCATATCTTTAGTGTTTCGAGGTCATGCCAGTATTGGTGAAAAGTAAAGGTTTTTTTTTATTATTATTTCTTAGAGTTGCACTTTTGGTCCGTACGGAGCGTCACCTCGTGATGATTCCGTCGGTGAGGCCTGCCTGTGTCCGTAAGGATTTTCATTAATTAAGCGCAACAGAAGACACGTACACACGCATAACTGCTTACACATCAATTAATATCATACGTCTCCGTTTGACTTAGAACTGAAGAGAGAATATACCTTGTTTTAGTAAATTAGGCCTATCACTGATCATTGCAGTCCCTTGGACTCCTCAGAGTTGACAATGTAGCAGCGTGTGTGTGTGATTATTGAAAGGCGGTGACCCGTGCTTTGCCTTAATTGATGTAAAGGTCATTGTCCAAAACATGTGATGTCAAGCGGGGGTCAGGCGATTCGAAAGCAGGGGGCGTTCTCCGCTCTGAGGGAGAACCCCTTCTCGCTCCCTGTTCCTCGTCGGACGACACTGCTGTCCCACGCTGGAATCGGCGATGTCATAGTCTAGGTTTAGCTAAATTTAGCACATATACACACACGAATTTCAATATTCACACTTATGTGTCCGCGTGGGTAAGCAAGGTTGCAAAAGCGGCAATATCTTTAAAAAGCGGAAGTTGGTGCCTGGGGCGCACGTCATGACGGCCTAATAATTTTGCCCCGAATAATTTGCCCCATTTCTTCGCCTTTTAGACTGTCAGGCTATGTTTTGTGTGAGGCACACGGAATAAGTTAAAACTATTTCAGTTAGCCTCAGCTAACATGCAAGTTGAAATATTTTTAAGTACAACAACATGGATACGAGAATACTGAGATCCAGAAAAGGCTTATGCTTTTGAATGATGTAGACTGTGTGTGTGTGTGTTTTGAAGGGGAGGTCAGAGAGGGAGAGTGTTTCAGTCCTCTGTACTAGAAGGGAATGCCCCTTGTGTGAAATCGCAGCTATGAGGGTTAGCCTGCTGTGACACTCGGCTCTCCCTGCCAGGCAAGTCTGAGAGGCAGCTCTAGTTTGTGCCCATGACGGCTAGCGCTGGATGGATGCGCTTCACCCCTGACAGCCTGATAGGCCATCATGAACACACAGAGCCCCCACCCCTCCTTGCAAAGCAACCCCACAGCTCCTAGAGGGGTGTGTGTTTGTGTGTGTGGTGACCTGGGTATTGTGTTGGGAGTGTGGTGTTGGTGCATTTTGGAACTGTTTGCGGATGTGTGGTGAGGTGGTGTGTGTGCGCGAGTCCGTGTACGTCTTTGTGGTGAAGCCTGATGACATTGAATTGTAGAATTAGCTGTGAGGTGGATAGAGCTGTTTGTTTCCTTGCTCTCTCTCTCTCTCTCTCCTCTCTCTCTCTCTCTCTCTCTGTGTGGCGAGCATATATGCAATACTCTGTTTTACTCTTGAGTCAGTCCACTTTTCAATTGACCCTATGTAGAGCATCAAGCCCATTGGTTTTGGACTATTAATTGACTATCTTCTGGTGGCATTTGCTACTTTCTCTTTGTCTGTAATGTTACAGACTGATGGAGTCCAATTCTGAGAGGGAGGAAGCTGATGTAATGTCACCCCAAAGGAAAAGGATGTTTACCTTTAAGGCAGTTGTGTAATATCATTTGAAGTCAAATAGTCACATAAAACTTTAACATGCCTGAATCAAATGCTGGGTTGACTGAAGTTTTTTTTTTTTTCCCTCTCTCTCTGAGAGCTGGCAAAGCACCAGCAAAGAGTACGTCAGGTGTGTTAGGAGGACCATCTGGTGTAGTTGGTTAAAAAAAAAAAATGGTATATTGTGGTGAGAGAGAGATAATTAAATACTCTTAAAGTCTGATGTTAATTGATTAATTAGGTTAATTAATTACATTTACATCTTGTTGTGTTTTCCTAATTTTTTATGGCTGGTGTAAATTTATCCTTGGTAACTTACACTTTTATGAAGAAACAGAAACTCCTGGTGTATTGTTCTTTAAGTGTGTAAAATGTGTAAAAAGAAAAATGTTTCCACCGTGTGCATCATGTTTCACAACTTTTTGTAAACTTATTCCTAACATTTTCAGTTAACTTGTTTAATTATTGTGTTAGATTGTGACCAGAGAAAAGACAGATGAAGGGATATCTTAGCTGACAGATGTTACATGTTGACATTACATCACAGAAAAAAATAGGCAAAGTGTAGTTATGTGCTGAGAGTAGTGATATTATCCTGTGGTTTGGTGGTGTTTCTTTTAGGGGAAAAACCCTCTTGTAGTTTCTGGGATATTCTAGTTAAAAGATTATGTAAAATGTATTTCAACATATTAGATTACATTTGCAAACCCGTGGTGTAGCAGCGGGCTGTGTTGGAAAGAGTTAATAAAATAGTCCAGGTTTCGAGACCTAAGAATTTTTGGTTCTGTGTTGTCAAAACATCTGAATATTTTCCCAAGTGTTTCAGAACTTTTTTTTTAATGTCTGGGGGAGTTCTAGAACTTTCTGTGCAGCATTTGCTTCATGCCCTTTGTGTGTGTAAGTGTGTGTGTAGCATTCTCTGTCACAGATGGCCGAGTCAGTGGTCAGGACTATGTCTCTTCTCTTCCCTCTGTCCGCACACACACACACACACACACACACACACACACACACACATATCTATACATGCATCTAATCAATAGTATTGTGGTATGTCGATTAGTGATGGTCAGATACTGTTTTATGTGTGTGTGTGTGTGTGTGAGAGAGAGAATGCTGATGGTCAGACCATTAGTTTTAGGTGGTGTGTGTGTGAGGGAAGGAGAGAGTGTGTGCGTGTGTGTGAGAGAGAGAGAGAGAGCGAGAGACTGAAAATAGTCTGACAGGTTTGGGAGGTAGGGAGAGGTTGCACCTTGTGTGATTATCTAATGATGTGCTTTAGTGGACCGTGTGCATGTGGTGTGGACTGTCTGCATTTTTTCCCAACACATCTGTAATACTGTAATGTACACACATATACACACACACCCTGCTCGGACTCCTACTTCCACTCAGTCTGTCCCTGAAAAAGCATGGATTGCTAGGGCAGATGTTTAACTGTTAAAATTATAGTTATTTGCTGTGGTGGTGGAGCTGTTGTAAATGTGTGTGTGTTTAATTGTGTACACAAGGGCATATAGGTAAGCATAAAACTACATGGATGTGAACAACAGCACACGAAAAATGAACCTGACAAGAGTTTCATAGGCATAACTTCAGTGGGTGTGTGTGTGTGTGTGCTCTGTAGAGATGTGGACATGTCTTTCTATCAAGAGCAGAACTTTGACAAACTGCAATCTAGCTTCATTTTCATAAGCGTAGCAACTGAGCCTCCTTTGAAATTGGCCACTGTAAGCAGCTTCCACTGTCCGTCTCACCATGGGCCTCTGTGAAGTGCCACTGTACACGACTCTTCCCAGGTAGTTAGGCCTTGTTCTCTCGCACAAAATGATGTGCGAGAGGCTTGTTTGAAAGTGATCTCAAGATAACCCCCCCCCCTCCCCCCTCGCAATAGCAAGTAACACACACCCCTCGCAATAGCAAGTAACAACCACTGCCACTCCCGAGGGACGGTGCTGATCACACAGCCAATATTTTCTCTCCTCTTAATTCCCCCCATCACAAACAAACAAAAAGCAGATGTTTGTAAAGTCCCCCCCCTTTCTCTTTCTCTCGCTCTCTCTTTCTCTTACTTACTTAATTACTTACACACTCACACACACTGCAAGAATAATCCTGTGCTTCATATTGCCATTATAATACACAGCAACCCTTTCACCTGTACTCTTTGTCACAAGAGTGCATGTATAGTGAGTGTGTGTGGGTTTTTTTTTTTTTTTTTTTTTTTAAATATTTTTCTTCTGGTCATAAACCCCCATATACCTATTTTATTAGTGGTGTAATTATTTATGTCTTTGTGGTGTAATTCTTTAGGTGTTTCTTAAGATCTTAATCCTATTCTGCGTGTGTGCACACACACACACACACACACACATATGACACAGATAAGTGTTGCTGTCCTGCAGTCTCACATGTATGCATGGTAGATTTATACCACAAGATATTTTAGTGGGAGAAGAAAAGTGTTTGTGCAACTTTTTAAAAACAGTTTTAGAGAGGTGTGTGTGTGTGTGTGTGCAGGGGTGGAAATGTCAAATGTATATTTCTCCTCCGAACATTTTTATTGTATTTTTCTTTTTTTATGTAGTGTGTTTTGTAGTATATTTTTTTGTTCCCCCTCCCCATTTGATGATGCTCTGAGGTAATGCACACACTGCATTTGAAAGGCTTGCCCTGTTGCATTGCAGGGTGGTGTGTGTGTGTGTGAGTGAGGGCTCTTTCTTGTGAACCTAGAATAATACACCACTTCCTACACACAGATATAAGTTAATGTGCTGAATCTTGCTTTTTAATTGGTGGTGTCTGAAGACAGTGAATTAAAACTAAAAAGACTCATATCCACCTTCAGGAGACTTGGACCCTTCAGCCATGTGTTAGTGTTTTATTTGATTATTATTATTATTGTTTTTTTAAACAAGCAAATCATTTCCTCTACAGAAGAACAAATTTCTGTGTGTGTGTGTGTGTGTTTCTGTTTATGGGGAGGATGGCTATAAGTCAAAGGGACACAAACGCCTTTATTCTGCTTAGCATGTGTATGTGGTGCCAGGATTAGTCTGCTTCATTCAAGTGGGTTTGGCTCCAAGAGTGTGGAAGTGTGTGTGTGTGTGTGTGTGTGTGTGTGTGTGTGTGTGTGTGTAGGCAATGAGAGCTGGTGAAGTAGAAAAGTGAGCAACTGCACCTGTGGTGTGTGTGTGTGTTTGTTTGAGGTCTTTCAAGGGGCTTGATCTCTGACCCTGAGGTCATCTGCTCCTTTGATCACAACCAGAGGGTGAAGATTAAGGGTTTTTTAACTACCACAGGCGACTCTCCCATTTACTCATGCACGCACACACACACACACCACATTCACACACACAAAAATTTTTTCATTATTTTATTCCATATCTTTTCATTAAATATATTAGCCACTCTTCATTGCCCACACTGTAGCAAGAGTGAAGTATGACTGTACTTTATCAGAGTTTATGAGGTGTGTGTGTGAAGAAAAAAAGGAGAGATTGCGTGACTGCCTATTTCAACTAGGCTTTGCTTGATGTACTGGATGTCAAATTATTTACAGTGTCTAAAACGGCTTTAGAGGAAATGCTTTTTGTTTTGTAAGTGGCAGGGTCGTCTCATTGGACTGCTTATATCAGACATTGAAGAGACAACATATTCTGTGTGTGTGTGTGAGAGAGTGAGACAGTGCATGTGAGTGTGTGCAAATGATTGTGAGTGTGTTTGAGTAAATGTGTGTGTGTGTGTTTCTGTGCCTGCATGCGTGCGTGCAATTAACATGAGACACATGTCCAATGTGTTCTTTCTGCCATACTGATATAAACCACTCTTAGTTCAACAGCAGATGACATGTGACCGCCTGCGCTCTGTCTGTCTGTGTGTGTGCGTCTGTCTGTCTTCTCCCTGATGGCTTATGTACAGAGCCTGGGAAACATGCACGCACACGCACACACACACACACACACACACACACACACAAAAGCACCAAAGCCATTCTTAAATGATCAGATATAGAATTACCCCCATGGTCCAGGGGTAATGCACATCATTAGTGAGGTAGACTTTTTTTATATATTAAATATTTATTTAATTTTAATAACTGGTGTCATACTAGACATGTTTCAATGGTTTGAGGGGGGAAAAAATAAAACTTGTTGTCCCTCTGAGCTTGAGTCATGAATCAGGAAATCCAGTGGTGCATTATTAAGGGTCAAACAGACAAACTAAATCTAGAAATTGAGAGTGTGTGTGTGAGTGAGAGAAGGAGTGTGTGTGTTACAGGTGTAGGTCAGTTCTTTCTCACAGCATAATAATCTTCATATTATTTTCTTAATTGTGTTGTCTGATTTGTGTGTGTGTGTGTGTGTGTGCCTTTTTCTGTAATTGTAAATGGCCTGCCTGGTGAAAAGTAATATCAGTATTTCCTTGCTGTTATATGTGCACTACTGGTCAGATTAGTGTAATAATTACACGTGTGTCTCATTAGTTTTCATTTGGGTGTGTGGTCTGAGAGTTGTAACACTATTTGGTGTGTGTGTGTCTGTGTACCCCTGTGAAATGCATTTGTTTAAAAAAAAATCATAACAATAAAGAATGATAATCTAGGTATTTTGTAATAATTTGTACAGTTTTACATGTTGCCAGAGTTGTGAAGAGGTGTGTTTTCTGTGGGGGTGTTTGTTGGGTTTGTGTGGGTGTGGTTAAGTTTGTATTTTTTGTTTTGGCTTAAATGTGTCGTGAGTGTGAGTGAGAGGGGGTGGTTTGCTTATTATCCGGTGGATCGAGTGAAGTGAAAATCTTAATGCATACACATACACAAAGAGCAAGGGGCCTAAGAGCAAGTCCATGCACACACACACTCACTCTCTCTCTCTCTCTCACACACACACACACACACACACACACACACACACACACACACAGAGGGGGGCCTAAGAGCCGTCCCATGCGGTCATGGTTGATGTTTAGAGCCTCGGAGTGAGAGTCAAGAGGATCCGGGATCTGGCCCTGTGTGTGTGTGAGATAGAGAGAGTGAGTGAGGAGGATGGGAAGTGGCCCTGATGTGTGTGTGTGTGTGTGTGCGTGTGTGTGCGGGCAGCAGAGAGCTACACTGAGATGAACTCAGTATGGGTTTGGATCGTCAGACCTGTGAGGATGATCAGACATATCATCATTACTCTGACTCTTATTAACCACCACTGCTTGCTGTTGCTTAGAAATAAATGGACATAAATGAAAGTAATAAATACAAAGAAGATGTAAGGCAACACTAGTGGATGATGGAGGAATCGGTTTGATTCTAGAAGCTTCACTACCTGATTCCCTCTATCAGAGTCCTGTCTTGTAATTATAATGGTTCCTCATAGTGCAGGATTATTCATTTCATCCCTGTGGAGCTACCACCCCCACTACATGCTAATATTGGGTTTCACATATAATCTCAGGTGGTGATAAAAAGAATGATGCTGGGGGGAAAAAAAACATACCGTATGTAATGAGTAGAATGGTTAGGAAAGTAAGAGACGTGTGTGTGTGTTGGAAGAGTCTCAGGACCCTACGTACTACACTTCAGTTCTGAGATGGCCAGTGTAACCCCTGGTCACCACAGCTGAAGGGTAGGATCAGTGGGAATGACGCAGAAGCGAGTCAACACTCCTCTGGTATTAATTTGGGAGAGTTGATAGGGAAATTAGTCTCTAACTTTTTCTACACTGACTGTGCTACTGTTTTCTGTCAAATAAATAAACTAAATGAATTGTAGGGAATGAAAGATCAAAACCTCATTTAAAACCCCCATCTTCTGTGCGACCTGGAAAAGTATGCCAGGATGATGTGATCAAAGATTGCGAGGAGTATTTATTTTTCATGTCAGTGATCCAGGGTAGTCCATGGAGACCGCACATGGTGTGTGTGTGAGACACACATGAAGGAGGGGAAGGGGGAGCGAGACATAAATGTGACCACTCAAGTAACATGGTATGCAAGGGTCCTGAAATTGTACACACACACACACCCCTCCTCTTCAGCTCTGATTACAATTTGCAATGTATTTTTTGTTGTTGTTGGTAAGTAGTGAGCTAGGATGCCTAATTAACTATGACCACCTGTGAGTTTCCCTGACCCTCTTACAAGACCCACTGTGTATTTGAAACAACCTGATAAAGGCCATTTCTAAACCCATCAACACACACAAACTTACAGTGCGAACGCTCCAATCCAAACAGTGAGTACATAAACCTAGAGTGTTGAATGGCCTTGATGGCTTGCTGGGCCCGTTTCACACGTTATAGCAGAGTAGTTACTCACTAGCCTGCTAATCCAGATAGACAACTAGCTCACTTTATGTATGTGTGTGTGCGCGTGTGCGTGCCAGGCTCAGAAACAGTGGGAATTTAATGACCCTTATTAGGGCATGGGGCCTGTCAACACAGAAAGGCTAGACCTTGTAGTTTGTCAAATCAACCAATCAGTACTGCTCTCCCTCCCATCCACACACTCCTATGACCAATAATCACTTAATCAGTGTGCCTCAAGTACCGCCTCCTTTTTTTTGTGTGTGTGTGTGTGTGTGTGTGAGAGAGACTGGGAGTGGGTATTGACTCACCTGAGCTGCAGTAGGTGTGGTTGAGTGAAGGAGTGTGTTGTTTTTTTTTTTTGGGGGGGGGGGGGGGTCACTGCAGGTGTCAGGTGTATGCCTCAAGGCCAGAATTCATGTTAATTGGAAATCATTTCCACTCTGACTGTGTTTTGACTTGACTGACTTGGAAGAGGTGAGCATCAGTTCTTGGTCTCTTCTTGTGAGCCCACTCGTATGTGTTGTGGTTGTGCATGTGTGCACTTGTATTTTTTGTGCAGAGTCAGTTTTCTACAAAGTCTTGTGTCTAGGCCCCATGTCACCGATAGATATGCAGGGGATCCATGCACATTATAAGAAGCTACCTGCTTTATTATGTACAGCATAATGCATTGCTTAAATAAACAGGACAGGTGGGTGATATGGTTTTGGTTTCTGCAGTTGTGTCCTCTAAGTTGTAAAAGCCCCTGAGTTAGTGGGCATTAATAAACTAGGGCACATGCCTCTATGGGTCATGTGTGAGAGGCTTGGACTCGTTCAGGGTTTGAATTGTCACTGTGCGTGCTGGCTAACCAGCTCCTGCCATTTTTATATGCCAGAATTTGTGTGTGTGTGTGTGTGTGTGTGAGAGAGAGAGAGAGAAGGATCCTTGGGTTTGCCTACAGTAGTCCCACAGTGGCCCCAGGTGATTGGTGCTACTGCGGAGGAGGGAGGGCTTTATTTTGGCCGGGTGTTCAAACAGGAAGTGATGCCCACACCTGACGGACGGCACGCAGCAGCTCCTGGCTCCCCCGTCTGTCGTCTTTCTCATCTCAGTGTGTGTTTGTGTGTGTGTGTGTGTGTGTGTGTGTGTGTGTGTGTGTGTGTGTGTGTGTGTGTGTGTGTGTGTTTGCACTGTTCACTGTTCACTCATGACACAATCTGTCTCTGTTTCAGATCGAAGAGTCCTGGATTTCCCTTAACCCTGAAGGAACAGAAAATAGAGAGAGAGGGAAGCAGAGACGGTGACTGTTTGTGTGTGTGTGTGTGTGTGTGTGTGTGTGAGAGTGAGTGAGAGAGACGATGAGAGACTCTCCAAGTGATGCAGTAGCAGCACAGAATGGTTTGTGGTCATACGGAGATACAGGCCATGCTGTGCTGCAGCAGTAATGCTTAGGAACCCAACAGAACTCTCCCTCTGTGTGTGTGTGTGTGTGTGTGTTTGTTTACTTCTGCACTGTAAAAGTAAAATCACTGACTACTGCTGCTTCGTGGCTTAAATGAGTGTGTGTGCATGCGTGAGCACACGCGTGTATTTATCTGGCTGCTTCGCTGTAGCAGCACGTAAATATTGGAGTTACTCAACGACTGAAGCCTCCAATATTGATTGTGCTGCTGAAGCAAGGCAGGCCGTTTCCCCCGGCAACTCCCGTCACCAAGTTGGGATGACTCAGAGGAAGGGGGGGGACCCCACCGGGATTCATCATCACCACCACCTCATCATCTACATCGCCATTGCACCTGTGCACAGGAGCAAGAAGAGAAGCTGTTGGTCAAGTATGCAAGAAAACTGTTGGTGTGTGTGCACACACATCAGAAGTGTGTGAGAAGTGTGCATGTGGAACTGCCTTTTGAGAGAGTGCACCGGGTTCTCCGTGTATATTTGTTAGGTATGTGGGAAATATAAATATTTTTTTTCCTTATTATTAAGACAAATATTAAAGTTGCCTGCTGTAAAGAGCATGGTGTAAATACAAAGATGAGAGATGTTTGCGGATTGTCTATAAGTGTAAGTATGCATCCCTGTACACCACCATCAGTAAGTAGGTCTAAACTTTTTTTTTTTTTAAGCTGCATTTCAATTGCAATGAGTGAGTGTAATTGATGTCCCTTGTGTTGTGAAATAAAAAATAAAGCCTTCGTGATGAGAAATTTAATCCCGGTGTGTCTGCTCATTTTTATGACGCGCGCGCGCAAACACAGGGTGCAAGAATTGCGGCCCCGGTTTAAATCTCATATTGTTTTCCACACCAGTCCGCTTCGACCTGTGGCCGAGGATCGCTTTGCGCATCGCCATGCAGCAGGTGTCGTGGAAGTAGGATAAAGTGGCGCTCTGGGCCATTACAGTCCGTTTCAACAGTGACGAGTAAATAGCCTGCGGTATTTATAAAAACAGTTAAGAGTGTCTTGTGATTATGTCCAATTGTGGTATTATTCTGGATTCCATAGTTGTTCTGTTTATTGCAAGGCCTATTCCAACCCCTCCCCCCCGCAGTGTAAATGAGGGGGACACTTCAGGCACACCCGGCTTATCACAGTTATAGAACTGGCCAAATTTTTTGAAATAAACATGACTTAAATATTTCAGGCTCCGTGTCTGAATTCATTCTGGGCATTTAGACGTTTAAAATAGATAATTATATACAATGACTGATCAAAGTGTTGTCCCGCTTGTGAGTGAGCGCGCGCATTTTGGGTATCTTGTATTGTGTCTTGTAGAGGTCTGGAGATGTATCGGGTGAACATAATTGCACAGCAGCAAACACTGACCGGTGTTAAGGCCCGCATCACGCCCGGGGATCCACACTATCGGTCTGAAGCGTAGCGCCTGGTTCACTCTAAGCTTTTGCCTTTGCCCTACTCCACTGCAAACGTTGCTTCACTGCACTGCTGGTGATAAAGGACGGTCCTCGTCCGACGTGGTCATGAACCTCCGGACACAATATGCACCCGTGGTTATCCATGGACATAGCCCAGTGTGTTCACATTCTAGTGCACCGAGAATTGGTAGTCTAATGGTGCTGCTGTGTGTTTACATGTCTGGTGCGCAAAGCACTGACGAAACGTGAAGTATTTACATGTGGGATAAACATGGCATAGAATAAAGACATAAAGTTTTCTCTGATTCATTGTGAGTTGCGCAAGTTTACACACTTCAGGGATCTGAATGTTGCACTACACTGAAAGATAGGGAGCCTATTACACATAAAACATCCAGTAGGCTTCTTTTTTATGTCCAGGGTACAGAAGATTATTATTTAATCTGTGTTCTCGGAAAGATATGTGACCCTAAACGCACACTCGGCAGTTGATCACCTTTTATCATGGGCTATATAGGCTAGAGCACAAAACTGCCAAGTCAAATATATTAGTTTTGTCTGTTATGGGCACCCTTAAACTACATTGCACCACAGAGAGTGTCATTCGTCTGTGTTGGCCTACTGCTCGTGCTTTTTAAGTCTAATGCTTCATGCCTATTTGGGAACGTCGACTTATTTTCCTATACAAATATCTGTATTGAAAAAAATGTAATTAAAAAAATGTCTATTTAGTATTCTTCCCACACTGTAAATGCACTTAAAAGATGACTTTGCCTGCTGTCAGGTTATTGAGCAGGCTTTGGGCCATGTCTTGGTCGGGTCTGTGGGAAAAAAAAATAATTTCAATGAGAGTAATCTGGTTAAATAATGGTTATAATAACAAGGCTTCAAGCGTTGAGTACCCTACGTTTGTATGTGTGAGAGATGGAGAGAGGAGTCCACAAACACCCGCTCGAGCTAGAAGGACACGCAGATACCCTAATCTGTATAATTTATCCTGAGTTTTTCAGTGAATACGGTAAAGGGGGGCTTTCCTAAATATTAATATAGACTGTATTTACAAAACAACAGCACTGGGGCCTTAATGTAAGTAATTGCAATTTTTTTTGTCGTCTACTGCGACGTAGCGTAGCAGACAAAGGGTAATTGAAAGTCTTAAAATGCGTCTTAAAATTAAGAATTATACATTTTTCTCAGTCGTTCATATTATCAGTCATCGGTATTTTGTAATAATATATTTTTATGTTTTATGTAGGATGCATTTAATACATTTTGTTATTTTACAGACTTCCATGTAATAGAATTTCTATGAAGCAGCCTGGTGGTGAGATTATTTGAGATTTAATGTGTGCTAAATGCGTTCAGAAAAGGCCAGCACGAACTATTACCTTCATTATATTATCTGTATGTATCAATCAATTACTAGTATATATTTTTATTTAAATGTAAAGAATTCTTAATCGTTTACACAAGCCCGTAGTCTAATTGTGCCTGCAATTAGGTTGCAATTGTGTAAAAATGTGTTAAGGGAGCCTAGTGGCTGTGTGAACGATCTGAATAAGACTGTAAATATCGGTCAAATATTCTTTTATTAAAACGGTATGAAATGGTTAGATATCTTAGTATCACAGAGTGGTGTACACATAGGCTCTAGGGCCAATGACACCGGAACTTCCAGAATGAAATTAAGCAAGAAACACAGTGAAATAACGGTTAAGACCCAGATCTTAAAATAAAATAAAATTAAGATTACATGAAAATATAAAGAACAATGAGGAGAAGCTACAGGGAGGAAAATGCACTTCAACTTGTCATGAGATGTATCCGCACTTAAAATAATCTATGAATCTTTCTTGTTGCTGGGTAAATAGCTCATAGGCTATGCTCTAAGATTTACTCTTTTAATTACATTAAAAATGTTTCATAGTTTGCAGTTAATCCGGATACAAAATATGATACCATGGCGATGCATTTACAAAGGTGTCATGTTCGAGAAAACACCTTCCATTAAGTGGCGGCACATCAAGCGGCAGAGATGATCATATTTCTTCACGAAGATTGTTTTATTCGATGTATTTGAAATTACATAACAACTATTTATATAAATAGGTTATGTTAAGAGGGGTGGGGGAGACTCAACTAATTTTTCTTTGATCCTTAGTTTGCCCGGTAACAGCCGGCTATATATATACGTGCAGTGACGTGTGCAGGGAGCCACGGTCAGTTGTGACGACACGTGCACATTTTCTGGAGTGATCCTGGGATTTCTGTCAGTGTCGTTTGGGAAACTAATAAACACAGAGGAGATGGATTCACAATTTGATCACTGTTTTAACATTGCCTAAACAGGTTGCAATACATGGGCCTTCATTTGGCGACACATGCAGGCCAAGTCTAGTTTACTAGTCCACTGCCAAGTCAGAAGTCCTGAACAGGAATCATGAAATTAATGTGACGTGTTTGTAAAGACATTACAGGGCATGTAGTGCATTTTTACGGTGAGAGGAGAAAGGGTTTCCCCGGTCGGCATCACTGCAGACGGGACAAGAAGGTGTGTGGTGTGTGTGTGTGTGTGTGTGTATGTGGAGGAGGTTATTCATGAGTGAGAGAAAAAGAGAAGTGCGGGGGTGGATTTGGGAGCTATACGAACAAGCAGAGGCCCATGGTTGAGCCCTATGCCTGAAATATTCATCTTCATCAGTCCTCTGTCTGTACTGAGGCAGCACTTCAAAGGCTTACACACACACACACACACACACACACAAACTCACTGCAAAAATAGGCTTAAAAATCAGTCAATATCTAAAATCAGTCAATATCTAATATCTAAACGACACTTTTCATGTTCTAGGAGGTTGTCATATAAAGTTTAGGGCAAATGGTTAGTATGACAAAGGCACGGTTAAATGTGTTTATTTAAGGGTCAACGTTTTATTGGAAACGCTGAAAAGTTGGCCGAGTGCATAGAAAATCGTTTCTCATTCTTATAAAATGGCAGGAAACATTTGTGTATTGAGATGCTATTGCTCGGCCTGTACGGCTCTTGCGCTGTTATGCAACACACAGCCTGCGGGAGGCAAGGTTAAATCACCGAAGCTCATGGGGACGGACGGCGAAGACGGCATTCTCTCAACTGTGCATAATCTATTGTTTAAAAAGCTCCAATAATGTTACCTATATTCTATATTACAATATAATTAATAATCTGTTCTTCGAAATGATTCATTTTTATTTCTCCAAATGTCCTAACACACCACAAAAGGGCAGACGACAAGAGCGCGCGCCTGACAGCACTGAGGGACTATCCAGGCTTACGTAAACAAATGCACAGATAAATTAATAATGATAATGATAATAATCATACTATTATGAATAATAATAATAATAATAATAATAATAATAATAATAATAAAAATAAGAAATATCTGCTTATTTTATTTCGTTAGAAATGTCAGGGCCGGCACTACAAACGGAGAGGTGCCTGTGAGAGAGGGGGAGAGGGGTGAATTAGTGCACATGCAAAAGGGGACAGATCCGAGGAAGCGTAAGCACACTCACAGGGATCCCTTTCAACACAAACACACATTAGACTGACACATCCAAAACACACATTGGAAGGTTAAAAAAGACGTGTAAAAACAAGGTCTTAACTGACCTTCACGACCTTAGCTGGAGCTGGAATTAGACGGACCAGCAGTTAAAGTCAGGTTTCATCAGGGACATAACATAAACAGACAAAAGTTTGGTTCTGATGTCATTGGCTGAAGAAAACAACTGGATACAGTAGCCTTTCGTTCAGTTAACGTTTCAAAGTGTATTTTGAGAGGCAGTGAACATTACATTTGCCTCCGGATGATTTCACTCAAAATATTAGTACGATGTAGAAAACACTTTTCTCAAACAACCGGTGAAACTAAACTAGTAAGGCTTGTTGAGACGGGATCAATCAATGTGCCTACCGCAACAACAACAACTACTACAATCGAACATGCTGTCAAGGCATTCACATCAACTGATGAAGTCTGCGCTGGTGTTAATCAGATTTAGGATACAGTTCTGACAGAACTCCACAAGGAAGGCGCAGAGCCCCGTTGTCTCTCTCCAGCAGCAGCCGGCCAGATAGAGGACCTCTTCTGGTGCAGGCAAGTAAGCTCGGCTGAGAGCAGCCACTCGTTCCGGAGTAGTGTGCGCGAGGCAGTCCACCGGAATCAGAGCCACGACGGACAGGCTCACGACACACGCGAGCAGGAGGAATCTCCAGAGCGCGCGAGAGATGCGTGGAGTTGCAGGCGCAGGGAGTGACCGGTGAGCACTGCTCTCGTGCGGAGCACAGAGAGTATCTATATCGCCCAGCTTAACCGAATCCCACTGCTGCACGTCGAAGTTTCGAACGAGGGGACCTACGTCTACATCGTCGTTCCGTGGCAGTGACGGCAGCGGCGTTTCCTTGATTACACGCAGAGTCTCGCGAAAGTCCTGCATTTGCTGAAGGAAGGCGAGGGGGTCCGAGAGGGACCTGAAGGACTCGGCGATGCTGAGCGCGCGCTTCTGTTCCTCCAGCACAGCACGCAACTTGCTGATCTCTGGGTCGTAAGTTTGCATCACCGTCAATTTCAGAGTCTCAAAGTCCGAGAGGATCTCGCTCCGCTTGTGCTCCAGAGCGCGAAGAAGTTTGTCCAGGTATTCGGTGACGCGGTCCGCATCTCTGGATACCAGCTGCAGCGCCTTCTTCTTGCTGCTCTCCAGAGCCTCCAGGCACGAGAGCACTTCAGCGCTGCGCCAGTTTTCGAGTCCTCGGAACAACTCTTCAAAGGCGGCCCTTTCCTGTTCGTACGCGTCCTGCAAAGCGCAGAATTTGTGTCCTTTGTGGTCGCCAGTAGTGGCGCAGAAGCCGCAGATAAGTTTGAGATCGGTGGCGCAAAAGATGTTGAGTGGTTGTCCGTGATGCTCGCGGCAGAGGGACATCCTGGGCAGCACGCGAATTCGGTTGTATTTCTCAACAATTCCCCGCAAGGAATAATTTACTTGCAAGCTTGTGATGCCATTGTGGGAGGTTTCTTTGCGGCAGGTGGGACATTTGAACGGGGGGCGCCAAGTGGGACCTCGCTGTCCATCCAGGATGCCCTCGAGGCATTTTCGGCAGAAGCTATGGGAACAGGGGAGTACGCGCGGGTCCTCGAACAGACAGCAGCATATTGGGCATGTGAGGTCCTCCTCCAGTAACTCCATGGTTATCTGAAGAAAAATAAACAGAAGATGTGAGAGAGGGAAAAAACACATAAATAGTCTGGTCAAGAAAAAGTGCACGCTCATCAGTAGTGATGCGCGCACACTGCCCTGCTGGTTCATACCGTTGGCTAAGTGAATGCCAAGCTGTCAGAAGCGCGACAAATTTGCGCGCGAAAATGAATGAACGCAAGAAGTGTAAGTACCGCAGCTTATCCGTTACTGTTCATCCAAACGAACAGAATCGACGGATAGTTCGCTGTAGGTAAATGCATAGTGTCCTTACAGTAGCAGGTTGGTTACACAAATAATGGCGAGCAACGTCGATTCCCCCAGCGAGAGGCGCATTTTGGAAAAGCCGGTTTAGGGAGGAAAGCTTCTCTTCTGACGACCTACTTTTTTAAAGGGTGTCCGTGTTGGATCATTATTCTCCGAGTCGACATGTCACGCGATCCTGAAGAAGAGCACGACACCACAGCATCTTCTTCAACTAAATATAGCGCGGAATGGTAAGAACCGTTAAGTTCACTCTCGCGGAGAACTCGGATGCGCGACTGCTTCATTTTTAATAGACCACCAAAGCCTTCTCTCGTGCGGTGATATCCGAGGGAAAAAATCATAGGCACGCGAAAAAAAACATGCCACGTTTACTATCCCGTTGAAATCGTGAAGATTTGACACCATCTACTGTTACCTATTTAAAGTGAAGAGCGGGGGTCCTGCTAGCGCAACGGTTGGGATGGTTATGACAGATTTTTGCAGACGGAAAGCAACATGCAATTGGACCAAAAGCACTCACCAGCTGCCGGGTCGCACTGCGCTCAATGCAATCATGGCGCTTGTTGCTGTGCAGACTTCGCCTTTCCCGCGGTGGAATGATTAACCTCTTCGTGTCTGCAGAATCGCTCTACCGAAATCGAAAACGTCACTTTCGCTAATGTGTCTGATACTTTTAGTTGACACGTCTGGCCAAAGCCTTAGCAGTTGTCCTGGACAGATGGTCTATGGTTCGCAGGGTGCTCTCCACTTGGCAAAGAATTCCCCGTTTTTCTCCAGTGAAGCATAAATTCAGTTGATCCCCAACACATGTGACGGGGAGAGGAGGGGGTGGAGGGGTTGTTGCCATGCAAAACATGACAACGTGAGAGTCCGTCCACCACTCGATTCTTGCCCGGTTTCTGATCACGGCCCCTGTAGACAGTGCGTCATTATCGACGTTGATCAATTTAAATGCACTTCACGCTCTCTTTCGTGAAAACTTGTGGGCGCTTACATGAAAACATGACAAACTTGCCTGAAGTGAGGACCTTCCATTTCAGAGTAATCAGTGCTCTGCCAGAGAGCAAACCTTCTAGAGATGACAGCTATATTTGACTAATTGTAACCTCTACAGCCTGTAGTTCACATAAGCTGTGCTATTGCCATTATTATGCAATTCATTTATTATAGGGGTGACGCAGTAGCCTACATATGAGTCTTAAGCTCCTCTGCATATGACCGAGCCATGTGTCATGGACTTGACACATTGATAACCAATAGCTGCACAGTCACGTGTAAAAATATTTTGACCTCGATTTTTCTTCCCTTGTTTCCATGCCATCAGGAAGCGCGCCTCATCTGAGTCAGCGCACTCATTGGTTGCGTACGTCATCATGTAGACCACCCCACACCGCGAGATGTCGCTGTTGGTTCTAACAGAGCGTATCCCTTTTGGTAAAATTGATTCTTTAGTGTACCATTTGTTATGTAACTTCCGCTCCCTACACGAAAATAAAAATGGCTTCGCTGTTTTCGTGTTGTCTGGGTTGTTGTGGCGATGGGGGTTCGGGACATGTACCCCTCAAAGAGATGCCAATAGTTCAGTTGGATACACATCATATGGGTAAGAAACAAAACTGATACCAGCGTGAACAACTGTCTGCCTTCAAATCATGTTATAGCTTGCTAGCACCCACCGCCTAAGACACGAACACTACAGCTAACCCGTAACTTGGGTATCTAACTCTGCCTTCAAGAGTATTATTGAACCGATTAGAGTTCAAGGGTGCATGTTTACGGTTTGTATTCGTGTTAGAAGGGCATTACCCTGAGGACAACCCTCTCTGATGTCGTTATCGGCGGATTCAGAAATTGTGCATTTGAATTTGTCATGACCAAGCATTCCCCAGCTAGCCAGTTCACAGACAGGCTACCAGCTAGCTAACATTAGCTGGCTAGCCAAACTCAATCAGAGCAAGGAAAGGCATTCGTCACAGTCTTGCAATATGGGGAGTTACTTAGTTATACTGTTGCTCCTTAAAGGTCGCGCATATGGTTTTATAGGCATGTTGTGCTTGTCTTTGACTACATACCCAAATTTTGCTGCGTGGCACGATCAGACAACCAATGGCCTTCTGTTTGGGATCTTCCTTTTTTTTCCAGGAACGGATGTGGTCATAGTCAAGAGCGGCAGAAGGATATGCGGGACCGGAGGTTGCCTAGCCAACGCCCCACTCCATCAGAACAAAAGCTATTTCGAGTTTAAGATCCAGTCCACGGGTAAGATTTCATCTGACAGTCAGATAGTCGATGCACGAACTTGGAATAGTGTACTATGTGCAGGAGAGTGGTAAGTGAAGGTGCAAAAAATGTCAGTGATCAGAATCTATGTGAACTTTTAAAAGTTTTTTTTTGTCTTAAAATCTGAATAGATTATCAGCTTCATAGTAAGTTTGATGGCAAGCTAACTTGCAATAGGGCAAATAATACACCATACACATCAGCCTCCTTGCTTGATGCAGAGAAATATGCTTTGCTGTCTCCAGCAAGCTGGAACTAACTCGCACTTATTGTTTATTGTTTTGGTGGTGGAGCAGGTGGTGCGTGTGTTTTTTAAGAGAACTTACAACAATGCCGGCTGACACCTGCAGCTATCAATGGCTCTGTTGATGATTCAGTGTTAAATCGTCCGCAAAATGAGCCAGAAGAGGTCCTCCAGTATTGGCAGAACTGCACATACTGGCCCATCGACCAAATACTTAGGTCGATGGGCCAGACATTATCAAATATCCAATAGTCGTTCTGGTCTGTGCAAGCTTTGGGGAGATGGTTTGGCTTTAAGAATCTGTAGGCAAAGTGTCAGTAAAAAGAGAAGAATGTTGTTGTCAGCACATGCAATTTAATATTCCATAAACTTGTTCTGACAGGAAAACAGGCATAGTCAAGTTTTTTAACTTGAATATTATAAATGGCTCCTGTTCTTTGGCTTGTAAACAGATTTGGCTTGCCCGTACTGGCAACAACTCAACTTAATTTAGGTATTCAGCTGACTGCTATCCAAAGCGACATGGACATGGGTTTGGAAATAGAATCCAGGTTGACTGTTTTTTTGTTTTGTCTTGTTTTTTGTCTGTCTGTTTGTTTGTTTTGTCAGTGACTGCTGCTCTGCCCTGCGCTCTTCTATTTACAGTGCAGTTGTGGTGCAAAATCCATAAACTTGGGTGACCTGGGTTACCAGATTCATTCTCTCATGTCTACACTTTGTAAAGAGTTAAAATGGTTAATGTGCCGGTTATTAAACAACTCTCATTGCATAGACTGAAGAGGGCTCTTTCACAATTCCAAAAATGTTTGAGTGGCCATATTGTTGACATACCGTTGCTGCAGCAGCTATTTTTGCGAGCAAATTTCAAGTAAAAGTCTTCCCTCTCTGTAAACTACATTTGGCCTAGTTAAAGTGTTTCAATTGGCACCTATAAAGCAGACACACTTCAGTCATTCATAGGCTACATAACTTTATTGACCAGTGATCATAACAAATAAATCACCTTTCAAATATGAAATGTTCAAATATGTTATGTTACCTGTGGTAAAATGATGAGTAGGCTGGGGGCTTTGCTGTTAATGTTATGTTACCTGTTGTTAAATGATGACGGTGGTGTGGCTGAAAGTTTCCTCTGTGCCCATCAAGCTATCCTCTCCTGTGTGATCATCACGATTTCCCTTCATGTTTTCAAACAGTGGGTCAAAAAACTATCATAGCTCTGCTAGGCACCTGTGGTAATTGACAGGTTCTATGTCAACAACATGGCTGCAGAGAACTCTGACACGGATCGAATGAGCTCTCTCTCTTTCTCTTTCCTGGCCACAGGTATATGGGGAGTGGGTGTGGCCACTCAGAAGGTGAACCTGAACCAGGTGCCGATGGGGCGGGACACTCACAGCCTGGTCCTCAGACATGATGGCTCTGTGTACCACAACAACGAGGAGAAGAATCGCTTGCCTGCCAATAGCCTTCCCCAAGAGGGAGATGTTGTGGTCAGTGTGTGTGTATGTGTGTGTGTGAGCACGGAAATGATGGCAGTCTGCACCATTTAATAGTGATAGTTTGGATAAATTCCAATCATAGCCCTGCTATACAGCTATACTTGCTAAGTGCTGTTGGTAGGAAAGAGAAGGAGTGGATTTTGTACAACATCGACCGAATAGCGGACATGCTGCTTATGCTAACTGGATGGCATCATAAGCTCCCTTTCACGTTCATTACATATGGTACCGTTCAGTTGGCGATAGCTGCTAGTTTGCTGTTTGGTTGACGTTGTTCCAAATTGTCTCCTTCTCCTTCCAACCATCAGCACCTGGCAAGCTTGTACAACAGGCCTGTGGTTGGAATTACTCCAAACTATCACTGTGAAGTAAAGTTTACTGGTATTCAGCAGGTGCTTCTATCCAAAGCAACACAATGTCGCAGTGTGAACCCTGGTTGACTGGATTGTCAGTCGGTTATGTTACTGCAGCTCAGGCATGCCTGCATTAAACTCCGCAGCAATGTGTGGTTGTGTTGGTTATTGATTGTGGTGTGTGTTTTACAGGGTGTTGCATATGACCATGTGGCGACTGTGGTGTGTGTTTTACAGGGTGTTACATATGACCATGTGGTGATTGTGGTGTGTGTTTTACAGGGTGTCACATATGACCATGTGGTAATTGTGGTGTGTGTTTTACAGGTTGTTACGTATGACCATGTGGTAATTGTGGTGTGTGTTTTACAGGGTGTCACATATGACCATGTGGAGCTGAAACTTTACCTCAATGGGAAGGACATGCAGTGTCCAGCCACAGGCATCAGAGGGACTGTGTACCCCGTTGTTTATGGTGAGACTGCAAACTATCGCACACACACAACTAGACAGTGTTTTGGTTGTGTCAAAGGTGACCTGGTCTGGAGGCCTGAAATGGACCGCTCACTCCCTCACTCCCTCCACTTGGAAAGGTTACATGAGATTAAGAATATTTGGGAGGAGACCGCAGCTAAGGGGCAGGTGTCTAGAGCAGGTTGTCCACACGGCAGTAAAAGGTGGGAAAAGGTAGTAAATGAAATCAGCCAAAATGAAGGCCCTTAAAAGGTTGTCAAAGGTAACAAAATGTAGTAGTAAATTCTTCATCGCTCAACTCAAATATGAGTTTCTCATTTGTGCTAAATATTTGGGTGTACGTGTTTTAACTGCATAGAATTACAAAATATATATATATGTGCTAGCAGAACCTGAGTCAGAGTTGGTAGCTTATCAGAGTGACACTGACTGCATTGGTGAGGGGATATGCTGTACTGGAATCAATACAAAAACGTTACATTGTCTGCTCGAGTCAACTTAGCTAAACTGGTCATTGTCTGCGGTAGCATTCACACAAAATTATTGAAGTTCATTCACTGGAAGCGCGAAACGTGTAGTGCATCTGGTGTGGCTCGTGGCAATCAGGCGAGGGTGCAAGAAAAAGTTATTAGTTTTTCCATGCATATAATGCAATTCAGTTCATCTTATTTAAAATACCACACAGGTTCACCAGTGATCAATCATGAGTGCCGACGTTGTGACTCAACAGCATTTTCAGTAGTCTGATTACCTACTGTTTTCTTGTAAATTGTTGGCAAACATTAGGTCAAGGTCAAGCAGCCAATGCACAACTTCAAAGCAAAACGCGACGAGATTTTCCAGAGAGACAACTTTTAAATTAAATCCATCTGGGCCTCCATTAAAATGACTCTTGTTTGGCTAAGTTCCCCCTCCGTTTAACAAGTGTGATACTAGAAGCTACGGTGGCATGCGTTCCTGGAGACAGCAACGCGTCATTGGAGTAGAAAATGTGCATATGGCACGTCTTTTAAACATTTAGCGTAACATTTATCATCAGTGGACATCCGTCAGTGCTTTCTGGTCGAAACCTTTCAGCTAGCAGGCGGGTGACGGTAGGGGTGGTATTCACAGCCATGTTTAATGAATGAAGCATAGTGTAGTTGATGAAGATGGTTCAGCCACTGTATATTTAGGGAGTGGTGTTTTTTTTTTTTTTTTTCAATCACAAAAGTTCAGTGTGATAATGTGAATGGCCTAGACATACACTCCCAACAAACTCTGCATACCATCTTTGTTATGCCAGATGCACCTTGCATTTGTTGATGGTTATGTCTTATTTCTAAGTTTAAATTGGACCAGTTATTTTCATAAAACTCCAAGAAGTCACCATCCAAAGGGTTATTTTCAAAAATTTGCCAGGCTGGGCCAGCAACAAACAACATTCTAGGTGAAATACAGTGCAGAACTGCAATATTGTACAGTAATGCTCTACTGTCCTGTCCTGTACTGCACAAACTACTAGGCCTTTTTTGGCAGGCGTGAGGGTGGGCTTGCTTGTTGTGACTGATGCTGCTCTATGTTGTGGTGTTAATATTGTGGAGGTTGTAAAAGAGGTGGTAAATGCATTTCTAGGAGTTGCATCTTCCTGCATATACTCTGGTAGAATAATACACACACACACACACACACACACACACACACACACACAAACACACACATCTGTAAATGCAAGGAACATCTGTGACTTTGCCTGTTCCACACTTAACCCTCAAACCACTCCCCTGACTAATGGCGTGCCTTAGTGCAGTGCTAGTTTGGCGTTTGGACAAGAATACTAAACATGCGTTAAATGAAACAAAATAAAAGGTCTCTACTAACTGCAGAGGCCTGAATCTTCATCATCATCACCATCGCCAATTCAATATGATCTACCACAGAGGTAACTGGGCTACAAGTTTCTAAGAAAACATTGTTTGTGCTAGTTAGTACACTAGTACATTCAAAAATGAGATCTCTGATCTGTAAACATGGCCTAAGCTTCTAGTGTGTCTTGGCTCTGCTGTGTCTCTGTGGCATAAATAAAGGGCTGTAGTTTTATTGAAGACAAAGTCCAGGTAGCAAAATACTAGCAGGACTTTGCTAGTACCTTTTTATCTAATCCTGGTTGGCACAAGTAGTAATTAAAACCTTTGCCACAAGAGGGCAGTGTTGTGGTGCATATTTTCTTGATGGTTAAGGCAAGGAGGGGCAGGTTATTCAGTGTATAGTCTGATAGATGTGTGCATGTTACCAGCTGTTTATGTGCAGGTGATTGAGTGAGTGAGTGCTGATAGTTGTACGTATATATATATTGATTGAGTGTTTGTGTTTAACAGATTTTTGTTTGTTTGTTTTGTGTGTCTTGCAGTTGATGACAGCGCCATCTTGGACTGCCAGTTTAGTGATTTTTACCACACAGCCCCACACGGCTTTGAGAAGATCCTGTTTGAACAACAAATCTTCTAAACATTTCACTTTTTCTCTTACACACACACACACACACACACAATCTGTCCGGAGTGCGTGCACCTGCGCAGGCTGTCCCAGTCTACACACCCTTCTGTATCTGTTAACCCCTAACCTCAGAGTGTGTGTGTGTGTGTGTGTGTGTGTGTGTGTGTGTGTGTGTGGTGTGTGTGTGTGTGTGTGTGTGTGTGTGTGTGTGTGTGTGTGTGTGTGTGTATGTTGTGGCTCGGTGTGATTGGTTGGGAGCGATCGCACAGTGGTGACTTCAGCACTAGACGCTTTTTTACACCCATTGCGTTGCGTGTGTGATGGGTGAACTATACCTGCACCCTGCATCTCCTCAAGCAGGGACACACACGCACACACACACACAGAGAGACAGACAGACAGACACTATAGCTGACAGCATTGTGTAATCAGAATAGTTCATCCCTATGATCAACAACTAATCAGTGTGTTCAACAAATAATCAGCAAGTGTTTACTGAACAGCCTCGAGTGCAGGTGTGAGTTGTTGAAATGCCTAAAACCCCATAACCTAGGGTCTATCTTTCCAGACCTGATAGACTCTGATAGGCATACAAAACCTGACCCCCCCCCCCCCACCATATCTGACCAGTCTTGTAACTGACCCACCCCCATACCTGACCAATCTTGTAACTGATGACCCCCCCCCCCCCACCTGCCAAAAAATCCCCCATGCCTGACTAAACCTTTGCAGACTTGACTGAGTAAGTTTGATAGGTGCACAGGAACTGATGCTGCCTGGGCACTTGGGATAGATGCTGCCCGAGTCTCTGCTGCTGCCTGGGCACTCGGGATAGATGCTGCCCGAGTCTCTGCTGCTGCCTGGGCACTCGGGATAGATGCTGCCCGAGTCTCTGATGCTGTCCTTGTTCGTATGAATTTATTTCACATAAATCAACACCCCTGCTTGCAAGCGTCACCATCATAGCCATAGACTTTTCATAGGGGTGCGTGTGTGTGCGCGTGTGCGTGAGAGTGAGAGAGAGAGAGAGAGAACATAGGAAATGAGAGTAAGATACATGAGATGAGATTTTAATTTCTGACTAACTGCACTGCTACTGTGTGTGTGTGTGTGTGTGTGTGTGTGTGTGTGTCTAAGGTGGGCTTATTGCTGTTGATGAACGCAATGCTATTTATTTAGGAACTGTGTACACTAGCCCTTGCAGTGTTTCTTGGGCTCATTAAGACGTCTATGTAAACGTATCAGAAGTCTTATTTAATCATATTTATGTTGTGATTTTTTCCATGGGAACGCTTGAAGGAACCTTTGCCGATCTTTTTTTGATTGTTGTCTTGTTTGTTTGTTCCTTCAGATACTTATTCTTGTGTGTGTTGGTAACACTATAAACTCCCCATGTACAGACAAGCATAACCTGGTCACATGTGACAAATGTACGGTCACATGACGCATCCTGCCATTGTTTGATATCTCTCTTAATGTTTATGACAAAACAATGTCTTGTTACTAATATCAGTAGTTTTCATGACAGCGGTCAGAATGTTGCATGAAAAAGCCATCACATGTTAATAACAGCTGTGTTTCAGCTATAAAGGTGACATGACATTGTTAATAACAGGACCGTACCTGGTCATGAAAGCTTGGGGCACAGTGTGTACATTTTGGGAGATCTGAGTAAAGTTTTGGAAATGTTGATGAGTTTTTGTGATGTAGACATACTGTATGTGCCTGGATTTAGTCCCGAGGCTTTAATTTTTGCACTGAAGAATTATGGTCCACATCAAACCAAATCAAAATGTTTGTTGTTAAACAATGATAAGTCATATATCATGGAGTTATTGAATGTGATGTTTTTTGTTCTTTTGAAAATGATGATTATAAAATGTTGATAATAACAAAAGAAGACTATTCACTGTGTCTGTGATATCACAGCTCCAGAAAGAGCAGTGTGCAGGCTTTGTTTATATAGTGAAAAACAAAACCTCTGGTCCTTTGGATCTAGTCCTGACGTGTGGATCAGGCTGATTTGTGGCAAAGCGTAATAGTTTAAACACACTGTCTTTGTGTTCAGCTGAAGACCTTTTTTCTTTTACCATGGGTCTTTTTATTGCCTATTCATTCATTACAAGCAAAATGGGACCGTTTCTCAGTTCCCTACCCCACATTCCCATATGCAGAAGAGAGGAATAAAAGAAAAGAAAAAAAGTATGCTGACGAGGGAACAATGAACTACTGCATTAATATTTTGATGTAACACGCAAGCTCCCGAACACAAAGCGAAAGAGGGAAATATCATCCCAAGACCAAAAGATTACTCAACTTTATATATGTCAAACATGGTCAAGAAAAAGACAGACCAAACATTGCATCTTTAACCCACTGTATGTTTACATAAGAGAGGCAAAGGCAAGGGTCTTGCTGTGCTAGAGTCAGCTAAAGCTCCAGTAATCTTGAGAGGGGAAGGATCGGTAGCATACATATGAATCAGAGAAGCAGGCTTCCTTCCTTTGCCATCTATAGTCTGGTTCACTGCTGAGTTACTCCCAGGCTTGCATGACACATTGGTCAAATGCAAATCCACAGTTAATTGATCAGATAAGCACACTGATTCTTGTAGTTTATATAATTATGTTATGTATTTAAAAAACGATTGGGGTATGCAGTGTTAAGGCCAGTTCAAACCCAAGATTCACAAGACGAGCCGTCTGAGACATTCTGTGTAAAAACTCAAGCATTCACTCCAATGCAACAACTCACAAGGGGACCAGGGTTCCATAACATCCAGATAAACTAGCAAGCTGGCTAGTTAGCGAACAAAATTACCCGTTTAGCCAAATGACAAACTGTCCGAAAAAATACGTTCATTTATGTGACTTATGAAGTATATCCTTTATGACTGAAGTTGTGCAGACACTGCTGTTTCAATGAAAGGATCTAATAAGCATTTCTCTTTATCACCATTGACCAAAACTCTGCCCTGCCATCTCTTTAGCGATGGCTTTAAACTTCACACCGCCGCAACTCTTGTCTAACTGTCGTTGTGAATCTTCAGTCCGAATTGTTTTTTAGAGATATGAAAACACAAAACTGCAGATATAGCCTAGTGTTCTATAGCTGCAGCAGAGCAGGTGCGGGTGTGCAGGTGTGCTAGGCATTACATCCCTCGCCTTTTAAAGGAATACCAGGCAAGCCTGTGATTTTTTTTCTCTTTTAAATCTACGAAATTCCCTCTACAGATTTTTGCACCCCTGCACAAACACATCACACTTAAAACGTGTGAGCATGTGTGAGAAGGCTCATGTCTATACTTGTGCTGACAGATGCATGGCCTTCACCATGCAACCCCTGCAGTCCCTTCTTGCTGTGCTGACTCTGTTCCTCCACCAGGGGGCTACTACCCATGGCGAGTCCTCCTTTCCCTCTCTCCTACAGGCAGTGCTGACAGCCAACAATGATCTCCTCTCAGCCCTTGCCAGCCAGGACGTCTACACAGACTTCAACAGATCAGCTGTTAATGTTCTCCAGCTCTTCCCTGGCTTGTTCCGTTTCACTGCTCTTGCTTTCTCCACTGCCCCTCTCCTGGACTGTATCGCACCCTCCATGAGGAGTCCCACCCAGCGCTGGAGGCAATCAGAGAGATCATGGGCAAAATCAACTGCAGCTTGGGGGAAACCACCTATTTGGAGAAACATTTGAATTCTTCAGACGCATGGAAAGGATACACCAGAAAGTGTGGCGATGATGACACACATATCAGGAAGTCGTGGGTATTCCTCCAGAATTTTCTGGAGAAGGGTCCCACAGCCAAGACCATGGAGAAGTCAGAACTGGTGAATGGGGAATTCACTGCCTTTTTACGCCCAGACTGACATAGAGAAGACTGTGGAACACCTGCACAGGTACATGGTGGCTACCACAGTGGTGGCGTAAACAAGGCAAAGATGGTCTGATCTGACCATGCAGAACGCAGATTTTGATTTGTGTGGCAAATTTGTTAATCAGTGGAAGCAACAAATTAGTAACTAATTTGTTCTAAAATATGTATGTAACGTTTACAGTGCCTGTGTACAGTATGTAAAAGACGTCTGAAGTTTCTTTTGTCATTTTGATAGTTACACACTAAAATTGTGCACCTGTCAAATATGTCAGGATAAAGACCCCTCTGCTTCATGTTGGGGCTCTGCTTGCCCTGATGGGACAGGCCTCATGAACTGCTCTCACAGGTCTCATTGCTTCAAACGCAGTATTTAACAATCCAATGAGACACAGATTAAATTCCAGAGTTCCAGGTCTAATCCCAGCCCCAGAATCCATGATTTTTTAAAGGATGCTAGCCTCATGAACCTCTTCCGAGCAGATTTCCATAACATCTCTGTATGCGCAAAAACTTAATGTAGTTTAGTCTTCTATATGAGTATAACTCATACATCAACACTTAACACATTGAATATAGGGACTTAGTTGCCAATATTTATGCAAGTAGTTGATCTCTGCAGTCTATTCTATTGGTCCTCTGACACAGTTTTTTGAGTCTTGAAATTAAATCTGAAATGTCTACGCGTTTTTCTTTTCTTTTAACCTAAACAGGGAGGGCCATCGAAATGTTGGGCCCTATGACAGTAAATCAAAAAGTCAATGTCAGGTCCTTAGGATCATCTTAACTTTTCCTCCCCTGGCAGTGCACTTGTAAACAGGTATTGAATATACACATCCAATCTGTATGCTAAATTTAATGAATGTTAGACATTTAAATGAAAATGCTGACATTTTTAGATATTAGACAATGAGTCTTTAAGAAGTATCCATTTAGGCTTATTATGGCCTTGCTGGTGGGACAGATAGATGGCCTTGGATTGGGAAGTGTCTACAGGTCACACTCAAACCTCGGTCCCCTAAGCTTTTGCAGTATTGTTTGCTTTGAGATGAAACGGCAATATAATTTGCAACAATAGTGCATTATGACATAGCGTTTAGGGTAATCTCTCTGCATAAAAGTAAACTACTTTTTTAAACCACAGTGTACAGCTTATTTATTTTGTGCATGTATAAAATAAAAGATAAGAACATTAATGTTAAAGTATAATTAGTAAGCATGAGTACATCTCCATGTGACCTTTTATTGGAGACATGTTAACATGCAGAAGCCATTTGCAGGATCACACAAAAACTACGGACTAAAATTGCGTAAAGTTGATGGACAGCTTAAATTTTAGGTAAGACATTATTGATTTGGTCAAAAAGCTTAAGGCCTATTTTGTCATGAAGTCAGAATAATAAAAAAATTAATTCACTGCTAAAAAAGTGCAAATCTCACTTTGATGGGGAAAATGTGTGGACATGTCTTAAGTTCATTTCCATACACGAGCTGACATAGATGTCAAACCACAAATTTTCAGTACCTGCAGGCGGTTGTACCAAAAGACTGTTTTGTAATCACGAGCAGTTCCTGCTCCAATGGTAAGAGTTCATTCTTAGTTGTGGCCTTATTAGTACATGATGTGAAGTAGGGGAGGCCTTTGGATTAGTGCTGGTCCCACATAAAGCAGAGTGGTGTCAGTCAGTCAGTTAGACTTCTGCTGCACGTTGCTTCAGTTCATCTTGTCCCAGTGGGTGAGTTTTAAAAAAGATTCACTTGAAGAAAACACGTGCCCGTCTTCTGTTCTTATGTTCAGACATGAGAGTCTTTTAATCACAAGCTTACAAATTTCTCTGTGAACAGCATGTGTATTTGTAGACTTTAGTCTTTTTATGAATCGCTAGCCTATTTGGTCTGTCATAACGTAGCAGGGAGCGTATGCTTTCTGCGGACCTTATCAGTAGTGATTCTCTAAGGTGCTGGTTTTCAACCAAAAGACTTAGCAGAATGTGTTAATTAAAGTGCAGATTACAGGAATCAAAAACCACAAATCAGCACTGACTGTAAACTGATTCATTGTGCACGTGAGGTTACCTAAAGCCGAGAATGTGGGTTAAGTTACTTATCATTTTTGAAAGATATGAATGCATGGAACCATTTGGAGGATGGCTCTCCGCAGGATAGAAATTGGTAGAAGCCACTGTAGTGCATCTGATTAAAATGCAGAGGAAGCACATTCCAGTGTTGGCTTACTGCAGAAAGATGGACATGTATATGTATGGTTAAATGTGTGTATGTGTGATGTAAGTGGATGTGTGTGTGTGTGTGTGTGTGTGTGTGTGTGTGTGTGTGTAAAGAAGGTTTGGTTGTAAAAGGAAGAAACAGATACAGATTATACTTAATATAACAGCTTTGCTATTCCCACTACTGGGTAGGCTACCCTCGGTTGCCAGCATCCCCAGACTCGCACTCTGATTGGCTAGACGAGTGGGGTCAGTAGGGGCACATGCACAGTAGTAGTGTGTGTTGCAGTGTGTACTGGGGCACATGCAGCAGGCAGCACAGCACTATGCCAGTATGCCAAGGGGGCATAAAATGGGAAACTGTTCGTATGGGTGATTTATGAAGCTTACCTAATGTGGGATAAATTGCTTATCAATTTGGAAAGATATAAATGCTCTTTTAGCACGACCTCAGGTGAAAGCAACATAGACTTGGCCCTTACCTGAGGACCACCTCTGAAGACATTTGCACTAATTCTTCGAAAAACAAAAAAATACATGCTGATGAACTCTGAAAAAGGCTGATAAACTTGCATTTCCTGCCTTACTTACTCTTACTCCCCCCCCCCCCAGATGTGTTTCAGGTGGTTCGCCATGCAGCTCCTGCAGTCCCTCCTCGCTGTACTGACACTCCCAATCCACCAGAGGGTGCTAGTCCATGGGGAGTCCTCCATTCTCTCTTCCCTACAGGCAGTGTTGACAGCCAACAATGAGCTACTCTCCACATTTGTCAACTATGATGTCTATGATGGGCCCTCGAGCAACCCTAACAGATCTGCAATCAAGTTTCTAAACACCTTCTCTGGCTTGTCCAAGTTCACTGCCAGTGCTTTCTCCACCGCACCACTCCTCAACTTTTTTTCTTCTTCCCACAAGGAGGAGGACTTGACTCTAAAGGCCATCAGAGAGATGATCAGCAAAATGGACTCCGCCTTGGCCGAAGGTTCAAATCTGGCTACCCGAATGGATGATGTGTGGACACACTTTGGCAGTAAGTGTGGCGCCGATGAGATGAACATCAAGACGTCCTCAAAAGTCTTCAGTGACTTTATGGAGAAGGTTCCCACAGCTAAGACAATTGTGGAGAAGTCAAAACTGGCAGGAAGATTCACTGGCTTCTATGCCCAAACCCAAATGGACACCAGCGTGGCGAATCTGTACAAATACATCACATCAGAGAGGCTTAATACGGTGTGCGATGCTTCTGCAAACAACGTCTACCTGTTGGGCCACTACTCCTATTACCTGAGTTCCCTGATGGTGCTGGGTCTGCAGATGAAGGTGTACTACTACACCCTGACTGACACCAGGGGGGCAGCAGCCAGGGCAGAGGAGGCCATGACTCAGCTCTCTGATGTCTACATCACTATGCAGAATGTACTGATCAACTGCCTTGAGTCCTTCATGTCAGGGGTTTCAAGCTACATCTCCATGCAGACAGATAAGTCTGACACAGCGCAGAAGGAATATCTGGACTCAAAGTACAACTGGTGCGACTGGACTGTTACCGTTGTGAAGGAAGGCGACAAGCCTCCCACTGATTTTGTCAAGACACTGAAAGTAGGTCCTTCTCATTGGGTGTACTTGCAGTGTGCCCTCCGTCACCATCTGCAGCCCTGCACTGAGGAGCTGTGCCCATCCCAGAGTGGGCACTGTAGAAATGTAAAGGCTTTGGGTGGGTATATCTGCCAGTGTGCTAAAACGTTCTATGGACCAAAGTGTGGGAGAAGCATTCAGGATGACATTGATCAGTCTCTCCTCGGCCAGGGTGAGAACCCCATCATTGTCCCAGACCTGACCACCATCTATTACAGCATCATGGACTTAAAAGCACTTCTGAGAAAGTCAAACTAATCTGATAAGTTAAAAGAAGCTTCTCAGATTTGCTGGGGTTCAGGGAGCCTATAGCTGTCCAAACACTGATCTTATGAACCACTCATCATACTATATAATGTATAACAACATTCAAGATTCTTTATTAAATCTCATGATATTGACATTGATATTACAAATAATATGTTTGGAATGGAGCAATTGAGAACGTTGAGTGAGTGAGTGAGTGAGAGAGAGAAGAAGTGGAGTGAGTGAGTGGGGGTGGGGTGAGAGAGGAGTGAACTGATTGAGATGGTGATCTGTATATATGCATGATGTGTCTCAGTTGTTGCATGCCAATGAATCAATGAATGTTTCAAGTTCAATGTGTGAGGCGAAAACTTTTTGTGTGAAGTTTATCTCATGAATTAATGCTACCTTTTGAGTGCTGTTCCTGTTAGTGGTGCTCTTTTGTGACATGTATTGCAGTTTTCTCGTTTAGTAATAGACTCACATTTATAACATGTTCATAAAGGCTCTATTATATATGATATAAGTGTACTCTTTTGATCACATGAGGGAAATTTGTTGTCTGCAATTATCTCAATCATGAATGAAGAGTCAGCTTCTGTAAGACTCATGCAGTTTGCATAGGGGCTTGACACAAAACTATATCAGTGTTCTCTCAACAAAAGTAGACCTATTCCACCCATTGAGGAAAATCACATTTTCAGTCTGTAAAAGCCTTCAGTGAAACATATAGGAGCTTTTAAGTTTTCAGGAATGTGGAGTGCAATATTGAAGAAATTGAAAATTCTGGATTTCACATGCAAATATCTCAGTGAGCCTTCATTCTAGGCCACATGAGCAGGGGCTTCCGGGGCGTGCCAGTGCCGTTGGGGTTAGCACATGGCTCCATGGGCAGAGGACCCCGGAAAATTCAAAAGAACTTTTTCATTTCTGTGCTGTTTTCATCTGCCTGTCTCGTCTTATATCACAATGAAGTCTCAATCACTCTTACATGTTAATACCTTGGGACTTCCTCTTTTGGTATTTACATGAGAGATACTGACACAAGTTGAATCTAGTAAGCTAGGAGGAATTGTTTTTGGTAAAAATAAAATTGGAAACCATTTTTACAACCCTATGTGCACCATCAATCAAAATACTTGGTCTTATTTTGTTGGTCTATACGTGTATTATCTGTGGTTTGAATATCTAGGTGTCTTTTTGCTTCGTTGCCATAGAAATGGCCCTGATTTCATGCATACTTTCACCTGAAATGCTGCAAAGGTGGGTCACACAGGTGGGTTACCCATACAGCCCAAATTGGCCCCGTTGGTGTTCAGCATACCATACATAACAAAAGACAAAATTATTTGAAAGAGAATTAAGGGGTATTTTACACTTAACATGACCCAGAATGCAGAAATTAGGAACTGAACCCAGAACAACTGATTGCAAATCAGAGATGTCACCATTACTCCATCATGGCCCCAGCATTGCAGCATGACATGTTCTATTCACAACAAAGCTTGCACACATTCATCACCCTTTCAGTCCCCTTCACACACATTTTCAAGTGCATATTTCAGTCATACCTCTGGGATTGCCTTGTCCCTTGATGAATGGTCTTAGGAACAGTCTATTGTGACACATCAAAAACCCTTCATTGCCACAAAGCCTTCTCTCTCTCAACAATATTATGAAAATGTACAGAAATGATCATGGAGAAGAAGAGAAGATTTGAATATGTAGCCTATCTGCACAAGAAAGTGTAAGAAGATATTGCTCCAACATTTAGGCAAGGCAAGGCAAGATTTATTGATAAAGCACAGTTCATGCACAGGACAGCTCTATGTGTTTTACAAAGAAATGTTGAAAACAGACAGAAGGAGAGTATCATTAGATAAGATCTATAGAGTAAAATAGCATTGTTAAAAATTGAGGAATAAAAAGATGAGAAAAGGCAAATAAAATTTGGGGGAGAAAATAAATAGATATAGATAAAAAGAAAATTGAATAAATAGATCAATAAATAATTCCTAATAGAGATATAGATAAGTGAGATTTGATTGTTTGCTTGAGATGTTTAAAAACACTGAATCAGCCCCTGACTGATAGCATTCTAGTTCTGCATTCACAACGCCTCCCTCTGTTCACTGATTGGACGGGTTAAAATGCCTCCTGAGACAACAAGCTCAATGTGATCAAATCCAGACAAGCACTGTAAGGAGATGATAATCAAGCAGAAGTGCTAGGAAGGCATGTCCAGGCTAGATGGGCAGAAAATCGGTGCTGCACCCAGATGTAACGTCAAAGTGAAATATTTTTTGGCTGCCTCTCACTAGAAAGTTTTTTGACTTGAATCTACTTGTGTCTTAATTATAATATGAAATAAGGAGTCTGACCTATATAAATAAAGGTCGAAGGGAGGTGGGGGGTGGGGGTTACAAAAGAGCACGGGAGGGACGCCATTTTGGCTCATTGTTTAATTGTTGGCCCATGGTTATTTTCAACGAATAGCCAATGTTGTATAGACGTTACAACAATAAGCAAACAATCTCCCTGAGACATCTCCACAACGGAATCCTTTTGCATTAGCCCAGCAGTGGCTGGACGTATGTGTGCTGTCTGGGTAGTTTACCAGTGTAGTAGTAGTGCATTTATTATGTTGGCACTTGTTGGTCTGTTCCATGGTTGCAGAGAAATTCACAAGTTCCAAGGTAACACACAAAGAAAATATTGCAAAAGGTTAGCAATGTCTCCCACAGTTGTTTAAATACTCATGGGTTTAAAAATACTCTATCATTCAGATGATGTAATCACACTATAAGGGCATTTATATTCCTAAAAAGAGATGTCTAATCGCTCCTCCGGAATCTCAATATGCCAGCAACCCCCCACCTCACACACACACACACACACACAAATGCACACACACATAAACACAAACAATGACACTTAGTTTCAGGCCATAGTCCACCGGAGGGCAGAGTTTTTGTCAATGGAGATGGAGAGAAATGCTTATTAGCTCCTTTCAATGCTCAACTTCAGTCGTAATGGATGTGTTTCACAAGTCTTAAAAATGAACGTAATTTTTTTGGCAGTTTGCCATTAAACAGGGTAACTTTGTATGCTAACTAGCGAGCTTGCTAGTTTATCTGGACATTGTTATGGATACCCTGGTCCCTTTGTGAGTTGTTGCATCAGTGTGAATGCTTCAGTTTTTAGACCGAATATCTCAGGAAGTTGCTGGATTTTAGAATTTTGCAGCTTGTCTCAGCTCGAATTTTGCAACTGGCTTTAAGTGTAACCAGGGTCATTCCAGAACAGGCCAGTCTCAGGCTTGAACCCGAAACCACACTGTCCAGGCCTCCAGTCAAGTGACTCTTTAGGTGTGGGGAAGTTCACCAATGTTCAACACAGACAGCTAGGCTAGCTGGCACTGTAGTATCGTTTTAAAAAGAACACCACCCAGAAATCTAATGATTTATTTCGAAGACTTTTCTAACTATATTTCAATCTCTGTTGTGTCAATGTCTAACCCCTGAGCTCAGTGAGAATTTTGTCCATACTGGTGACTGTCAGAGATGGCACCACTGAGAAAATGAGGGTATTCAGGCAACACTGGTGAGAGTCAGAGATGGCGCTGTTGGGTAGAAGCACTTCAAGGACACCATTTAATGGTTTATCTCCAAGACTAGCTGGGTGAACGCCAGCTGACTCAAGCCTCCATAAGGCCACTGCAGAAAGAGCTCTGAATCTCTAGGAGCTCTGGCCCTGGTGTAACCCTTTGAGAACCATATTCAAAGCCTGAGGGCATTTAGCAAGTTTCTCTGATATGTGCTGATAGTGAAAACCTGTGTAGAGTACCTTCTAAACTAACCAGACAAGCCAGACTAGAACAGCAAAAAATGTTGTCTGACCACGACCGATAGAAAGGGCTCAATCCTAGGGGGCGGAGTCAGCGATTGTCTGTCAAACTGGATAGTGCTACGACCAATCAGAACAACATCATCAAAACAGCAAATATGTCCTTGTTTGAAACAAATGACAAAATATTTTTTTCTGCTTTTTCTACGTTCAAAGAAAAGCTCAAGTCTAACTCTTCCTAAGTTGATGCCAAAGCCAATTCAAATGTCTGCTATTCCTTGCTCATTTAGTTGATTTGACAAAGATAGAGCATTGTGATTGGTTTTACCAAGCCTGTGTAAGACCAATGGTAGACCTACTAAGGCCCCAATGGTGCGTGGCTATACATACCCTAGCAATGCTGCATCTAGATTTCTAGGCTATTTCTAAAAAGTAAGGAATTGATAAAACAATTGATAAAGAATTGGACAGATAAACAGAATTGACAATGGGATTGATACTGATACAATCCTATCAATTCCCACTGGGTGTGGGGTGGGCTGAGGGAGAGGAGTGGAGTGAATGAGTGAGTGAGGTGGGATGAAGGAATGGAGTGAATGAGTGAGTGGGGTTAGATGAAGAGGTGGAGTACATGTGTACTGTTCCTGTTAGTGGTGATTATTAGTGATAATTTGACATGTATTGCAGTTTTCTTGCATGGTAATACTCACATTTGTAACATGTTTATAAAAGCGCTATTGTATATGATAGTCTTCGTTAATAAATGGAATACTGTCATCTATAAACAATGGACAAATTGCTTAAGTGTGGAGCTGGAATATTATTAAGATCTATTTAATAACAGACTGTTTTCACATCACAAAAATATCAAAAAGTCAGCATAAATTCACAGGTATTTGCTCCTGTGTTTCTCTTATATTGTGAACTGAACTATTAATCTTTACTAGTGAACTTGGTGTGTTCCATGGTTGCAGATGAATTCAAAAGTTCCTAACACACACACACAGAACATTGCCAAAGATAAGCAGTGTTTCTCACAGTAGTAGTGTGTAATAGTAAAGTAGTTTTACTCAAGGAACAGATGCAATATAATAATGTATCATACCTATAGTTACATTCTACACATAGCATATTACACATATGCAGTATTGACAGCTCAGATCAAGGGCAGAATGGATGACTCTTTGCCTGACAAACTGGTTTCAACATAGTTTACACGATGATGTAATCTCATCTCATATTACATATCAATCTTTGAATCTGTATTTTGGCAAATTTGTTAATGTTGATAAAATAATTACATACAAAGTTTGTTTCGAGTTGAAAGTTTTACAACAGGAAAAAAGGCAGGTGTGACTAAAACTAAAATGCATACTGTGACTAGAACAGTAGACTACTACTTACACCTGAGTGTCAATTGATTCATTTGTTCTGCGAACTTAAACTCAGTTCGGAATGTAAAAGTTACTGTAGCTGATTTATAAGCACTGCTTCCAATCCTCTTACTGATCTCTCTGTCTGTCCATATAAATCAGACACCAGGTATTTTCTGTTGACATGTAGAATCCAGAAAAGAAATACTGAACAAAGAGAAGCACTAAGTCTGTATGAATGATGATTCTCATCTGTCTTGGACCCATTTGTGTTTTCCTTCCAGGTCAAGAAAAAGTGGATAAGACACATAAATAAGACAGAAAATATGAATCTAGCCTTCATCTCTTACGTCACACTATCTGGACAGGAAGCCATATGCCACGTCTCATAGACCTTGTGTGGCCATCACTAGTGGGTAGAGGGCATGCTAGATGAACAATAACTAGATGTACCGCATAGCGATACATGGTATGACCGCCGCAATGTATTGAAATGTGAGAACTGTTGGCATGACAAGTGTGTGGTAGAACAGTGTTGTGAGGTGGGAATTAGATTGGAAATTATGTCTTAGAAGTGGGTATGGATGTGTTTTTTGAATGAATGAGATTGTGTGTGATTTTGTAGTGTGTAGGAGTGATTTATGAAAGGGTAGGTGTTGTCATAGTATGTATGTAGCCTACATGTGTTAATTTGAACTCTTGCCACTTGGTGTTTGTGTAGAGATGGTAGTCATAAGATTGTCTTGTATGGAGTATTATATAAAAAAATTCTGTTGTGAAAGTTGTGTGTAGAAGTGAATGTATGTTGTTGTTTGACGGAGCAAAGTGATGAGCAGACACAGGTTACATTTTGTTTGGTAGGTCTTGTGCAAGAACTGGGATGGAAGGAGGCTGGTACATTGGGATAAGGATGGTTGTGTGAAACACCAGGAGTGCATGGAGGATGTTTATAGTAGTTGATCATGGTAGAATGTTCAATGATAAAGGTTTTGTTTGTAGGTGTGTGTTTGGTGAATATTGTGAAATAAAAGTGTAATAAAAGAGCAGTGTGAATTTTGTATAAGGTAGTGGCTTTGGTGATGATAAAGGAAGGATGATATTGTTCATATTGGGACAGTTCATAAGAAAAGCTACTGCAAGGTGTTGAATATAGGTGTGTAATGTATGATCTTGCTTGAAGGGTGTTTTGGTGTTGTATGGGATTAGGCATGAATTTTGGGAAATGGACTGAAAGGGGTTGGGTGTGGGTGGGATATGTGACATGAGAAGAAGTATACGTTTTACTTGTATGAATGTGGAAATTCAGTTAAAGGTATGATGTATCAATATGTGCATGAAAATATGGAGGTACTGTAGTTCAACTTGTTTTGAGGTTTGTAATAAGGGAAAGTTTACAGAAGAATAAAAGTGAGAGTGTGAACAGTTGTTTATTTTAGCAAAAGATAAAATGTAGTGGTGTATTTGTGACTAAAACTAAACATGTGGAAAAGGCAAAAGACAGTGAGTAGACATGGCAAAAAGGTTTGAGAGGAAACTGAATGTATAGCTGGTGTTTTAGCTGTAGTGTTCATATGTTTGGTGTTGTTATTAAGGGCAAAGAAAAGAGAACATTATCAATGTTATATGTATATGATGTTCAAGTGGGGAGGAAGGGAATGGTGAAAGCAGATTTAGCAGTTTGAATGTTGTGTAGTTTGTGTAGTGTGGTGTGCAGGATAGTGTACAGTAGTGTGGTTTGTTTTTATATGTAAAGGTTAGAGAGATTGATGTGAAATGAGCAGGCATGAGCAAGAGTACAGATGGATATGTGCATGTACCTGGAAAGGCCCAGGAGTAGGAGTGTTAGATAAACATGGGTCAGTTGAATGAAATAAAAGAGGAAGAAGTGTTTGTGAGTAGGTTGAATTATGTATGTTGTTGTTGTGTGTCAGAGGCATTTGTGAAAGGAATAGATGTTGTGATGGTATGTATGTAAAAGTATTATTTTGAAATAGGTAGTTGTGGACTTGTAATAGAACTAGATAATAGGCAAAATGACATTTTCTACAATTACAGCGCCCCCTATGGACCAAATTTTATGGCATGTGCTGTGGTTTCAGAGGTCTTTGTGGTGATCGTACATGACATATTTCGTGCAGTTCCCACCTTCTCGGTCCAAGATATTGGCAACTCAAAATCCCAATTTTTGCATTTACCCTTATCACTAGGTGGCGCTATGCTTCACGTGAGCGTTTATGGGCTGGGTTGATACGTCTCTGTAACACCAACATACTAACACAAAATCGTTATCTTGGGCAAAAATGTTAACGAGTTATTTAACAAAAACTGTTTTTTGACACCTAGCTTCGGCGATAAACAGCGCCCCCTATGACGAAATGTCACAAAATTTAGTACACATGACAAAAAAGCTGTTTAGAGATGGCATGCCAAGTTTGACCAAATTTGAGCAATTAAAAGCCAAGATATGTACTTTTAAAGAATTTTAAGCTACGTGTTAAATGTTCATTGACGTGTAACTTCGAAACAATTTATCTCAAGATAAATCCTTTGATAACTTTTTGTCAGCATTGTCTGTAGATGACGTATACCAAATTTGGTGAGATTCACATTAACGGCCTATGACGAGTTCGTTCAGATTCGTTTTCGCAATGTTCAAATTTCATGTAAATTGTTTTCGTTGGAAGTGGGCGTCGACCAGTGTTTTCCATGCGTGAGGTTTAATAGATTTCACGATGAAAAAAAAAATGTTGTAAACATTAGCATTCTCTAGATAATAGGCAAAATGACATTTTCTACAATTACAGCGCCCCCTATGGACCAAATTTTATGGCATGTGCTGTGGTTTCAGAGGTCTTTGTGGTGATCGTGCATGACATATTTCGTGCAGTTCCCACCTTCTCGGTCCAAGATATTGGCAACTCAAAATCCCAATTTTTGCATTTACCCTAATCACTAGGTGGTGCTTTGCTTCACGTGAGCGTTTATGGGCTGGGTCGATACGTCTCTGTAACACCAACATACTAACACAAAATCGTTATCTTGGGCAAAAATGTTAACGAATTATTTAACAAAAACTGTTTTTTGACACCTAGCTTCGGCGATAAACAGTGCCCCCTATGACGAAATGTCACAAAATTTAGTACACATGACAAAAAAGCAGTTTAGAGATGGCATGCCAAGTTTGACCAAATTTGAGCAATTAAAAGCCAAGATATGTACTTTTAAAAAATTTTAAGATACGTGTTCAATGTTCATTGACGTGTAACTTCGAAACAATTTATCTCAAGATAAATCCTTTGATAACTTTTTGTCAGCATTGTCTGTAGATGACGTATACCAAATTTGGTGAGATTCACATTAACGGCCTATGACGAGTTCGTTCAGATTCGTTTTGGCAATGTTAAAATTTCACGTAAACCGTTTTCGTTGGAAGTGGGCGTCGACCAGTGTTTTCAATGCGTGAGGGTCAGTAGTTTTCACAATAAAAAAAAAATTGCTGTAAACATTAGCATTCTCTAGATAATAGGCAAAATGACATTTTCTGCAATTACAGCGCCCCCTATGGTCCAAATTTCATGGCTTGTGCTGTGGTTTTAGAAGTCTTTAGGGTGATCGTGCATGACATATTTTGCGCAGTTCCCAGCTTCTCGGTCCAAGATATTGCCAACTCAAAATCCCAATTTTTGCATTTACGCATATCAGTAGGTGGCGCTATGCTTCAAGTGAGTGTTTATGGGCTGGGTCGATACGTCTCTGTAACACCGACATATTACAAAAATTTCGTGTTGTTGGGTGAAAGGTTCATCGAGTTATTCAGCGAAAACTTTTGCCGGTCTCCCCCTCTTTGACGGACACTGGCACAGTGGGGGGGGGGCCCTTGGGGGCCAAAAGCTCATATTCGCTCACAAACTTCTAGGGCTACATGCCTACAAACATTCATCTCCCCCTGAGTTTCAGTGTCCCGGGAATCGTTGACGGAAAATCGGTGAAAAAAAAAAAAAAAAAAAAAAGGGAAAAAACGCGCGGCAACACCAATATGACCGCTTTCGCTAGCGGCGGTCATAATAAGTGTCACAAGTGTGGTAGATACATGTCCACAATTTCCTGTGACACCTCTTCAGCAAATGCTCTCAAAAGAAATCAACGACACTCAGATCAAAGTTGGTTACTGACATAGGCTTCTTTATTCACAGTGCCAAAAGAGTAAATGCATTTAAATGTTTCCTTTAAGTAAATGTTTCCTGGTTAAATTTTTGCTCGTCTTCTGTCAAGGCGCACCAGTATCACCTCTCACTCCCTTCTTCACTTCAACTCTTTTTCTTACAATAATAATACTGATGTTACACTAATACTTAACAAACCATATTTTGTAACATCTTTTACATGCAATTTTTTCACAAATAGAACTGCCCATGGTTACCATGGTTCTGTACTCATATTTCTGTGAAAGTAACTGAAATCTGGAAATTGACGGTGTGTAGACATCCCGTTGTTAGTGGGCACCTCCGGGTGCTGTCTCACATCACCCTCTCTCACACTGCTCAGATCCTCAGATATGGTAAGTGCTGATTTTGTAGTGCTGGGATCCAGAGTCACAGGAGCTAAAGAGAGCATAAAAAACAGACCAAAACACACACACACACACACACAAAGCTGAACATTGGCACACAAGCTGAACACTGAGTGGTGTGTACAGTAATAACAATGTGAACGATGGTAGTATCTGACACTTGGCTGAGTTATTACTGCGACCTGAAAGAAAATATGATGAAAACATAACACAAAATGAAACTAAGCTGTGTATCGAGACAAAGACGCCATTTGAGTTTCTCACTCTGTAGACTGTAGTGCTTCTCAGACCCCGCTGGAATTCCCTGACAGCGATTCGTTAATTCCATGTTGGGTGGATAGTTCTCTTTTGAGCACTTCCTCCTGCAGTGGGGACATTCTTTGGATCGTTTGCACTCCCAGAACCTCTGCAGGCAGGCATTACACACACTGTGAGAGCAGGTCAATTGAACGGGATCCTTGTAGATTTCACAGCACACAGGACAGATGAGATCCTCTTCAAGCTTCGAAGCCATTTTGATATCCCACTAATATCACTCTGATCATTGTTTCACCCCCTTTGTTTTCACTTTCAGTTGTGTTGGTTGTTGACGCAGTTTGACAAACTCTGCGGTTTGACTTGGCTTCCGCCCAAGAGCTTCAATAGCCTCACTTTAACAAATGCTATTTTCCTCTTCAGCGAAGACCTCACTTCCTCCTCACTTGACAGTTAAATTTGTACTTCTCTATTGGTCAGCTAGAGTTACCAAACAAGTTCCCCTCTGACTCCTGCAGGGCTGCCTATACTCGCACAATGAGCGTGAGACACACACATTTGACTGCCTTCACACAGCCTTATGCCACACCTCCAATCTCTCACGCAAAAAAAAAACAAGTCTGCCCTAACTCTCGCCAGATTCCCCTGAGCACACACAAATTAACATCTATTCATCGCGGTTAATTTGTTTGCAGAGTTTTGGTCACACAGATGCCATCTGCATATCTGGTGAAACTGCGCCATCTGACCTTTCCAATGACTCAGGCACTTGTTGCTGTGTTAAACAGTCTGTGAGAAAAATAACTTTAAATGTATAGAAGGCTACGTTACATTTCTTAATACATTCTGGAGCTATGAGTCCATCACAAACCCACTCTTTTTGGCACAGTAGTTCACAAACTCTTCCTCAACAAATGACAAACCATCAAAATAATTATGAGGATCGGGTCAACATACAGCCTGCAGAATATAATGTACAATGAAGTAGCCTAATCCAGCGAGACACTGACCTGCATGACGATTGAGGCGAGTTAAGAAACAGAGGTTATAGTATATAAATTACACCTGCATCTCTGCGTAGTTTCCTTCAGTGCAAATCAAGCCAAAAATATTGAGATGTGAGTTGGCCATAAAAATTAAATGCCATATTTAGTTTGTTCTAAATGCATTAATGGACATATTTGATAGCATTTTTCATGAATATGACGTCAAACATGTAGCCATCAATTGACTTTAGGCTTGTAGCACGTGCACATCAACTTAAGTAGGGTACAGGCACGTAGGCAGTCATTTACAGTCATTTTCTAGCGTGGGGGCTTTTGTTGTTCACAAGCTGAATGCTCAGCTCAGGTTTACTTGAGAAGGCCTGGCAAGTCATTGTGTATAGGCTATGAATCTGAATAAATTAAGGTATTGCATATTTCCAGCAGGCCACCCCAAAATCCACCAGAATACAGGAAATCACATCTAGTGAATCCAACATTCCAGCGTCAGTATCGCTCCATTGATGATGGAGTGATGAGTACATGTGCTCTGTGCTACTGATTCTGACTCCATGTGGGCGAGCCACTTGAGTCAATTGAGTCACTTGAGTCGGTATCGACTCAGTGCTTTAACAACAAGGATTGGCTTTAACAACGAGAATATCCTTGGTGTCCCTATGAAACAGCTATAAATCTAAGCCTGTCAATTGAACTTGCATCCAGCTGCAAAAAGAAAAAAAAAAGTTTTGTTCATCTCTCAGGAAGGGAAGAAGTTTTCAAAGAGATCTGACTTGTTTTAACACTTTTCTGTCACGTTATATGTATACATATGTAACACTATTCATCACTCTTATAAGAGAGACACCATCTTTGTCATCATGCTCGTATCATGGCAGAATTCAAGAGTGGTATCTTGAGTAGAATGATGTGCTGTCTGAAGGTCAAGGCGGGGAAAGTTTATTTATATAGCACATTTCAGACACAAAGGAATTTCAATGTGCTGTACAAAAATAAAAGCAAAGTACAGTGGATGAAAGAAAGTAAAAGCACATAAAAGAGGATAAAATGATAAAATGATCAGCATAAAAGTTTGAAGTGTACGGAGTATAAAAAGAAAGATAAGTGAAATATTAGGAATAAGCATCTGAAAACAGTTAAGTCTAGATTTGAAACTGCCAACAGTAGGGGCATTTTTGATGTCTTCAGGAGCTTGGGCTGAGGCTGGTATGTGTGATCTTCATTTTGTTGAGGGAAACCTACTACTCAACACCCATCCTCAGAGGAATGGCTTGGCTATGAATCTCCTGTGAAGTTTCCACATAGGAAGTCCCAACACCCTTCTTCAGAGGAATGGCTTGGCTATGAATCTCCTGTGAAGTGCCCACATAGGAAGTCCCAATACCCATCTTCAGAAGAATGGCTTGGCTATGAACCTCCTGTGAAGTGCCCACATAGGAAGTCCCAACACAAAGTGGAAAGGTAAAGAAGAGAAAAGATCAAAATGGATGTGGCAGATTAAGATGGATGTGTTGGGTTCTTTATTGTCATATACATACAAATATTAAGTGTAATATGTGGTAAAATTGCATCAGTGGCGTGTAGGAAAATGAACATTTTGAAGGAGCACTGTCAGACCTATGAATGGGTTTAAAAGCTGATGCATTCTAAAGGTAATCTGTACATCTGGTCCAGAGCAACTTATTGGGTGACAACATTCTATGGGCCAAATAATTAACTCAATGACCTCCTTCCTATGACCCCTCTCCTTGTCAAATGTCTAATTAATTTAACTCCTTTTAACCTTCTCTCTCTGGTTTCATCCTGGTCTGCACTATATGCTTTATGTAGCTCATTTTTGCCTTTTCTGTCTGTTTAATTATGTTTTTCTTGTCTTGACAGTTAAGAGTTCTGGATATGCAGTGTTGACAACACAATGACAAACACTGAGTGATGTGCAATTAGACTGTGAATGGTTGTCATTAGTAATAAATCAAGTCAAGTCAAGTTTATTTCATCTATACAAATGGAAATTGCAATGAAGAACTGTGATGAAGTACTGTGATGAAGTACTGCAATGAAGTACTGTAATGAAGTACTGCGATGAAGTACTGCGATGAAGTACTGCAATGAAGTACTGTAATGAAGTACTGTAATGAAGTACTGCAATGAAGTACTGTAATGAAGTACTGTAATGAAGTACTGTGAAGTACTGTGAAGTGAACTTCTCAGTTTCTATTCGCAGTCTCCTTTCTCAACTAATAATCAAATACTTTCACTATTACTTTATATGATCTTCAAAGGAACTGTGGTGCAATCACTAAACAATAAATAAATGAATAAAATAAATATTATATGAAAACATTACCCTGGTGCATTTGGGCATATGGAAGGGTCATAGATATTCTATGATTGTGGATTAGTTCCTTTCCAGCACTGGAACCCAGATCACCGCTGAGGGCAGAAGAGAACAAGGGACACAGGAGAGGTCATTACACATCAACTTCTTATCTTTGCCAACTTTATCAACACAATTCATCATTCATGAAATACATTACTCTAGTTTCAACAGTGACATAACTGCATGACCAAAACAAGTGTTCCTATAATTGATAGATTCCCCAAAACTAGATTATTGTTATTTCAAACTACATGACAAAGATGTCTCCATAATTCCTACTTGAATCAGTTTGACAGCTGGTCCACAGAGGCAAACTCCTCATGTCTCCAGAGTGTTATGACACAGGTGCTGTAGGTCTGAGCAGGCTGAAGTCCAGTCACCTTCAGTTCTGTTCCTGATCTAGGTGAGAACCTTTCCCACTCACATTCACCTCCACTTCAGTCCACATACCAAATAGTTCCTCCCACTCGACTTATAGAACTATCTCCACCGCTACAACTCAAGCTCCTCACTGCAGCAGGAACTGTGATGAACAATAGAATCAGAAGTCAGAAATAGAAACCAGAAAAGTATTTTATTTTAAGGTTCAATTTTCATACCAGGACATATATAACAACTGCTGCATTGGTGAAATAGAATGATCATATAATCTACATTACATATGAATGGGTGACATGGTCAGAACAATTGGGCATTTGAAGGTGCAGTTATAGTTTGGTGTTGTCAGGTCCGCATCGGACCTGGTCACGGCCACGCCCCCTCACTCAACGTCACAGACTCACAGCTCGTCTCCTCGTTTGCATTCACCTCCTCGTGCACGATCACCTTCACCTGAGTTCTAATTGGTGTCACCTGGTCTCCACCCTATTTAAGCCTCCCTCCTGCTTCACATGGTGTCTGGCCTCGTCGATGTTCCCTCGGACTCCTTACGTGTTGGTTGTACTTCCTTCGTTTCCCGCGATCTCCCGTGTCTCCTGCCCCGCGAGCCTAGACTCCCGTATCGGTATTGTTACTCTCTGTGTGTCCTAGTTGCCTGTTCTTGTACGTTAGTGTTCTCCTCCTTATTCTCCCGTGTGTGTGTTTGCTTTAGTAATCTCCGTTATAGTAACGGACGTGGCCTTGGTTATTTCCCCCGTTAATCTATCTTCTGTGTGTTAACCTTTGTTCCCTCCGTTACAGTAACGGACGTGGCTTTTGTTATCCCCTGTTTTGTTTACTTCAATAAAACTCCGTGCTTGAACTTCTGCCTCTGCCTGTCTGTGCCTGACAGGTGTAGCTAAAAGATGTTTATTTGTTTATTTATTTTTGCTAATTTTACTAAAGTACATCATTATTTTCCAACCTTCTGAACTTACTTGTGACCCCTGAGTACATAAACCCTGTGCTTTTCACTCCCTCAAACACAGTGAAGAGAGTGAAAGAGTATTGTGTCCCAGGAGAAAGAGATGAGACGTGTGAGATGAGATGTGTGAAAGAGATGTGTGTGTCACTGTGGACCCTGCACCTGATCCAGGGATGCGGATCTCTGTGCCATTGTTGTCTATCAGTATGTAATCATAATTATTGTTGTTGTTGACTTTGGTCTACTGCAGCTCCAGGTGAGTCTCTGAGCAGGTTACCACATTTACCTGGGCAACATCAGGGGGAACTGAAGGAGACATAACAGATAATAACACAGACAGGTGGATGGTCGCATAAGGATTACATTACAGTGAAGGAATTTAGACAACAAGCAATGTTTATAACAAAGTAACTGTTTCTACATCACAAATTCCTTCACCCAAATTAAGAAAAGGTTATAATATGTGTGATATCGTGTTGAAAAAGGATGACACCCATTATTGAAAAAATGAGTACTGTTGCTTACATAGTATGCAATGAGAAAAACATTAGCAGTGGAGAGACAACTTGTTTAAAATCTACTTACTTTATTCCTGGGTGAATTTGGATCCAAATACTTGGTTTATTCCTAAACATTTACTGTAAATCAGATGAATTTGAATCAGGAGAAAACTCACCTGTAACCACTGAAAACTGAAATCCTTTGCTTCTCACTCCCTCAAACACAGTGTAGAGAGTGAAAGAGTATTTTGTCCCAGGAGAGAGAGATGAGACTGTGTGTGTCACTGTGGTCCCTGCGTCTGATCCAGTGATGGTGGTCTCTGCTCCATTGCTGTTTCTCAGAATGTATTCATAATTATTGTTGTTGTTGACTTTTGTCCACTGCAGCTTCAGGTGAGTCTCAGAGCGGGTTACCACATTTACCTGAGCAACACTAGCTGAAGGAGAGATAACAGACAGAAACCCTTCTATGTTGGGGACAGCCATCTGCTTGATGGTGTGTGACAAACATAAATTGACACAAACGCGAGCAACATGATAACTGTAGAATGTGTGGCCTTTAAAATTGTTCACATCCATATTTTAGGATCACATTTCAGGGAGGATAAACATGTGATCACAATATGTGACTGGGCCTGTGGCAATCTGGGAAATGTTCATCCAATACCTTAATGTCAAATTGACAGCAAATTCCCACTAGGGTTTTTAAGTGTATATTCTTCACAGTGATAAAATTTGATGATAAAATGGAGTAATCCATTGTTTAACTTTCCACAGTGTGGATATTTATGTTATTTAGTACAACAGTAAGTTAACATATAGCTCCAGCAATCCAGATCTCCTTTCCGTCGGGCCTACATTGTGTGGCCACTTTACAAATAGGAATAAAGTCAATTATCCTGCATTTTTTTCTATAGCCTACATAGCCTATGAACTGACCAGCCAAGCTGTTCATGCAGAACTAGTATGTTCATTTACTGTTCTCTCATTCTCATAGGTTATTAGATGGTTCTGCACCTGCTGTGTTACTGAGAGAATCTGTAAAACTCACGTGGTGGGAATGCTGTGCTAGTTAGTGTCATTCCACTTTTAATAACAGCTGCGGTTCTGGAGCACTCACACTGCAAAGAGATTTTATATCAATAAACAGCACAAGGCCAGTGACACAAGAATACTGAAAGTTCTTTTTGTGACATACACCCCCTGTAGGATCCTCAGAGTATTACACTGCAGATGCTGCAAATCTTATAAATAAAACAGATAATACTAAAATTATCACATAACATAAAATATTCAGTGTCTTGGATTCACTGCATTGATATTTCATAGTCATCCATTCATTGGAAGTGACAACCCATGTCTCATCACAGTTCATGGACAACCTATATCTCATTACAGTTCATATTTTTATTAATGTGGCTTTCATTTCAAGGCACAATTACCTACAACTATGTATAATACGCAAAAAATTATTAACTATGTGTATTACACACACAATTACCACCTACGTATAATAGACACACAATTATTAACTATGTGTAATACACACACAATTATTAACTACGTGTAATACACACACAATTATTAACTACGTATAATAGACACACAATTATTAACTATGTGTAATACACACACAATTATTAACTATGTGTATTACACACACAATTATTAACTACGTGTAATACACACACAATTATTAACTACGTGTAATACACACACAATTATTAACTATGTGTAATACACACACAATTATTAACTATGTGTAATACACACACAATTATTAACTATGTGTAATACACACACAATTATTAACTATGTGTAATACACACACAATTATTAACTATGTGTAATACACACACAATTATTAACTACGTGTAATACACACACAATTATTAACTATGTGTAATACACACACAATTATTAACTATGTGTAATACACACACAATTATTAACTACGTGTAATACACACACAATTATTAACTATGTGTATTACACACACAATTATTAACTATGTGTAATACACACACAATTATTTGGGAAGGTGGCTTACCCACAGCGGCGTAGCACACAGATGGAGCAACCAGAAAGTGATTTCCATGGTTACGGTCTCAACAGCTGTGGTTCAGCCTCCACTTCTGTTTCCTACATTTACTTTTTATGCAGTAGAAGTGACATCACATGAAAAACTATTCACATTCTGTTTGTGGGGAATACAGTTGGATTCCCTTGGCAGTTAGAGAGGAACATGTTTCCCTGTGGGCTCTGGATTGCATTGCTGTGTAAAGACCATTAATTATTTCCTCATAACACACACTGTAATTACACAGGGGAAAGTTCACCTGAGTGAACTTCAAGTAAAAGTATGATCACTTCTAATTCGACTAGTCAAAGAAACGAGTTAAATAGTCCTGTTTTTTTTCTGTAGCTGAATAGTTGCCAAGTAAAAATGTGGTACAAGTCAATCATATTGGAAAAGAATTTAAAGAATTTAAGAATTTAAATCACTAAAGCAAAAACAATAGCCTACTTGTGTTATGTTGTAGCAAAAGCTGGTATAGTGTGTCAGTCTCTCCTCTCCTTCTGAATCCCAAAGTGATCACAATATGCTTGTGCCCACTGAGTTACTCATAACAGCTTCATTACCATGCCTGGAAGATCTAAAGGTCTAAAGAGCAAAAATTTAGGAAGTAACATAAACTTGTGGGTCATAGAAGATCATTGTCTTGTCAAGAAACAGGAACAAAGTGCACCTCTAACATAGACAGACTATAACATCTAAATATAGTCTGGCTATGACTCATAGACCGGGCTCAATCCAAGGGACGGAATCAGCGGCTGTCTTTCAAACTGCCTCTGCACATATACTGATAAGCTACTGCTACAGTATGTCTAGGTGACTCTCTACAAGGATCGGGCCATGTGATTGGTCTGACCAAACTTGAGCGAACAGCTACGGCCCTATGGTTCATTTCTAGATGTTCCTGCATAGCAAAACCATTTGCTACTGCTAGGGTACGTCTAGATTTCCAGGCTTCCTCGAACATTTGTCATCAGCCAAAGATCTAACAGTATCCAGGAGTGATGGAGTTGTTGCATACCCCTATATCCCCTGATATTTGTACGTATATAGACATATACTAACTCTGCATACTGCCAAATGCACGTTTTTTTCACAAAGTGTTTTGTGCTGGCTATGGTAACACTTTAAATCAACACCAAAGAAGTTTTTGAACCCCAACATAATGTTTGCTAAACCATTTTGATGGTGCAACACTCTTCACAGGACAAAAGGGACTTTGTGGCCCTCTGGCACACAGAACAGCGCCATAAGCAACACAGTGGGAAACAATCAATGGTAAACACTACAAATGTACCGTATTGAGGCTGAAAATTACGCTACCTGCTCGTATTCTTTGAATGGACATCATGAAACAGCAAAAAGAGTATCATGAAATATTTCACCGCGTGGGGGTGGGGTGGGGGTTAGGTAGGCCTACCACAAGTAATTTCCAGATCTGTGGGAAACACTGAAATGTGTTAGGGTTTTGGTCTGTTATGTGTTATGTGTCTGTCATGTGTGCTGTGATTGTGAACTCTTAGTTTGTCATTTGCCAAGTGCTGTCGGTAGGTATGAGAACGACATGAGAACAATTTCTTGCAGCATAGGACCAAATAGCGAAACAGAAGCCAACGTTAACTGCTGAGGGCATAAAAAGTTTGTTTACTTATGCCCATATCTGTTATTTTGAGCTGCCAGTTCAAAAATTCTGCCTATGTTGTACCATTTGTTGTTGTTTTCATACCTGATATATATATATATATATATACACTGTACTGGCAGCCTAAAAGAACTGGGATATGGGCTGATTTACTCTGGATTTTTCCTTTGAGGGTGCCCTGCCACACAAAACCGTTGTTTTTGAAATTCTAGTTTGTATTGTATGGTGAGTGTGAAAATGTAATTCTATCTTCACTGTCTGCAATAGTCAGCAAAGAAATAAACTGAGAAATCAGGCCGGTATGAAAAGTTCATCTGTATTACATTATCCTGCCTATCTCTAAGCTACTGGTGGATAGCACTGAATTACTGCCCCATCCATGCTCTCCTGTGTTTGATTAGTGCCTGCCCCACAGAATCCTAACTATGCCAGATCACCGATTGTGAAATGAAAACAACATTGGTCTCGTTTTTAGTTTTATAACTAAGGGAGCTAAGGGGCAAACGGCTACAGTTACAGAAGTCCGTTATTATTTCTGTTTCCAGCACATGCCATGTCAACTTTGGTGAATACAACCGGCTTCGTAAGTTTGCACCTATGGCAAAGTGTCTGTTTACAATCTACAATCAGTGGATTTGAGTATCATTTCTTCCTCAGCTTCCTCTGAAATGTACTATTCCAAAAAGTTTTGTTCTTCTTGCATTGCAGTTCAGACATTAGTGAACTAATGTAACTTTAAATATATTCACAGCTCATTATCATAGGCGGAAGAACGAGTCGCTTTCCTCAAGGGCTATTTAAATATGTTACAGAGGCCCTGTTAAGGTCTCATTGTACTGTTTTCAGCCCAACTAAAGTGACATTCCATCTTTAGAGACCTCAGAGAACAATGTAAAACACCCTACAGATCTATGACAGGACACCTTTAAGCATTTTGTCTTTTGTTTCATTTACTATTTTGCCATGTGCTCCTGTCTGGACCTTTACACCTTTAACATGTGCTTTAAACTCGTGTCCCCATATGCAGCGGCGCCGCTAGAAATTTTGGGCCCTATGACAGAAAGTTATTTTGGGTCTCCCAAACATTGATTATAATATTAAAATGTTTTCTAGGGCCCCCTATCAGTGCTAGGCCCTTGGAATCATCCTAACTTTTCCCCCCCTGGTGGCGCCCCTGCCCATATGACTGGGATGGCTATAGTGGATGTGGCTGTGGCTGGGAATCTCATTAACATGAACACCTGAATCCACTTCACTATACTACTCACTTGGGAAAGCTTGGGCCTTGGACTGTGTACAAACTGAATGCAGTTCACTGGCACAGGCCTCTATAGATTGTTTACTCTCATTGGCAAAAGCCTCTACAGTTTGTTTACTCTCTCTGGCAAAGGCCTCTGTAGTATATTTACTCAGTCTATGTCACATGCAGATAATACTGCATAAGCCATCCAGCCAGTACAGTCTGCTAACTTAAAGGAAAAATCCAGTGTGATTCACTCCATGTCCTGTTGTTTGGGGTCACCAAGTGCTGTTGGTAGAAAATAAGAACAAGAAAGTTTGATACAGCATAGACCAAATAGTGAGCTGGCAGCTAATCACTCACTCACTTTCTGTTTCCTATGCCCCATTCAATTAGTGTTAGCTGCTGGTTTGCTGTTCAGTCTATGTTGCATCAAATTTCCTTGTTCTTTTTTCTACTGATTGCACTCGGTGACCTCAAACAACAGGGCTATTGACTGATTCACACTGGATTTCTCCTTCAGTTAGGCAATAACCCCATGAAGTCCCTTCTATATTATGAATATAGCACAGCTGACTGAAGAGAAACATTGCCTTCAACCTTATTACTGGTTTCTGATTTGATGTTATGGTGGCTTGCATAACACATGGAAATGTTTCACATGTACGCACACACACACACTGCCTGACTGAGAGTAGGAAGAGCTGATGTGATAAATGCAGGATTCCGCAACCTTCCTGAGAAAAGTGTGTGTGTGTGTGTCTCCACAGCAAGCAGCAGCCTCTCATAGAAGCAGTGTGGACAGCAAACTACAACTAAACTCATTTGGGCCTGCTGGCTCAGTGCCAAGTGTGTGAAAGTTCCACCTCACCACTAAGCAACTAAAGGCAGCATATTAGTGGCATATCCGTCACAGTGGTTACAGACTGAATCCCATTGCACTCAAGACTCCAATAGTGCATTTCCATAGCACTGCAGTGACCACAATGGTTTGAGATTTAATCCCTCTGCACTCAGAATCCAGGAATGTTATCTGAGAGTCAGAGGCCATAGTCTACATGTGGGCAGAGAGAAACTAGACAGGTTTAAAATCCAAACACAGAACAATGTGTTTGTTAAAACCTTCAATCACAATCAATATCAAATTTAAATTCATGCTCAACTCTGATAGGTCCCTTGAACTGGGACAGAACATAATGAGCATCACACTGTATTCAATGTTGTTTTATTACCATTATACTATATACTATACAGTACTATATATACTATATACTACATACATTATTGTAACAGTATATATGAGGCAATACACTATGTCTGCATGAGAGTGTGGTGTGTTGTAGTAGAGAGTGACCCTCGTGTGTCAGCACAGAAATTATGCAATCAGTATACGGGAATTGACCATTTTCAGGCTCAATAGTGACATGACTTCCCGCTTTTCAAAAGATAACATGCAGGGGTGTAGTGGGCGTTGGACGCGGGGGTACGCCGCCCACCCACTTCACACAAATGACACCACAAATCGCGTACCCCCACTTAAAATATCCCCACTACACCGCTGATAACATGCACACATGTGCACATACATACACACACACACGTGCACATACATACACACTCCTGCATGAGCACTCTCACACACACACACACACACACACCATGTGCACACCCACATTTTCCTCCCTCAGTCAGACACACATACCTACCATACCAGATGACGAGACAAAACACACACTCCCTGTCCCTCCCCCAGTCAGTGTCACTACCCCACTCCTCCAAACACACACATATAACCGCCCATAACAGGAGGTAGCCTCACTTCTCTATGTGTTGTGCCCTGCAGTCTCTTACTCCTGCTCTGACTGAGGTAAGTTAGCTTTGGGGAAATGTGGGGCGTAAAGAAACCAGTTTAAAGTTTCCAGAGAATATAATGTTGATGTATTTAGCAACAATGTCTGTACTGCATGTTACACGGACTGTCTGTTGAATTTGTTTATAATTGTTTATAAACATGTGGAACTATGATTGTTATTACAGACGTGCAACTAGTGCTTCAGCAAGTACAGTGCAGCTTGTTAAATGACGACAGCTTTATTTCAGTGCTTGAATATTAACCTCGAATGTCACACACTTTTTATGAATATGTAATTCACATGCTCAAGTTGATAAGTGTGCAGCTCATCAGTCTGATGCCACATTGTTTTGGGTATTGAGCCATCTGTATTCAGTTTGAGGGATTATGGACAACGAGAGAGTGAATGCTTGTTGGGGACATTATGTGCTTTCAGAAGCCCGGTTTCTGGTACTCTTGGCACATGGGCTGCTCAATGTGTGTGTGTGTGTGTGTGTGTGTAATTGGCTAGATCAAATATATATATATATTTTTTATATATTCTCCTAGTCACTAAAACACAAGGCCTTGAGTCCACCAAGACCCTTGAGTCCGCTGAATTCTTTTCAGATGAATTTTAAATAATAAACAAAATGCACATCAGAACAGTGTTAGTGATAATGAGAAGAGCACATGGGTTACGACAGGGCCTATCCACAAGAATGAAGGAAGAGAGAGAGAGAGAGGAGACCCTAAGAGGAAAGAGTGGTTTGTTTGTATAAAATAAGTCTTTTATCACAAAATACATGTTCACTTCTTCATCCTTCAATTTAGTATTTTACACTATTTATCAAAATGACATCTGTAGACAATGGTGATGTTAACCAGCTAAACATTCAGGATACTTACAAACTTCCACTGACAGTATTTTACAAATGTTAAGTCAATACAGTACTGCATATCACGCTCAGAACTCATTAAGTGTACTTACTGTGTAACAAATATAATTTTAAACAGTCACTATGTTTATCTGAACCAACTGAGCAAAAACAGTTTTCAACTAATGGTAGGGAGCTAACATACGGCGAGCTAACTTATATATACACATCGTAAGCTTAACATTACTCATGCGCATACGCGTGTGGAAGAGTGTGTGTGTTGAGCTAACTTGCTCTTGTATGATCATGTGTACAGCGCGTGATCATTAGACCGTTATTTTGCTAGGCTTTGCCTTCATGTTGCAAACTCCATTCAAACAAAATCAGCAACAGGTTCCAACGAAAATTACTTAACTAAAACAGCTTACTCACATCTCAAACACATCTCAGTATGGCAAATTCCTAGTTTCAAGGTGATTTTGTACATTTTCCCACCTGTTACACAGAAGAAAAACGAGGAGACAGCGTGTCAGGTTCACAAGCTCTTGCAGTAATGAAAAAAAACACAATGCACGAAGCTAAACCCGTCACCCGACCTCACCCCCTGCTGGCGCAGGCAAACATAACAGCATTTACGTTGAATAAGGAAAACCACTTTGAAATGCAGAACTCTTGGGGGTACTTTTTTCCCAAAATAAAATACATTTAAATTGTATTCAAATAAAAGACAATAATTCTTTTTTTCACACAAAACACACAAAATACGACACTTTTGTGGTCGTCACACTCTCCCCGGCAAAAAGAAATGGGTCCCACCATTTTCTACCCAACTTTTTTTTTGTCTTCTCAAAAAAACTTAAATGTTCTTTTCTCTCTAACAGGCAACAGGAACTGGAAATATGTATGGTGGTGATGTGAAGGGATGAGGCATGTATGTAACGGGGGGATAGAAGGTGGAATAGGGGTTAAGTTGATATGTTGGTGTTGTGTAGGGGATAAATGAGTGCAGGGGTTGTGTGGTGTGAGGCACAGTGTAAGCAGGTGAGCGTAAGTTTGTGTTTGCTATATTAACGGTGGCTTGTGTTGTCAGTGTGGGTTGACCGAGGTTCTCATATGTAAAGCTAACTAATACAACTAATACAAAATGCTGCGGCCCGAACTCTCACCAGGACTAAAAAATATGAACATATCTCTCCTATCCTTGCTTCCCTACATTGGCTCCCTATTAAAAGTCGAAAAGTCAAAGCCCTCAAGGGCGATGCACCAACATATATTAAAGACTTACTTGTCCCTTACCACCCTCCTAGAACCCTAAGATCCCAAAATGCTGGTCTCCTTGTAATCCCAGGAATATCAAAATCTACGATAGGAGGAAGAGCCTTTTGTTACCGTGCACCCCTCCTGTGGAATAATCTCCCCCCCCATATTCGACAAGCGGACACTCTCAATACCTTTAAGTCTAGACTTAAAACCTTCATCTTTACTGTTTCCCATAGTTAGGGATGGTGCATGGCAAATCATCACTTCTCATGGGTCTTTTGGAAGGGACTGCCTCTGCTGTTGCCCCCAGTTGCGAGGCATGGCAGCCACTGACCATCCCTGCAGTGGTGCTGGGTTACCATGCATCATACCTTAGTTATGCTGCTATAGCCTAGCGCCGCCACACAACCTTTATGTGTCATGCCGTACAACTCTCTCTCTCTCTCTCTTTCAGCTCTCTCTCAATATTTATATGTATATATATATATATTTATACACATGTATGTATGCCCAAATTACACATTTGCTTTCTGATGTGTGAGCCTGGCCTAATTCACTATTTTCCTCTGTCCACAATTATCTTTGCTGAGTGTCATCCCTGCCTCATTCTGGCGGACTCCTCTCACCCTCCCCTCCTGAGTGGACTACAACCAACACTACGGGAGGCCCATGTCAGGACCGACTCCCCATCACAGAGGACCTTCCTGGACGCCGATGCTTGGCCCGACTCCCCTTCCTGAGGCTTCGTGATTGACCCCGCCTCACAATGGCGCTGTCAAATGGATCCTTACTGTTACCCCCATGACCCATCTCACTCCTTTGAGTTTGTCACTATGCCTGGCCGCTGCTACAGATTACCATGTAATGTAAAAGTGGGATAATACTCTATTATAAACTATTATGAACCTTAGCTAAACCATAGGCAACTTATAGTCTGTCATGGTTACTACTGATTGTAATTTTTCTCCATGACCCCTGGCAGTTGGGTTAGCCCCTTGAGTCGTGGATCTGCCCAAGGTTTCTTCCTAGATTAACTGAACATAAGGGAGTTTTTCCTTGCCCCTGTTGCTCTTGGGTGCTCCTTCTGTGAAGCGCCATGAGACAATACTATTGTAAAAGGCGCTGTATAAATAAAACTGAATTGAATTGAATTGAATTAAAGACCTGTCTAGGTCGTCAGTCCCGACTTGATCTCCTGACCTCTGTCTGGCGTTCTGGCATTGCATCGACCAGAGGCTGTTCTTCCTGGATGGACTCTGGGGCCTCGTCATATCCATCTTGTTCCTCAGGTCCAACATCAACAGACTGGCTTTCATCCTGTTCAGGTTCTACTGTCTCTGCTTCTCTTTCAGGTATCCGGTTTGTTTCAGGTAAGTAATCTACGTTAACTCTCTCCTCTTCTTGTGCAGGTACTGGAATTGGGCGACTTCAGGCGCTGGCTGGTCGTTGTGGTGGGGCTACAGTGGGTATCTCCTGTATCCTCTCAGCTGGTACCCTCAGCCATCGGAGTCATCATCCGTGTCCGCATCTGAATCTGATTCTTCTAGCAGGTCTACTCGTTCTGGGGTAGTACGTCGGGTCTGGCTTTTACTTCTCTGTGTTCTCTTCTCAGGAGCGGCTACTAGTAAGAGCAGATTACGATGTAGTGTTCTTGTCGTTTTCTTGTCCCCAGACTCAGGGTACACTACGTACACTGGGTTATCAGCAAGCTGTTCTTTAACCCCATAGATGGACTTTTCCCAGTATGACCATAGTTTTCCTGGTCCACCACGCTCACGGAGATTCCTGACTAAGACTCTATCGCCAGGCTGCAGCACCACTCCTCTTGCTTTCTTGTCGTAGAGCACTTTGCCTTTGGCGCTGGCCTGCCTGCTATGCTCGCTGGCTATTCGATAGACTTTAGACATCTGTTTCACCCACTTGTTTGCATATCCCCGTTGCGAGTCAGGCTCTGTGTCTTCAACCAAATCCGAATAGCAAATCAACAGGAAGACGAGGATGACGGCCGTAAAGAAGGAAGAAGGGTTAGAAGCCTGTCGACTCATGCTGAGTACAATTGTATGCATGTACAACTCGTGGGATTTGGTCTTTCCATCGTTCTTTCTCTTTGTCAGTCAACGTTCTCAACATCTGGAGGATCCAATTAAACCGTTGTGCAGGGTTTCCCTGGGGGGGTACGGTGATGTTCTTGAATGACGAATGCCTGACAACTGTTGGAGTGCACGAAAAAGCTCGTTCTCAAATTCTCCGCCGTGGTCGTGGTGTAACTTGGACGGATATCCGAAGCGGAGGACGAAATCATTAAAGATGCGCTCAGCTGCTGTCTTTCCACTCTTATTCTTTGTTGGATAGGCTTGAGCAAATCTTGTAAAATAATCAACGACCACAAGGATATATTCATAGCCACCACGGCTGATCTCTAGATGTAAGTAGTCGATACACACTAACTCTAGTGGCGAGCTTGATGTGATACTACCCATTGGAGCGCGACCATGAGTAACTGGCTTCTTTGACCTTATGCATGGACATTTCTTAGTGATATGGTCCTCCATCTCTCTAGCCATAAAAGGCCAATAAAATCTCTGCCTGGCGAGGTTAAGGACCCTTTCCGTGCCAACATGAGCCATCTCATTATGGAGTTTCTTCAGGACAAGATCTTTGTACTTGGCAGGGAGTACCAACTGCTTTTTGCCATTGGCACGCCTGTACAGGAGACAATTCTCCAAGACTAACTTTCCCCATTCGTGGAACAGTCTTCTAGTGGCTCCACTAACGGTTTGCCGCATCTCGTCAGTCAAAGGTGTAACTGTCTCTTTTTACTTAATAATTTCTCTGATAGCTTCATCTGCACATTGTGCTTCCACAAGCTCATCATGACTAATTGCATTTAAGTGATCAAAAGAGGGACACAGGTCAGGTTGGGAGGAGATGTTCAGCGCCAGGCTACATCTTTCTGCTTGGCTACTTTACTTCCATCCCATACGACACGAACCACATCTTCAGTACACTCTTTGGTACAGGACTCAGTATAAACTTGGATGTCTAAAGGGATACGTGACAGCGTGTCAGCGTCTATGTTAGACTTTCCCGGTCTGTACTTTATGTCAAATCTGAAGTCAGGGAGTTCCCTAACCCACCGATGGCCTACAGCGTTTAGTTTTGCTGTGCTCATTACATAGGTTAGTGGATTGTTGCCTGTGTATATCGTGAAATGAGGTGCATAAAATAGATAATCTCTATATTTTTCACACACAGCCCACTTCAGGGCAAGGAATTCTAGTTTTCCACTATGCAGATGGTAGTTTCGCTCAGCTGCAGTTAAAGTCCTAGACCCATACCCAATAACTCTCAGCTTGCCATCCTGGTGTTGATAAAGGATCGCGCCAAGCCCCTGGACTGAAGCATCCGTGTGTAATACGAAAGGTGAGTTAAAGTTAGGGTACGCTAACACAGGGGGGCTAACAAGGAGAGAAACGAGCCGGTCAAGGGCTTCCTGGTGTTCGGCAGACCAATCTACAGGTGTTTTGGATGGTAGTTGTGGGCCTTTACTTTTACCACGCGCTACAGCTGCTTGTCCTTGCTTGACTTGAAGTAGCTCATAGATGGGCTTCGCTATCCTTGAAAAGTTCTGGATGTAGGAGCGGTAATAGCTCAGGAATCCTGTGAGCTTTCTCACATTTCCAACTGTCTGCGGTGTTCGAGGTCTTTGGGATCGATTCTCACTCCCTGAGCTGACACAAGGCGACCCACGTATCTTACTTCCTGTCGAAACAGCTTACATTTTCCAGGTCTTAGCTTCACCCAATGTCTCTGAAGAGCTTGCAGTACTTTGCGGATCCCCTCCACATGCTCGTCGAAGGTTCAAAGCACGTCGTCAAGGTAAGGAAGACAGCAGTCATCTCGCAAGGGACCCAATATCTCTTCCATACTCCACTGGAAGAAGAGAGGCCGAAGGGGATACGGACCCATTCATACAGCCCCCAGGGGGTAATGAAAGCAGTGAGGTGTTGAGAGTCTTTGCCGATAAAACCCTGGTGATAGGCTTTCCCTTGGTCGAGGATGCTGAACCAGGAATAGCCACCGAGCGTGTCAGTCAGGTCTTGTATCCTAGGTAGGGGATGTCGAACGGGGATGGTTTTCTGATTCAAGAGCCGATAATCTATACAGAGGCGGAGAGTACCGTCTTTTTTTCGGACGTAGACCACTGGCGCAGCATAGACAATCCAGTCTTTCATTAGCAAATCTTGTACATACGCTTTCACCTCCTTAAACAGTGGCTTGGGGACGGAGAAGTATGCTCTCTGCACTGGAATCTCGTCCTTGAGGTTGATCGACATCTGTAAATTGGGGATGCATCCTATATCATGACTGTCTCGGGCAAAAACAGCTGACTCTTCCCACAGCACTTTCTTTACTTTGTCTTCCCAGGGCTGTCTTCCTTGGTATAGTGACAGAATGTTTTGTGCTATTTCTTACTGGTATTGTGACATAAGGTCTCTTCGCAGACTGTATTTCTAGTAGGCCCTCCTCAATCTCAAGCTCCGTGAGATGGCCGTTGTTTTCTTCAGGTTCAAACAAGATTAGAGGGTCTGACTGACCTACAGTGGGCGGGATTTGACACTTAACCCAGGCTACTTGTCCAGCTGGAACAGCAGTGTCATAATTGCCAGTTCTTAACAGTCTCTGATACATGAAGGGTCTGTCTGTCTGAATGAAGTTCACCAGCAGCTCAACCTTTTCATCAGGGGCAGATATTGAATCAGAGAGGAGCATGGTGAGTGCTGGAACAAGTTCTGCTGGTCTGTCCTGAATCACTTCCTCTAGTACATTAAATCCAAGTATCGGCCGTACAAGTAAGGCACCATTATAGACTGGCTAAGAGCACCATTTCCAGTAAAGCTGACTGCAATGAGGACCCAACCGTCAAAAGGGAGGATTTCTCCATTCACGGCATGCACTTCCAGTTCTTCCCTGTCATCAAATATTTCGCTGAGGGGCCTAACCGGTGCATCTGGTAAGTACTTCCCTTTCCAGCTTCTGTCAATCATGCTCACCTGAGCTCCAGTGTCTAATAAGGCAATGACTGTCAAGCCGTTAAGGTCACATCGCGCAAGGGCTTTGGCACCTATGAACTTGGCCAGACGTCTGCTTGTTTGTGTGGGTAGAGAAAGGGGAGATTGGGGATAGGTTTTGTCAGTGTTTTCTTTTGGTCGTTCATTCATTATGACCGCCGCTAGCGAAGCTAGCGAAAGCGGTCATATTGGTGTTGCTGCACGTTTTCCCCTTTTTTTTTTTTTTTTTTTTTTTTCCACCGATTTTCCGTCAACGATTCCTGGGACACTGAAACTCAGGGGGAGATGAATGTTTGTAGGCATGTAGCCCTAGAAGTTTGTGAGCGAATATGAGCTTTTGGCCCCCAAGGGCCCCCCCCCACTGTGCCAGTGTCCGTCAAAGAGGGGGAGACCGGCAAAAGTTTTCGCTGAATAACTCGATGAACCTTTCACCCAACAACACGAAATTTTTGTAATATGTCGGTGTTACAGAGACGTATCGACCCACCCCATAAACACTCACTTGAAGCATAGCGCCACCTACTGATATGGGTAAATGCAAAAATTGGGATTTTGAGTTGCCAATATCTTGGACCGAGAAGGCGGGAACTGCACGAAATATGTCATGTACGATCACCACAAAGACCTCTCAAACCACAGCACATGCCATAAAATTTGGTCCATAGGGGGCGCTGTAATTGTAGAAAATGTCATTTTGCCTATTATCTAGAGAATGCTAATGTTTACAACATTTTTTTTTTTTATCATGAAATCTATTGAACCTCACGCATGGAAAACACTGGTCGACGCCCACTTCCAACGAAAACAATTTACATGAAATTTGAACATTGCGAAAATGAATCTGAATGAACCCGTCATAGGCCGTTAATGAGAATCTCACCAAATTTGGTATACGTCATCTGCAGACAATGCTGGCAAAAAGTTATCAAAGGATTTATCTTGAGATAAATTGTTTCGAAGTTACACGTCAATGAACATTGAACCCGTAGCTTAAAATTTTTCAAAAGTACATATCTTGGCTTTTAATTGCTCAAATTTGGTCAAAGTTGACATGCCATCTCTAAACAGCTTTCTTGTCATGTGTACTAAATTTTGTGACATTTCGTCATAGGGGGCGCTGTTTATCGCCATATATAGGTGTCAAAAGACCTATATATATATATATATATATATTTTTATATAATACTCCATACAAGACAATCTTATGACTACCATCTCTACACAAACACCAAGTGGCAAGAGTTCAAATTAACACATGTAGGCTACATACATACTATGACAACACCTACCCTTTCATAAATCACTCCTACACACTACAACATCACACACAATCTCATTCATTCAAAAAACACATCCATACCCACTTCCAAGACATAATTTCCAATCTAATTCCCACCTCACAACACTGTTCTACCACACACTTGTCATGCCAACAGTTCTCACATTTCAATACATTGCGGCGGTCATACCATGTATCGCTATGCGGTACATCTAGTTAAACTAGTCATCGCATGGCTGTCAGAGCTCAATACATTACACTCAGCACTGTGGGACTGAACGTGAGGCCCGGTCACTGCTTGTCCCATAGCGGTGACCGGCTCCAGTTTTCCTGACGCTTAGGCTTCTTCAGGCAGCCTACTGCTCTGTGACCGTCTTCACCACAGTAAAAACAATAAGTGCAACCTGGGCGATTCTGTGCGAGGCAATTAGCACAGCTATACGATTTGGTTTTCTTTTGATCCACTTGAGCTTTGCAATGATGGCAAGGTTCTAACTTTTGCGTGTGCTGTGGCCGTTGCAGCAGTTCAACTTTGCTCATTAACTCCTCTACTTTCTCAGTTAACTGCTGGAGTGCATCCTCCTTTTGCTGTTTATCTGGAGCACCTTTCCTTGTACTACTGCCCTGTGCTGCTGCAACTTCAGCTTCAACTAGCTCTCCATTATGGAGCTCATGAGCTCTTGCAGTAATTTATTTAAGTATTTTTTTCCATCAAACACAACTCCAAAACTCAGACTCTTTTGTTATGATTTACATATTACATTTTCCATGTCTTTTGTACATATACAATGAATAGTAGTGTCCATTTTAATACAAAACCCTCTTTAATACAAAATCCTATAAAATAAATCTTTTATCCCAAATACATGTTCACTTACCCTTCAATTTAGTATTTTACACTATTTATCAAAATGACATCTGTAGACAATGGTGATATTAACCAGCTAAACATTCAGGATACTTACAAACTTCCACTGACAGTATTTTACTAATATTAAGTCAATACAGTACTGCATATCACGCTCACAACTCATTAAGTGTACTTACTGTGTAACAAATATCATTTTAAACAGTCACTATGTTTATCTGAACCAATTGAGCAAAAACAGTTTTCAACTAATGGTAGGGAGCTAACATACGGCGAGCTAACTTATATATATACATCGTAAGCTTAACATTACTCATGCGCATACGCGTGTGGAAGAGTGAGTGTGTTTAGCTAACGTGCTCTTGTATGATCATGCGTACAGCGCGTGATCATTAGACCGTTATTGCTAGGCTTTGCCCTCACGTTGCAAACTCCATTCAAACAAAATCAACAGGTTTTAACGAAAATGACTTAACTAAAACAGCTCACTCACATCTCAAACACATCTCAGTATGGCCAATTCCAAGTTTCAATGTGATTTTGTACATTTACCTACCTGTTACACAGGAGAAAAACGAGAAGACAGCACGTCAGGTTCACGAGCTCTTGCAGTATTGAAAAAAAACACAATGCACGAAGCTAAACCCGTCACCCGACCTCGCCACCTGCTGGCGCGGAGCAAACATAACAGCATTCACGTTGAATAAGGAAAACCACTTTGAAATGCAGGCTCTTGGGGGTACTTTTTCTCCTAAATAAAATACATTTAAATTGTATTCAAATAAAAGACAATCATTCTTTTTTTCACACAAAACACACAAAATATGACACTTTCGTGGTCGTCACAATTGCTCCCCAACACAAAGCCTCTGTGAGTATCCCATGACTGTAGAAGCCTTTAACGCTGCTGTGTTTAGGTTGGACTGTATGGAGAGATATTACTGTAAATCAGTGTTGAGGACAGAGACCAAACTCAAACTCATGCCAGAGGTTCCCACGGACAGCTACTGGGTCCATACACAGATGCGCAACGCAGGGCCCAGACAGCCTTTAATGTGTATGTGTGTATGTGTGTGTGTGTATCTCAGTGTTGTTAAAGTGGGCTGAACTCATCAGAAAATGGGCCACAAACCACTAATTTCTCACAGGTTATCCTATAAATGCATTACCCACAGAGTTTCCCCCCAGTGCAGTCAGCATGATATGTTGCTGTAAGGCAGGAGGAAGGGGAGCCATCCAAACACTGGACATTTGCATGTACATATCAATAATAAAAATGGAAATTTATTTTGATTTAGCTCAATGCTTTGATTAATCGGTTAGTGTTAACGTCCATATTCTTGTGATTACAGTGTTTCAGACAGGACTGATGATGCCCCCTCTGAGAATCAGTGTATCTATGCTGCTGCTGCTGGTGATGGTGCTGGTGTGTAGGCTGCCCTCTAGTGGTGCATCAACAGATGACCATATGGATGATCATGCAGCTAAAGCCGAGGCCACTGCAGCACTGATGGGCAAGATCAGCTCCAGTTTCAGACACGCCCATGAGAGCCTGACAAGCTTGGCCAACATCGGGAGGACTCTGACTCATGCTCACAACGAAAACTCCCTGAAGAATGGCCTGCAGGCTCTCGACGGGGTGGCCAAACTTGCCCCCTTCATCGACTTGTTCGGCTCGCTGGTGCGTTTTGCACTGGGCTTCCTGCCAAAGAGCAGTCCTTATGTAACTCACATGAGGAGGCGATTCAGGCAGGTCAGTAGGGAGCTGAGTGCCATTTCCGCCCAGGCAGGACCCCTCCCCAGCCTGCACCTCTGGCCCTCGGTGGAAGAGGGCCTCCTGCTGAACGCCTGGACCCAGCTGGAGCACCTTGTGGCTGGGTTAGCCACTGCTGAGACCCCTGAGGAGAAGACCAGGGCAGCAGAGAGATTCACTGCCTACTGTGAGAGCAGGGGAATGGAGGATAGTGTTATGAGCTTCCATAGACACATAACTGGCAGCAGCCCTGTCGGAGCAGGAGAAGCAGGAGGAGGGAGTCTGCTGCAGCTGATCTGGGATAAGTCGGAGGGAGACGTGCGCGTGTTAAACCGGTTCTCATCCTATATCGTGGTTCTGATGATCCGAGGCTCCTTTGTCAGTGTGGTCTATGACAAGCTGAAGGGTGATGGTGTCGACTCGCATCGGACTCTGCCGGCTGCTGAGCATCTGCTCTCGCTCTCAAAGTTCATCCAGAGGAGCCTGATGGACTGTGTGGACAGATACGCCGCCTGGGTCAGGAAGGATGTTGAGGAGATCATGACTCGTCCGTTCTCCGAGACCAGGTCAATGGCCACAGACATCAAAGCTCACCTGGATGCCAAGTTTAACTGGTTCACTTGGACTGTCATTATCCAAGACTCTAGTTCTGATTACGGCATTACACATGGAAGCTTCATCACATTGAACTCCAAGGGACAGACTGTCCGTCTCGTCCCCCGAGACAGCGAAGCCGAGCTGGACACAACTCTCCATACAGAGGCGCGTAAGAAATTGCAGGCTAAAATGCAGTACAGTTGTCCGGCGGTGCAGGAGGACATGACAAAGGTCTTCCCGAGCCACCTAGAGAAGCAGCTGGCTTTCGCCCACTCCGTCTCCACCTCATCAGAGTATGTGGTGATTGGCGACGCAATCACTGAAAACTGCGACACAACCTTCATGTTCATACCAACAGGCTCGTACATTAACACGGTTGTTTTGAAGAGTGTGGAAAGCTTGAAGAACCATAGCTGCTCAGAGCTACAGTGTCTGTATGGAACCTGTAGACGAGCTGAAGATTCCTCTTTAGGGTTCTGCTTATGTGAAACTATGTTCTACGGCCACAGTTGTGAGAACCGAATCACAAATGAAATCATCGATTCAGCCCTGGAGTACAAACTCAGCTCTGTTGACATAGACCCTGTCCCAGACATAACAGCTGTTTATTATAGGGTTCAGGAGCAAGCGAAGTACTCAAAGGCACAAGAGCGATTTCGCTGGGCGAAACTCCGCCGACAGGATGCGATTGACAAACTCTCCTTCCTGAGACATCAGGGCGATTTGTTTACTAGGTCGCAGATATCTCAAGATAGATTTATCACAAATGTTCAGGGTATTCTCGACAAACCGGGGGCATTTATGTACCTCTTGTTCCAGTTTGACAGCATGCTCCGAGGAAGTGAACTGGACAAGGATGACAACCTACTGGAGGCTCTGCGAGAGTTACTCCTACACCCCGAAGACCCCTCGCCCCGCCCTCACGACCCGATCGCCTGCTCAGCCACATACACAAAGAAACTAGACGACTTTGTCAGGTCCATGAGCACCCTGAAGTCAGAGGCAGTCTCAGCCTGGAGGACGTACTTAAAACAGGTCCAAAACAGTGCGAGCGCAGACCCTGCTCTCGCCAATGCACACGAGCTTCACGTCGGTAACGGCTGTGGTACTCTCAGCGCCGATCACCTGATCAATAACCACTGCCAGAGCCCATATCACAGCGCCGACCAGCAGCACATCCAGCTCAAATGTTCTGGAAACTACAAGGTGTTCCCAGAGACGGTACAGTGTTCCAATGGTCAGTGGAGCTCCCTGCCCGTGTGCTACACGGAGCCTAAGAACGGCGCCACCCAGTGTCGACAGGAGAACGGCACCACGGTGTGCGAGGCGTCGTGTGATGATAGTGGCTCCTTGCTGTTGAGCGGCAAACGCACTGAGATTTACCAGTGCGACAGCTCCCCCTGCAGATCCTTCAGTCCCTCAGGGTCATGCGCAGGACCTCGTTGCTCCAGCAGCAGTGTGTGTGAGGACAGCGAGGTGTGTGAGGGCGGGAGGTGTGTGGATGGCTGCAGTGGCGCCCCCTGTGGAGAAAATGCCATCTGCGCCACCTTCAACAACGTGCCTGTGTGCACCTGCGTGGGGCCCTGGGTTAAAAACCTGAAGCATCAGTGCAGATCACCCAGCCTGCACTGGGCCCAGGTGTATCACATACCTAATGGTGGGTCTCATTCAGGTCTCTGGCAAACCTAGTGCTTAAATAAAGTGTTATCTTATCTTATCTCTAATGGTGGGTCTCATTCAGGTCTCTGGCATACCTAATGCTTAAATAAAGTGTTATCTTATCTCTAATGGTGGGTCTCATTCAAGACCATGCCGAAGCTCTTCTAGTTGTCACACTACCAGATAAATGCATGTGTGTGTCTATGTGTTCATGGGAGTTTATATTTTTGTATTCATGCTAATTTCTTGTGTGTTCATGAGTTGGGTTCTGCCTATGCAGGGACTGTTAAAACCCCCAATGGGAAGCTGGTGTGTCGGGCTACTGGTCCGAGTGGAGACTGGCACTCCGGATGGCTCCACACTGTTGCTGGGCGGGACTCCTGTCTCTTCGCTTACGATGGCAAGACAATGAGAGCTGCCAAATATGAGGTACACGCTACAAATTCACCTTCACTTGTCTTTTTTTTTCAATTAAATGTGAAGACAAATGGATTCCGAATATTGTGTGTGTGTGTGTGTGTGTGTGTGTGTGTGTGTGTGTTCTCCTGTATAGTTGTTGCTGGACCCCTGTGAGACCAAAGGTTACTTGTGGATCCCAGGTGGCCCTCACTCAGACTCCATGTGGGCAGGTTACACAACAGACACACCTGGCAGAATGCTGTATATATGTAGGTGAGTATAACACCACAGACACACCTGGCAGAATGCTGTATATATGTAGGTGGGTATAACACCACAGACACACCTGGCAGAATGCTGTATATATGTAGTATATGTAGGTGAGTATAACACCACAGATACACCTGGCAGAATGCTGTATATATGTAGGTGGGTATAACACCACAGACACACCTGGCAGAATGCTGTATATATGTAGGTGAGTATAACACCACAGACACACCTGGCAGAATGCTGTATATATGTAGGTGAGTATAACACCACAGACACACCTGGCAGAATGCTATTTATATATAGGTGGGTATAACACCAGACACACCTGGCAGAATGCTGTATATATGTAGGTGAGTATAACACCAGACACACCTGGCAGAATGCTGTTTATATATAGGTGGGTATAACACCAGACACATCAGGCAGAATGCTGTTTATATATAGGTTGGTATAACACCAGACACACCTGGCAGAATGCTGTTTATATGTAGATGGGTACAGTGGTATAAAAGGTGCTAGATATCATGTTTGACAATAAAACAAGACCAGAGAGCAAGCTCACCCTTCCCCCTTTCCAAACCTCCATAACTACTTATTTTGCATTATGTGTTTTATTTCATCATATTCTACTCTAAAATTTCATGCAAATGCTTCTCAAGTACTATGATTTCTCCGGGCAAAAGCATTCGGGTGTAACGTCTCACAGATGTCATTGAGGAAGCCGTAATGTCTGAGCTGGCTTATTTGAGTTTATTTGTGTTTTCAGCTGGTGGAATAATGACTTGGACATCAAAGAAGGCTTCTCTGGGACTCTCATGCACACCTCAGAGGGACACAGGTGCAGCATCGCCCTCAGCCGAGCCGCTCACACAACTGCCAATTACCTCACACTGGTCCGGGTGCAATCTTGCTAAACTTCATGCACAGTGGAGGGCAGGCATGTTGAACTGGGAGTCATGTACACCTCATCACTAGTAGACGGAGCCACAGGCATGTTGGACTGGGAGTCATGTACACCTCATCACTAGTAGACGGAGCCACAGGCATGTTGGACTGGGAGTCATGTACACCTCATCACTAGTAGACGGAGCCACAGGCATGTTGGACTGGGAGTCATGTACACCTCATCACTAGTAGACGGAGCCACAGGCATGTTGTACTGGGAGTCATGTACACCTCATCACTAGTAGACGGAGGCACAGGCATGTTGGACTAAATAAACATGTTTCACACTGTGACTGTTCTGGATTGGCATTAGTATTAGTCTAGTATTAGTTCTGCATGGTTTAGAGCAACCAGAGCATAGCAACCAGAACAGACTACAGACTCACAAATTCAGGTGTCCTTAAGCTTCCACAACATGGCACACACATGACATACATACATTATAAAAATACAGAGAATAAATCCTATCATGTGTTCCTTTTAGCACTAATTTGTTTGACGCGGAAGCAGTGTGAAATGTGCAGGAGGTACCATGCTATGGTAACCCTGGTGCAAAAGTGTTGATACACCCAGGGCAACAGCACAATGTGAGTGGTACAAAGTAACAGTGTGTTCAGATGAGGTTAGCATAATGATAAACTTTTTACGACTGATGTGCTTTACATGTAAATTGACATTAATATTGAGAACATATATCAACATATCATCTCTTTCACCCTCTTCTGTCACTTCACTATCCCCTTCTTACTTGCATGTTGGTTTGATGCCCTTTGTTCTCTCTGCATGGAATGTGTCAGTGAAATTTTAAATGTGACAATCAGCATCATATCTGCCTTATGGAGATCTTTTGATGTTTAAAGATTAATTGTACATGTATGCTTTTGTTTTCATTGCTAATTGTCCATACATTGATTAAAAACTGATGGCCTTTTAGACCTACATGAGTTGAAGTTGGATAATGGGTATAAACAAAACTTCATACAGCTTCAAAAACTTTGATTTGAATCAAGAATAAAGAGTACAATGTAGAGTACTAATATCAATATTTAAACAAAGCAAAGAAATGAGTATATATCATGTGTAAAAGGCAAGCTTAATCCAAAAGAGGGCTTTAATTAAGCATATTGAAACTGACAGTGAAGAAAAACAGAGAAATGTGGAACACCAGTAAGATGCTTCTCTGCATCTCATAACATGACACTTAACAAGCTGGCTTCCCCCCTTACTGTGATCTACACTGTGTCTACACCACACTTGTCTCAGGTCAGATTTCTCTAGTTTGTTGAGTTTGAAATACACTGAGGCAACATCAGGAACAATCTGGTCAGATCATAACATTTTTTTGCATGACAGAAAAATGAAATGTGTTTAACATTATAACTCTTTGTGCCTCCTCTTCAGCCCATCTCTCATAGCCATTAGCACACTCCTCCACTGCGTCATGCAAACTCAGTCAGTTTGTCCCAGGAGTTGACAATGTTGTTCTGGTCCACAGCATAGCTACTTGCATAAGTTGCAAAATCTATGTTCCTCTCTAAAAATTCTATTTCGCTGGAGATTGAGGCAAGCCTATGGTTAATCTCTGCAAATGTAGTGTCCATATATCTTATCTCAGGGGATCAACTGTTGATCAACAAATGCAAATGCAAAGCTTTTTCAATTAATTCCTTAGTGGCTTCAAAGCCCTTTTCTGTTCGAGCTGCTGTTGCGGCATCTAAATCAGAATGTGAGAGACTGCAGAATGTCAAAAGGTAAAGTGCCAGTGTGATGACTTGAGTCCTCATGATGAACTAATGTATCTGTGGTGGGAAAAACAGAAAGTTTGTTTTAACTCAGTACAGCATCATTGGCACTCTCTCCTTTTGGAGCTCTGACAATCCGAAGAAGAAAAATGCTCTCCTTACAACAAAATGTGTCCTGCTTGAAAAACGTTTTGCTTCCTTGGAACGTGTTATTTTGTTTTGAAATTCAGTTTTGTTGTTGAAAGAAAAAAATGGTCATGTAGTAGAAAAATAGTCAAGTCAGTGGTGTCTCCAAACTTTAATTTGTAATGCCTGTGTATGAATATCTTATATAGCCCTGTAGACCATTTCATATTCAAATAACAGCCCACATCTACAACACAGTCACAGAGTTGCTCAAGGGATCAAGTGGTTAGTGTATATATATATTCCATTGTAACCTACCTAGCTTGTTGCTATAAATTAAGTAAATAATAATAATAATAATAATAATAATAATAATAATAATAATAATAATAAGTAAATAACACTTTGACAAATTGATGTCAAAAGGTTTCATTGCAGTTGTTGTATTTACCAAGTAGGGTATTCTTCGTACAAGTGAAGGGGAAAAAATAAAACGTTGAGTGAAACATGGCCTCAAGCATCCTCAGACACAACAACAGATATAACACAGCTAACACTCAGGTGGAGTGAGTGCATCTCTTCATCCACTCACTGACTTGTTGTGACAAATGCTTAGAGTTCTCCTCTAGTTTTTGTAGTTTGAAATACACTGAAGTTATATCTGGGACAATGTGCTGTGATAATATATCATATACGTCTTGCTGGATGTCTGAATAATTGATTGCATCAGAGACTTTATCTATGCATGTTGGGCCATAGTACATGTCTTGACATTTACAGAAATGTTCATCAGAATCTTTCAACTGGACACAGTGTCCTTTCTGACACAAACTTTTACACGTCTGGTCATTGATCTTTGCTTTGAAAAAGGCCGTCTTGTGTTCAGTCCAGGCACTTCCAGGAGCAAATCCCAAGCCAGATGTATAATATTCACATGTAATGATTTGACCATCACCATTCAACAAGTCACCATACTGGTCTTTATGAATGTATTCTAGTTCCTCTGTGTTACCCCTCTTTTCACACACTGGGTCCCATTTGGGCTGCACTTTCTCTTTGGATTTGGCCTGTGCAATTATATGAATTTTTTTGTCACCATGGTCTATGTCAATTGAGTTACCCCGACTACCACAAGGAATTTCTTTGTTATGTGTTATGACTGACCACTTAAACCAATTAAACTTTGCATTTAATTTATTCCTAATGCTTTCTGAAATGACTTGATCTTCAGAATTAAATGGTATTTCTGAAATAGCCCTTCTGGCCTCCTCTTTGGCCCATTTCTGGTAGTCATTGGCGCAGTCAATCACAGCATCCTGCAGGGCTCTCTGAAAGTTAACCAACTGCTCAGCTGACTCCCTGACTTTCATATGTGTGTTATAGTGCTGCTTGGTCTGTTAATATTACAGGTTTAAGCGTAGACCAGTGATCATCAGCATAGAGAGATAGATGCCAAAGTCTTTTAGGGCCCAAACATCACCTGAGGTCTTTTCAGTGATGAGGATGAGAAGATTCTTGTTCAGACTGAATGGGTTCTTCTCTGTTACATATCTATAGAGGTTGGCAACACTGTTTTCTGTTCCTGTCCTCTCATAGGAGCTGACAAACTGATTAGCGAGACGAACCCTGTTTTTTGCAGATGTATGAGTCTCAATGCTGTTCATGAACTCTACAAGTTTGAGCCAGGTGTTGACAATGTTGTTCTGGTCTCTGGCGTAGACGCTGGCGTAGTTGGCCCAGTCAATGCTCTTCTCAAGGGAATTCAGTTTTTCTGAGATCCAGCCAAGTTTTTTGTTTACCTCTGCAAATTTTTCCTTCATGTACTTCAGCTCAGAACTTTCTTGTTCCAGAAATGCTAAACCAAAGCTTACAAGTGGTGCTGAGAAACCAATAATTGGGAGAAACGTCTTGGATATTTTACCAAAAATTTGGAGAGCATCCTTAACTCTGTTTGAGTAGTCTTGAGATTCAAGTACTGTACTGATATCAGACAGTGTTTCAATAAACTGTTTGGAGGCCTCAAATCCCTTTTCAATTTGTTCTACTGTGTCTTTCTCTGTTTCTGAAAGTGAGGAACTGCAGTATAGGATAAGGTGAAGCATAAACATGAGAATCTTCATGGTGAACAACCTGTAGCTGGAAAGAGACAAAAAAAATGTTTGAGCTGACTGTAGGTTTGACAAACAGATGTAACAACAATAACAATGGCAGTGACTTTAATTTACCATTTTCTTTTTGGAGTTTTATATCAGTTTTTGCCCTACTCTAGATATCATTTTTACTCCTTACAGATAGATATACACACAACATAGATTTAGATATACCCAAACACTACATACCAGGGCAACAATTACCGACCCATAGATATACACACAACGTAGATGTACATATACACAAACACTACATACCAGGGCAACGACTACCGACCCATAGAAATCAACACCTGTGGTCTCAGAGTGTTTCGAGAGACTCGTGTCACAACACATCAGAGACTGTCTGCCGTCCTCTTTCTACCCATGCCAATATGCCAACAGGGCAAACAGATCCACCAAGGATGCTATCTCTGCAGCCCTCCACACTGCCTATGCCATCAGACCTACGTAAGGATGCTGTTCATAGACTACTGTTCAGCTTTTAACACCATCATCCCTGATTTCCTGGTAGATAAGCTGTCTGCACTGAACCTCCCTCCTGCGACCTGTGCCTGGGTTAAGGACTTTCTAACAAAACGCCCACAGGTCATTAAGATATGGGGCCACCGCTTGTCCATCCTTTTTGTTGCTGATACAGGATAACACAAACCACAGCAAACAGTATCTAATCAATACAATTCTCATGTGGATTGCTGTTATGTAATCTGTACATGGTGATTAAAAAATTTTCTCATAACGAGTTTTGTGGCTGAACAGCAAATAAAACATGGGAAGTTTATATATAGGTATATAAATATATATATATACACCACGTAGATCAGAGAAAGACCCTGTTTATATATAGGTATATATACATATAAATACACCATGTAGATCAGAGAAAGACCCTGTTTATATATAGGTATATATACATATAAATACACCATGTAGATCAGAGAAAGACCCTGTTTATATATAGGTATATATACATATATATACACCATGTAGATCAGAGAAAGAGCCACAACATGAAACTTCAAGACCATGTTTAGCAAAACAGGCGTCTTTGACACCTCTAACTTTTACTCATTGTGCAAATATAAAAAAACATTTGTCAAATAAGCTCCTATGATAAAAGACATTATTTTCTAACTCAGCAATTTTAACTGTTACTGCATTCCCAGTCAGGCAATAATCAAGCTAACTGACTAATTTTGATGATTAAGATTGATGTTAATGTGTAATTGTTTTATTGGTCGGTTAGTTACACTTCCAGTTGTTGGGGATTTGCCTCCAAGGATTTTGGGTATTTCTCAATTTGATATTCTACTGTTTTCTTTTCCTTTACTGTTCAGTGTGGCTTCTCAAGGTGTAGGCAGGATTGAAAAATTGATGACCAAAATTTATGCTACTGCTTAGGTCATTTGTTGATTTTCAGAGCATGGTAAGGATAACTGAGAAGCCTATTCTCAAAATGTCTGGAACTGGATGATTGCTTTTTTTTTTTTTTTAACTAAGCTCAATGGGAAATAGATTGCTCATAGAAAGGTGTTGCTCAAAGTTGGGCAGTCCATGCTCACTTAAATTGTACACCTGTATCTTCCCTCCTTTGGAAGAGAAGATCCAAATAATCAAGCTAATTGACTAATTTTGGTGAAGTGTGGGAAACACATGGCTACATAAACAAAACATCACATGGTGTATGTAAACAAATGTCCACAGTTCACTTTTGAACAATCACCATCTTTTGGGCGATGATTCAGAGACAACCCATGATCTCACAAAACAGATGGTGATCTGAGCTTTTTATGAATTACTATATATATATATATATATATATATATATATATATATATATATCATCATATATATACACATCATATATATACACATTATATATATACACATTATATCATGTGCCATACAGTCCTGTCATGTGCTGTACAATCCTGTCATGCGCTATACAGTCCTGTCATGTGCTATATAGTCCTGTCATGTGCTAGGCAGTCCTGTCATGCGCTATACATTCCTGTCATGTGCTATATAGTCCTGGCTTCCCTTCTATAACACCTACCTCATTTTTATCTATTTATTATTCTCTTGCCGTATGTTATGATCCTGTCTTGTCTCTGTCTCTCTGGGTTAGTTTTGTTTTATGTCTCTAAAGCACCTTAGTTAAAGCCATGCAATTCTGTTGTATAGGCGTCTATACAATGACAATAAAGACTATCTATCTTCCTATAAAGAATGATTATGAAACAAGAGGAAAAAGACTAGGACTCTTGGTAAGTTAATCTTCAGTAACTACATAAGAAGGTTTACCTGTAACAGGTCTCACAATGGTCTTTATAGTGGTGTTGATGTGAAGTCTTTCCTGGTCACACTAGTATGAAGGAACAACTCTTACCTGCCTACTGTCAGTATCCCCAAGATCAATACATATTCAAATAACCCACGAGCATGCCACTCCCTCACAGCTGGTGAAGACACCATGTGCCTTCACAAGGCTTCATTACTTAAGTAGTCTTCTAAAAACCCATTGGTGATTACATTTGTAAGATATCCTTCATATTTTTGGCATTCCCCTACAAACATATTTTCCAGTAAAAATGCTTACAACAATCAGTTCCAAGAAGTGTGATATTCACACATTTTTTGTCTTAATCCTCAAAGATGGAGGAAATAAAGTAAACAAGATTGATGTTAATGTGTAATTGTTTTATTGGTCGGTTAGTTACACTTCCATGACAGAGCTGTTGGGGATTTGCCTCCAAGGATTTGGGGTATTTCTCAATTTGATATTCTACTGTTTTCTTTTCCTTTACTGTTCAGTGTGGCTTCTCAAGGTGTAGGCAAGATTGAAAAATTGATGACCAAATTTTAGGCTACTGCTTAGGTCATTTGTTGATTTTCAGAGCATGGTAAGGATAACTGAGAAGCCTATTCTCAAAATGTAAAGGAGAATTTGGAACTGGATGATTGCTTTTTTTTTTTTTTTAACTAAGCTCAATGGGAAATGGATTGCTCATAGAAAGGTGTTGCTCAAAGTTGGGCAGTCCCTGCTCACTTAAATTGTACACCTGTATCTTCCCTCCTTTGGAAGAGAAGATCCAAATAAACTAAAATTTACTACCGCAGCAACTGAAAATTGTCAGAATAGAGGCATTCATCAAAATTTGAATCTTAACCATTGTATTTCATCATAAATGATCAAAAACAAGGCTTTAAGTGTAAAAAGAAAACAAACTTGATCTTTCAAGTACTCATTGCTGTTTCAAGGTCACATTTACGTGAGGATTAACATGGGATCACAACATGTGGATATTCATTCCTCGACTGAGTTACTCATGTTTTTGAGGTGTAAAAATATTACACCAATAAAACTGAGTAATCCATTGTTTTACTTGTAACAGGGTTGGGTGCCACCTAATTCATACATGCTCTTCAATGCATTGATCAAAAAAGGACGGTAGTTCTTCTTGTGTCTGTCACAGACTAATAACTCCACAGAGAGTTGAGCTCATGAAGTTATTTTGTAAATGATTTACCTCGCCATAAGGTCTTTTACTACGCTCTGCTCTGATCTGTTAGCTTTAGTGTGTTGCCTGCCATAAACCATGCATTAAACCGCCTGATAACAATGGTGTAGTAGTTCAGTGTCCATTCTTAAACGCAAATGTGAGACAGGAGTCATTCATGCTTCATTTGCTTAAAGCATAGCCATACTTCAGTGTTGGCAGAGCAGTTATGAAAAGTTCATGACATCTTTATAACACTATCTACCAAATGCAAATTCATCAAATGTTGAAGGACCTCAATTAAACAAAAAGCTTGATCTTTGTGAAATACAACTGGGCTACTGGCTTTCTGAAAGTGTAACCATTATTGGTTCCATAAAATATTAATGCGTCAAAGAAATGGTGAATAAAACAATAACACAATACGACTTTGTTGAATAACAATGTGCTCCCTTTACTCAGCATGTCTTTACTTTGAGAGCAGAGAAAGAAGTGGTTTGAGCTTTGCATCCACACTGGTCCATAATCCAAAAATCACACAATGAAAACAACAGTCAAGAATGGCCCAAAAGCAGATGGATCACCGCCTACAATACTGGACCAGTCTGAAATTAGCACGGAACCAGTTGTGAGCCATGAAAAAGAAGAAAGTAAATCCTATAGGACACCCTGGAGTTAGTTGAGGGACGGATGCAACATAAAAACAACCCATCACATCCACACCACTGCACAAGCTGGTAGTAAGAGAGCAGAGTGGACAACCTGGGCCAATTCAGGGAGTCAAGTCACGTCAAGTCACTGCACTGCAAGTCACTTATTTTCTAAGTGACCAAGCACACCGATTATTGCACACCCTACTTTGCACAACAGTCTTAATAGAACATTAATTAACTATCTTCCTGACATATTCGTTGCAATCAGATAAATCACAGTGGCAGGTGGGGACTGTGGTCTGGGTAATATAAACAATAATACACAATTAGTATATATACACAATACTTGATATTAAAACTCGTGGATTACAAGGCTTCTAGTAGTCTTGACAGTCTCAGATTCTGTCATTGAGTTGCCAAAATGCGAGCCTGGAGCATGTTAAGTTTTTTTTTTTTTTTAAAGAATAACAGTCCAAAAATCTTACTATCTCATTAGTATAGTTGGCATCGATATATATATCGATATGCAATACCTTTCTTTCACCACCAGGGCCTCCCCTTGGTCCATATGGTCTCGACACAGTACTGCATTGTCTTGTGCATTCAACGCCTTTGGGTCTGAGCTTGCTACCTCTGTTGACCTTTTAAACACTGCCATTATCATTAGCTGATCAACAAATGCTGTATTAAAGATGTATAGAAATAATTCTGGGCATCCTATTTAGGCTTTGATAGTAGTATAAGTATTTTACAGCTACAACAAGCTGTGAAGAAATGTACACAAAACAGAAATTACTGTGTATTTGTGTGTGTGCTTGTTTCATATAGACTGAAGGTTTGTCGTGGCATTAAGACATCAGTGTTTCATTGGCTGTTGTGCCTGCCTATCATCTTAATCAGGCTGGGGCGGGCCATAGTCAATGCGCATGTCAGCTTGCCCGTAAAGAAAGCAACCCGCAGCAATCGACCCCGCACTGCTCACCACAATGAATGAGCTGTCTCACTGATGTGATTAATAATGAGAGGATCGGCATGAGGTAAGACTTTGGTCCACGGCATGTTTTACTCATTGTTGTGATTTGTTATATGTTTAGACAATATGGAAGATAGATAGATATTTCACATTTCAACAGAAGCGCAGGGACAGTCGGAACAGTCGACCAAAGACAGAGATGAGAGATGCCTGGTCCCCGCAAATCGAGGAGGTCACCCTGGTAGGCTTGTGATCATAGTCTCAGCACCTTGAAGGCTATTATAGGTTTGATCAGAGACACCGCTGCTTCGAAGACAGGGATGCCCTGCGCGCAATCTGATGGATATTGATGTCGAAATAAATTGTAGCCTAACCTATTTTCGCCCGTGACTTTTTATGTAATCAAAGAGAGTCGTTGAACGCTTATCTGAGATTTAGCCCACTGAAGGACAGAAAGCGGGTTAGCTTGTCATCCGCAACGCACTGACAAAGGGTGAGGTTTGGTGTCCCACGATTTTATTCTCGTAAGGATGCTGTCGTAAATGGGCTTACCGTCCTCTAAATAATTCCACCCACATTCACGTTTATTTTGGAGGTGGCAACAAAGGGAATCTTTTGTAGTATAATTTTGTGACCGAGCGAGCTCTTGTTTTGAAATGTCAGTCGCCGGTGGCCTTCGGAAAACAAATCTCCGGCTTAATCATACACAGCGCGATCC
>PYXC01000953.1:70000-75000 GCA_015244755.2 Tenualosa ilisha | reverse complement strand
CTGTGTCATCTCTAGTACAGTAGGTAGAGTAGACAGGCCTGTGTGCTCTCTAGTACAGTAGGTGGAGTAGATAGGCCTGTGTGCTCTCTAGTACAGTAGGTGGAGTAGATAGGCCTGTGCAGTGTCCTCTCTAGTACAGTAGGTGGAGTAGATAGGCCTGTGTCATCTCTAGTACAGTAGGTAGAGTAGATAGGCCTGTGTGCTCTCTAGTGCAGTAGGTGGAGTAGATAGTCCAGTGTCCTCTCTAGTGCAGTAGGTGGAGTAGATAGGCCTGTGTGCTCTTTAGTACAGTAGGTGGAGTAGATAGGCCTGTGCAGTGTCCTCTCTAGTACAGTAGGTGGAGTAGATAGGCCTGTGTGCTCTCTAGTACAGTAGGTGGAGTAGATAGGCCTGTGCAGTGTCCTCTCTAGTACAGTAGGTGGAGTAGATAGGCCTGTGCAGTGTCCTCTCTAGTACAGTAGGTGGAGTAGATAGGCCTGTGTCCTCTCTAGTACAGTAGGTGGAGTAGAAAGGCCTGTGTGCTCTCTAGTACAGTAGGTGGAGTAGAAAGGCCTGTGCAGTGCAGTGCAATAGTTTAGGGGACAATAGAGCTTGTGTCAATGGCAGTCAGTGTGTGTGTGTGTGTGTGTGTGTGTGTGTGTATGCAGTGATGAGGATGTGCATTTCTTCAGTAGCAAAGCTGAGGTAATGTGCGTGTAAAATAACTGATGACGTGTGTGTGTGTGTGTGTGTGCATGTTTGTGTTTGTGTGTTCCAATGAGGTAGTGTATGTGTTCAGTGACTCATGAGGTAGTATGTGTGTGTATGTGTGTGTGTGTGTGTGTGTGTGTGTGTGTGTGTGTATGCAGTGATGAGGATGTACATTTTGTCAGTAGCAAAGCTGAGGTAATGTGAATATATAATAACCGATGACGTGCGTGTGTGTGTGTGTGTGTGTGTGTGTGTGTGTGCATGTTTGTTTTTGTGTGTTACAATGAGGTAGTGTATGTGTTCAGTGACTCATGAGGTAGTGAGTTGTGTGTGTGTGTGTGTGTGTGCGTGTGTGTGTGTGTGTGTGTGTGTATGCAGTGATGAGGATGTACATTTTGTCAGTAGCAAAGCTGAGGAAATGTGAATGTATAATAACCGATGACGTGTGTGTGTATGTGTGTGTGTGTGTGTGTGTGTGTGTGTGTGGAGCTGCAGGTTAGAGCAGCGGTTGGGGTGGAAGATGGGTTATGGGAGTGCTACCTGCATGAGTCAGTCAGTCATCATCAGGACATTTGGCTGCTGTGCTCTGATACGCCCTTACACAGGTCCTTCTTCTCTCTCTCTCTCTCTCTCTCTCTCTCCCTGCCCCCCCTCACTCCCCCAGTGTCTATATGCCTCTCTCTCTATCCTTTTCTCTATCCGTCTTTAATTCTCTTGTTCCTGCCATAAATTGCTCTCGTTTTCAAGGTGCTAAGTTGTATGCAACTGGACGTCTTTGTCTGGAGCTTGAAGACATTTCACCTTTAATCCAAAAGGCTTCTTCAGTTCTGACCTGATGGTAGAGAACCAGGAGGTACAGCTCTGGACCACTGTGGGTGGAGCTGTGATCCGCATCATGTGACAATGGGTCACATGGGTCGCTCATTAACATAAGATGAAAGATGAAACATCTTCAAGCACCAAAAAAGAAGTCCAGTTGCATACAATTTAGCACCATGACCTGGATGAATGAGAATCTTTCTCTCTCTCTCTCTCTCTGTCTCTCTCTCCTTTTCATTTCTCTCCATCTTACGCACTTTCTCCCTCTTTTTTCCCCCAAGTCCTCCACCACCCAAATTCAGATTCACAAACACAAATAGACATTTCTGTTGCCAAAGCACTTGTCGCATAATGAGTTCAGCAGATCCGTAAACACACAGACAAACACTGGAGTCAGAGTCTGTACACAAAGTAGACTGTATGCATAAAACTTACACAGGAAATGTGTAGAGACATCAACTTGTTCTAAGTCTCTCTCTCTCTCTCTCTCTCTCTCTCTCTCTCTCACTCTCTCCCTTCTCCTTGCTCTTGCTCTCTCTCTCTCTCTCTCCTCCTTGCTCTCTCTCTCTCTCTCTCTTTCTCTCTCTCTCAGGGCCCTGGCAGACATGAATAGTGATGGCCGTATGGACAGGCATGAGTTCTCCATTGCCATGAAGTTGATCCGGATGAAGCTGCAGGGCTTCCCTCTGCCCCCCTCCCTGCCCCCCTCCCTCAGACAGCCCCCGCTCCCACTGCCCTTACCCCGCCAGCCGCACCCTCCCTGCGGTCAGTACACACACACACACACACACACAGTCACACACTCATGACTCGCCAGCCATACCCTCCCTGCAGTCAGTACACACACACACACACACACACACACACACGTACGTACGCACACACACACACACGTGCCCTGTCAGCTCTACCTGTGGTCAGTACTTATACATGCACTGATACACACACTCACACACACCTGCCCCACCATCTGCACTCGCCTTGTGGTTAGTACACACACACACAAACACACACACACACACACACACAGCTACAAGCATGTCATGTGCATGTGTGTCTGTTCGTGTGTATGTGTGTGTGAAAAAGAGAAAAATAAGGAGAGACACTTGTCTCTTGTGTGTGTGCGTGTTTGCGTGTGTGTGTGCGTGTTTGCGTGTGCGCTTGTGCGTGTGTGTAATGCTTCTTCTCTGTTCTTCAGGCGTGTCTCCAATCTCTTTCTCTCGTCTGGGAGTGTCTCCGCCCCTCATCCCATCTCCCCCGCCCCCCCTGCCTCCGATGTCCAATGGCACGCCTCCGCTCATCCAACCAATCACAGCTCTCTCTCACACAGGTACGAGTATCAGTAATAGTCGTAAATTCCCTTTCAACTTAGAGGTTTTCTTTCCAGTTCTTGAAGCAGGAAATTGCAAATGAAACGTCCCGTTCTCTCAAGTCAAACCCAGAGTACACGGAGCTCAGATTTCCAAGATGGCTGTGCACATGAATGGAGAAAGAGTCCCACAGATATTTTATATTTATGCATTTAGCAGACGCTTTTATCCAAAGCAACTTGCATTTTTTGCCAACTACCAATTGTTCAGGGCCAGTCTGTCTCCCCTAGAGCAACTTAGGGTTAAGTGCCTTGCTCAGGGGCACAACAGTGGCAGCTGGGATTCAAACCCACAACTTTTCAGGCTACTTGCACACTAGCCAGGTTCCTTAACCGCTACGCTACCACTGTTGATCAGCAGTCCTCCTGCTCTCTTTCAGTCAGCCATATGAAGCAACAGTGTCTTGCCTCTGTTCATCATGTCGCCTTGTATTTAATGTTTACATGTTTACATTAAATACTATATAATGCTTCAGTACAATATTGCAGACACTTACTAACAAACTAGCATCCTGCTCTGACGAGCCTCCTGCCTCTGATATAAATGGGATGCTCTGCTCTATGACAGACTCTGCTCAGGTGGAAATGAAGACTTTATCTGTCACCTTGCACCTGCCTATTCTCTGTTCTGTGTCTGATCTATCCCTCTGTCTGTCTGTCTATGAATGGACCTGCCTGGATGTGTGTGTGTGTGTGTGTGTGTGTGTGTGCCTATTCTCTCTTCTCTGTCTGTGTGTATGTCTGAATGGACCTGCCTGGGTGTGTGTGTGTGCCAGTTCTCTGTGCTGTGCCTGCTCTGTCTATGAATGGACCTGCATGGATGTGTGTGTGTGTGTATGTGCCTATTCTCTGTTCTCAGTCTGTTCTGTCTGTCTATGAATAGACCTGGCTGGCTGTGTGTGTGTGTGAGTGTGTGTGTCTGTATGAATGGACCTGGCTGTGTGTGTGTGTGTGTGTGTGTGTGTGTGTGTGTGTGTCTGCATGAATGGACCTGGTTGGGTGTCTATATTGATCGCTTCCTCTTTCTAACTGCCTGGAATCTTCTCTGGCATCTCCTTGTCCTGCTCTCTGTCTCTCTTTCTTTACCTTTCATCTCTCTCTTATCTACACCTCTCCTTTCTCTCTCTTGCTCTCCCTTTCCTTCTCTTTTCTCTCTCTCTCTTTCGCCTCTCTCTCACTCCTCTCTGTAGTTGGTAAAAAGGCCTCTCCACTGGGTCGATCCAGTGTTAAAGGAGAGATGGCGCCACCTACTGACTCACCAAGGTAATTTCTCTTCTTCCCCTTCCCCCATTTCTTCCATATTTCTCTTCTTCTTCTTCTTCTTTCTCTTCTCCTTGCTCTATCTTATCTCTTGTCATCTGCTTGTTGTTTACTCTGACCTCTTGATTCCCTCCACCTCATGCTGTTTATCGTGTTTTTGGCCCCCTGCCCAAGCTAGTAAAAGCTGGATGATTCTTACAATTACAATACAACAAATACAACATTACATTACTTAAAAAACATTATGTAATATTAATAATTCGAGGCATGCAGTCTCAATGCAATAAATATGATGACCACCATCATCACCACCATCATCACCACCATCACCATCATCATCACCATCGTCATCATCGCTAGTGTCCCTGTCACAGGCACAATCCTCTTAATGAAAGTCGCCACTGTATCATTGGTGTAAGCTATCAGATAGTGTAGCATTATGGATGGTTATTAAAGACTTCATACAATGGGTGGTATGTGATGGTATGTGTGTAATGTGATTCTAGGGAGGTTATGCAGTATGCTAATGTGTGGATAGAATTTATTACATTACCTTTCCTTCTCCACTGACTCTCTCTCTCTCTCTCTCTCACACACACACACACACACACACACACAGCTCTCCAGCGACTCCCCCTGCTGGTGAGTGGGCAGTACCACAGTCGTCTCGTCTGAAGTATCGGCAGCTCTTCAACAGCTATGACAAGATGATGAGTGGCCACCTCACTGGTGCCCAGGCCAGGACTATACTCATGCAGTCAAGCCTGCCGCAGACACAGCTAGCCTCTATCTGGTGAGTCTACACACACACACACACTCACACATACACACACACACACACACACACACATACACACCTCAC
>PYXC01000953.1:60000-62500 GCA_015244755.2 Tenualosa ilisha | reverse complement strand
TGCAGCTCTTGTCTGTACTTTTACTCCACTGCATTTCTAAAATGCATCCTGTTACATTTTATTAGGCTATCACTGTAAATGCTGAAGTCGCCTGCGTGGCTGTCTCAGAAGTTTAAACCAATCAGATACATTGTTTGTGTGAAGTTTAAACCAATCAGATACATTGTTTGTATGAAGCCGATTCGCAGATTGCAACATTGATGTTCCCATTCATCCCAATGGGTGACGTATAGAATGTTGAAGCACTCTAAGCGACTGTGTGTAGCCTATTCCACTTTACAAACTTTCAACTCTGCGGTCAACAACTATGAGGATGGAGATGGAGCATTTGGATGCGATGGAGCAGCTCATGGTAGAATGAGCCATGATCTCTCTGACCAGCTGATCTAGTAGGGAGATGGATGGGTCGCCATTTTGAGACTGAAAATATACACTATTTACTGCATGTAAGGGGTCAAGTACTTAGGCCATTTTTTTCTAGTCAGCCTATCATTAAAATATCTGAATCAGAATTAGTGGACCTGTCTTTTTCCTTCAGGAAGCAGTTTTGGTTATCAGCATTTCCATGGACAAATTAGGAGTTTGGTGCAATTTCATACGGGAGATAATTCTATAGACCTAATTTTTGTATTGAAATATAGACCATTAAGAGACAACATGTTGCACCAGTGTTTTTACTTGTAGTACTGTAAATACATTGAAAAGCAAGTTACGTACTTTTACTTAAGTAGGATTATTGATGTTGTAGTTCTACTTTTTCTTGAGTACATATTTTACTGGTTACTTGTACTTTTACTTAAGTAGAGTTCCAGTACTTCTTCCACCACTGCATACCACAGCATGAGAAGCATATGTAGACACAGTGCTGATGTGAACCACTTGTAGACACGGTGCTGACGTGAACTTTGAGGTGGTGAAGATGCCCTCAATTCTTACCCGTCTCCTCTCTCCTCTCTCCTCTCATTCTTATTTGTTTCCTTTTCTCACCTCTGTTCTCTCTCCTCTATTCCCCTCTCCTCTCATCTGGTCTGGTCTCTCCTCTCCTCCTCTCTCCTCTCCTCTCCTCTCCTCTCATCTGCTCTCTCCTCTCCTGTTCTCTCCTCCTCTCCTCTCCTTCAGGCCCGGCACTCCTTCCTCCTCTTCCTCCTCATCCTCCTCTTCCTCCTCCTCCTCAAAACCAAACAACACAAACAGTACCACACAGTCCTCCGAGGCCAAGCCCCCGCAGCCTCCCGTTACCACGGCAACTCTCCCCATCTCCGAACCCGCCCCATCCTCGGGCTCCTCCACTGGGTGGGCGGACTTCAGCTCTGCGTGAGTAACCATGACAACGCTGCAGCATACTGGGGTTGGGGTGATGTCATCTGAGAGTCGTGCTGGAGACTGCTTAGTCATGATCAGCATGTCAGACATATCAGTGTGCACACTAAGGACAAACTATGCTGTGTGTGTATAATGTTTGTGTATAATGTGTGTGTGTGTGTATGCATTTTTTGTAAATAATGTGCGTGTGTAATGTTTGTATATAATGTGTGTGTGTGTGTACAGATGGCAGTCATGTGATCAGAGCGAGCCTCCCGCTGATGGCTCTGACCCGTGGCCGTCTCAGCCGTCTCTGTCAGTGGCCAGCAGGGGGCGCTCCCTCCACCAGCGCTCAGCCTTCACCAGAGCCACCCTCAACACCGCCAACCCCTCACCCATACTGGGACAGGTATGGCCTCTGTGGGTGTATGTGTGTGTGTGTGTGTGTGAGAGAGAAAGTGAGCGTGAGCGTACTACTGAGTGAGTGTGAGAGAGAGTGTGAGATCATGTGTGTGTGTTAGTGTGAGAAGGTGAGTGAGTGAGTGAGTGTCTGAGAGAGAGAGGTTACAAAAAAGAGGGAGAGAAAGAAAAAGAAAGTCAGTAAGTCAGTCAGTAGATATATGAGTTATGATGTGTGAGGAGAGGAGACAGCTGAAAGCCACCTAGTCTTCCTGTAATGCTGTTGCACATACAGACCAGTCACTGTAATATCTGAACTGATTGGGATGGAGGAACCACACTCAGGCCTCCTCGGCCTCATCTTTTTTTCCATACAAGTCTTCTTCTCCTCCCTCATCACAGAACTGCCCATCGGCCCCCATCCTCCAGTATCTGATTAGGCCAGGTTCTATGAATAGCCCTATCACCTCGTCCATCGCTCCTCTCATTTGTACCAGTGGCAGTGGTAGCGTAGTGGTTAAGGAACCTGGCTAGCATGCTGGTAGCCTGGAAATTGTGGGTTTGAATCCTGGCTGCCACTGTTGTGCCCTTGAGCAAGGCACTTAACCCTAAGTTGCCCTAAGGGAGACTGGCCCTGATGTAGTTGATAGCTGACAAATGTAAGTTGATCTGGATAAATGCATAAATGTAAACCCCCAGGGCCAGCGTGCGGAGGGTGTGTGTGTGGAGGCGGTGTACGGCTGGAGGGGAAAGCAGGGGAACCACCTGAGCTTCAGTAAGGGTGCCCACATCCGCCTGC
>PYXC01000953.1:50000-55000 GCA_015244755.2 Tenualosa ilisha | reverse complement strand
TGTATTAAGTATATACAGATGTACAGATGTGTAGTCCAACGGCTATAGCAGCAGAGTACAGTGTGAGGTTCAGTGGGGGGCAGAGTTCAGTAGTGTGACAGCTGCGGGGAAGAAGCTGTTCCTGAACCTGGTGGTTTTAGTCTGAAGGCTCCTGTAGCGCCTTCTGGAGGGGAGGAGTTGGAACAGTTTGTTGGCAGGATGAGAGGTGTCCTTCAGAATGCTGCGTGCCCGTCGCAGACATCTTTTCTTGTGGACATCCTCAATGGCAGGAAGTGGAGTCCCTGTGATTCTCTGAGCAGTTTTCACCACTCGCTGCAGAGCCTTGCGACCAGCGACAGAGCAATTTCCATACCAAACTGTCACACAGTTAGTCAGGATGCTCTCGATCGCACAGCGGTAGAAATTGCTCAGGATGCCAGTGGATAGGTGGTTTTTCTTTAGTGTCCTTAGGAAGAAGAGGCGCTGGTGGGCCTTCTTGACCAGGCTTGAGGTGTTGGTTGACCAGGACAGGTTCTCGGAGATGTGGGTCCCCAGGAATTTGAAGCTGGAAACACGTTCCGCAGCCATACCATTGATGTGAATGGGGTCATGGGTGTTTCCCTTCTCTTTCCTGAAGTCCACGATGAATGCCTCTCCCTTGACTTTAGGTCCTTTATGCCACACTAAAGCTACTTCACAAGAAAACAGTACAGAGGCGCTGAATTTATGCTCTGGGATTGTGCACTGACAGCACATACAGTTGAAACCTCTTGGTGTAGGCCGTCTCTGTGGGCTGTCAGGCTGAGGTGGAAAGGGTCAGCAATGGAATAATCTATTCTGACCCATGTGAAAGATTCTATCAGGTCTATCAGGAATACAAAGGCAGAGTCACTGCAGAAGTCAAGTGTAGGGTGGGCCCCACTAGTAGAGAATAGAGATAGATAGGGTACAGTGAACAAAAGCTAAATGTTTTATATGTATTTTTATATTATCTATCTTTTGCAATGCATATTGACAATAAATTTAGGATCACACACTATAAACAACACAGCTACACACTAATGGCAATAATTCGCAGGCCTGTACGAGGCCAATATTATTACTATTTGGGGAACTGTGACCATCACTAATCCATGCAGAGGCTCATTTGTGTTATGTATAATGGTGTCATCATGTCCGTTTAAAGTGTCCATTCAAAGAAAATGAATGTGGTGGCAACGGGCTCTAATCTAAATCTAAATGGTTAGAGGAGAATGGACAAAATGTTTGCTTACACGGCCAAGCTGTCACGAAGCGCTGCTGAAGCATTTGACAGTATGGTGCGAGGTTTGTAAACAGAGCACATCCTGGAAGCTACCAAAGACTACGGGGTGACATCGGATTGGCAGTTTTCTCTCGGCAAGTCACGGACAAACCAGGGCGCATTACGAAACAAATGGCTTTATCGCTAAAACACTAGTCGCGTAAAATTCACCGATGTTGCATTAGTTGACGTTACTTACATGGATATTCGTTCAATTTAAAACAAACAGTCGTGTTGTTTCACCCCCTCAGGTCGCGTACTTGTGCCACTCCCATCGCCCATCAGGAAGTGCTTAGGTCAGTGTCCGTCTCTTGGACGGAATCAACTCAATGTTTGCTTCCCAGAGCATCACTTTTTCAGAAACAGCAGACGGCATGGCCGTAGTACCTACACTGCACAGTATGGCAGTGTTGCAGTCCGTTTAGCTGATTCGTTCGTTCATTTTGCTTGGCAACTGACTAAACGCAGCAGTCGGATTTGGACACTGGAGGCATCAAACGGCGAATACTACGAGTGCGAGCGAGATCATACTGTAATTGCCTTATTTGAGATATTCAGGTCCTCTTATTATTGGTAAGTCGTGTGTGTGTGTGTGTGTGTGTGTTGGCGTGTGTCTGCCATGAGTGGTCGCTGAAAGAACACTGCGTTTGGTGTGTTCATCTGGTTTATGCTTAGGCATTTCTTCTGTTGTTGTAACTGATGTCATTGTTGCAAAGCATTTTCGTAGAATAATCTGCAGTGTGACAGCCAGCCTACCCACCAGCACAGCATTCAGAGAACACAACACAACAATGAATGTAACGTTATGGTTACTTAGCCCTGGCGCCTGCCTGCTTGTTTGGCAGTGATACATTACCTTATACCTTGTATGAGTTATTTTGTAATATGGAGTTAGAGAGAGATCTCTACTACTCCAGCCTTTGAATGTGAATGAATCACGAGCGTTGGCGATGCACCGTGACGTAACCGCTAACGTTACTGGACAGTCACGGATGAGTTCTCTCTCCTTTGGTTGCGACGGGTGTTGCCCCAGCGCGCTTCCGCCACCAGCTGATGGATGAAGGGGATGGGGGCACAAAAGGGCTTGTTTGTTGTTTGTTGTTTAGAATAGTGTTGTGTTCCGACAGGGAGGCCCGCTTCCACATCTGAATTTTGCTCTGTTGCCTCTTCACGCTTCTCGCTGTTACACACAGCTTTCTTTCCTGTCTTCACACCGCCCCCCTCTCTAACACACACACACACACACACACACACACACACACACACAAAACACACATACACAACAGCTCGGGCAGAAAATGAGTCATGAGAATATGTGTGAAAAGACATTGGTGGAGTTTGTGGGTAGGAACTGTGAAGCCTGTCTGGTCCCTCTGTGTTCCTCTGTTATATGCCACTATGTATATGGGCATTGCATGTTGAAATGAGCGGGCATGTGATTCCTTTTATTGTGTTCGTGTGTGTGTTTAGCCTAAGTGCTGGTGTAAGCGCTTGGGCTTACATGGCCTTACCCAGTCAGCCTCCAGCCTCCAGCTCCCTTAAGCTCACCACCCTCTGAGATGCCTGTCCATCTGTCTGTCTGTCTGCATGCCTGCCTGACCAATTCATTTTCATTCACTTTGGTGCAGTTCATCTATTGGTTTATCATTATTGTTGTGTGTGTGTATCTTGCCTGGCCCTCGGCCCTCTTGCCCTGGCAGGTGCGTAGGTTTTTCAGTCAAAAAAGAACTAGAAAGGTAGAGGTGAGAGTTTGCCTTTGACTCAATCAATATTATTTTTGTTTAAGTGTCCAGTACTCAGCCTGGGCCCATACTCAGTTCTCCTGTGTGTGTTTGTGTGTGTGTGTGTGTGTGTGTGTCTGTCTGTGCGAGTCATTTTCCCTGTGCTATCCAACTCCATTATGTAATGATGTTTCAGAGCCGACAGATGATCTGTCCCCAACCCTCTAGCGGGTAGAGGGTAGAGGGTGAGCTTTTCACCTCACAGTGTCTGTTTGGGCACATGCCCTGCTCATGTGCTGCTTCATTTTAGATAAAAAAAAATAAATAAAATAAAATAAATAAATAAATAAATATATATATATATATAAATATATTTTTTAAAAAGTATATTGCACTGGTGCAGTTGCAGAGTGCTTTGTAAACACATTACATTGTGCATTGGAAAAAGTGCAGAAACAAAAATGTATAAGAGCACACTGGAAAAAAAAAAAAAAAAAACATCTTCTGTCCCTTATCTGTATCTCAGAAGCATTGGCACAGTGAGCTTTGTGTCGTCTCTTGAAAGGTCACAGGGGGATGTCATGATGGTGTGTGTGTGTGTGTGTGTGTGTCTCCTCACAGCTCTGTCTGCTGACATGCACACTAACATCTCTGTTTGGCAGGACTTGTCAGTCTAGACCACTGCATGCTGCAGGTGTGAAGCTGTATTGTGTTTCCATCTGCAAGACAGTAACAGAGGCGTATTGGGGCGATGGTAGTGGTTAGTGGTTAAGGAACTTGGCTAGCATGCTAGTAGCCTGAAAAGTGGGTTCGAATCCCAGCTACCACCGTTGTGCTCCTGAGCAAAGCACTTAACCCTAAGTTGCTCTGGGGAGAGTGGCTCTGAACAATTGATAGTTGACAAAAGTAAGTCGCTTTGGATAAAAGCTTCTGCTAAATGCATAAATGTAATGTAATGTAACAGAGGTGCTGTGTCCCAGGGGCCCTCAAACTGTGTTGGACCCCTCATGGAGCAGAACATTTTCATAGGACCCCAGATAAATGCTACATACATTTCCAGTGAAGTGCCTGGTAGTTAGCAGACTGGTTTGGTCCAAAATGACACAGATTTGCAACATGGAGTCCGGGGACAGAACCTGGGTTGCCTTATTATGGGTCGAGAGACGTAACTACTGTTCCACCGCTTTAGATGTAACCCTATAGGCTTAACAACTTTTCACAGACCCCCTGGCAACATGCTGTGGACCCAAAGAAGTCCCCAGACCCCACTTTGAGAACCAGTGCAGCGTGTTTTGTGATGCTGACACGCGACAAATGGACTGCATTTATGTAGAGCTCTCACTGTCCTTGAGCACTGAAGTGTTTTACCGTCATCCGTTCACACATAGCTTTGGATTGATTCAGATTAAGTGTGAACTGCATGAGAATCAGAATGGATTTCCGATGACGAGACAGCAAAGCTTAGGTTACAAGTGTGTATAGCTTCAAAACGTGTTTATGATGTAACTGTGTGTGTGTGTGTGTGTGTGGTTTTTTTTTGTGGATGGTGTGTGTGTGACAGAGAGAGAGGCTACATTGACATTGTGTGTGTGTGTGTGTGTGTGTCGTTCACATTAATATTGATCTCTTCGTGCTGTGGTAGAATGCATGCAGTGCTGGTATGTTACTGTGAAATGACTCTTTGTGTTTTAATCGACCTGACTGATTTTGTGTCTGTGTGTGTTCGAAAGAGAGAGAGAGAGAGATGGGGCGGGGGGGGGGGGGGGGGGGGGGGGGGGTTGCATTGACATTGTGTGTGTGTGGGGCGGGGGTGGATGGGTGGGTGCTCTGTTAGCTAAGAAGGTGTTCACCAGTTTATCTACACACACAAAAACCTAGACAAAGAAAGTTTCTGACACTCACACACACACACACACACACACACACACACACACACACACACACACACACACACACACCATTTACACATGCATGCAGTGATAAGCTGCTGTCCAGCT
>PYXC01000953.1:22500-45000 GCA_015244755.2 Tenualosa ilisha | reverse complement strand
TCTACTGTATGTACAAAACTTCATTCTGAGAGACCTTGAACATACATACACTGTGACTCAGCAAGGGATGTAATAACAGACAAAGGACAAAATGTTGAGTCAGTAGTGGTGTAAAGATGACCAGGGAGAGACACTGACTGTTGTCCTCCTCTGATTACACAGCTCTCTTACTCTGTCATTGGTTCAACTGACCTTCTGATAAGAATCACAGAAACATTACACACCTCTCCTACTCTGTCATTGGTTTAACCGACCTTCTGATAAGAATTACAGAAACATGACAAAAGTGACTTATTTATTTGGATGAGAGCTTTTGAAGATTCATTTTTATTTTTAAGGGGGTCCGCTAGATAGACAAGACCTAATTCTGGTTTGCACTCTCAACGGGAGAGAGTTTGTAGGTTGGAGTAGTTAGTAAAGGCTGTGTGTGTGTGTGTGTGTGTGTGTGTGTGTGTGTGTGTGGATATGAATCCATCCATAGTTATGAGTGTAGGGTTAGTAGATGTAGCTTCATGGAGTTGGAGCAGTGTGAGTTAGTGAAGGCTGTGTGTGTGTGTGTGTGTGTGTGTGTGTGTGTGTGTGTGTGTGTGTGTGTGTCACATCAGGAATATTGATGAAGGCCTGATGGTTTTGGCCCAGACAAGCTCAGTGTGTTTGTGAGCACACATCACCTGTTTTCCCTTGAGCATACACGTCACCTGCTCTCCCTCAAACACACACACACACATGCACATACACACATACACACACACGCACACATCACCTGCTCTTGTGTTTGTGTTTGCTTTGTTGGGCTACATGCGGATGTGACCTAAATGCTGTTTCAGCAATCAGTGGTGAAATGTGGTGTGTGTGTGTGTGTGTGTGTGTGTGTGTGTGTGTAAGAGAGACAAGGGGAGAAAGAGGGAGGTAGAGAGAGAAAAAGAGAGAGAGATGACAGTGCATTACTTGCATTGTTTCTATCTCTCTCTCTCTCTCTTTTTCTCTTTTTCTCTCATGCTCTCTTTCTGTCTCCCTTCTACTTCCATTTTGCTTTGCCTGGACCTTTGTTTTTCTGTCCTTCTTTTTTCTGTTCTTCTTTTTTCCTTCTCTCTCTCTCTCGCCTCTTTCTGTTCTCAATATGTCTCATCTCTCTCTCTACCCCGCCAGGCGCTGCAGAGTAATCTGAAGTACTCTCTGCTGCCACGCCGTCTGATCATCGGGAAGCGTCTGGCCCAGTGCCTGCACCCTGCCCTGCCCAGTGGTGTCCACCTCAAGGCCCTCGAGACCTACGAGATCATCTTCAAGATCATCGGCACCAAATGGCTCGCCAGGGACCTCTTCATCTACAGGTCTGTGTGTATGCGTGTGTGTGTGTGTGTGTGTGTGTGTGTGTGTGTCTCAGTCATGGATAAATAAAGACTGTGATGCGAATGAAATGCACTTAATGTGGAAACACACAGATAAGACAATAAAGAACGGAGTGAATGAAGAAGAGTTTTTTCACAAGCCTCAAATCATGAGTCTGGCTTCTGTCCCAAACTGTTGGAAGGACAAATCTCAAGTTTCAGGTCACTCTGTGTGTGACTCCAGTCTTAATTGCACTCAGAAATGTGAGTCTCCTATATTTAGAGTCAATGTTTGTATTTTTAGCAGAAAAAAGGGGAGAGTTGGCAGATATTTGTGATGCTCTGTCTGTAACCTTAGGATGTATTTCAGTGTCTGTGCCTGTGTGTGTGAGAGTTTGTGGTGTATGCGTGTAGTTTTAATACTCACCTGTGTGTGTGTGTGTGTGTGTGTGTGTGTGTGTGTGTGTGTGTGTGTGTGTGTGTGTGTGTGTGTGTGTGTTGCAGTTCGGGGCTGTTCCCCTTGCTGAGTCACGCTGCGATGGCGGTGAAGCCTGTGCTGCTGGGGCTGTATGAGCGCTACTTTCTCCCCCTGCAGAGGGCGCTATTACCCAGCCTACAGGCCTTCGTCATGGGCCTACTGCCCGGCCTAGAGGAGGGACTGGAGGTCTACGACAGGTACACACACACACACTCACAAAACAGTGAAACCACTGCATGCATGCATGCTTTATTATTACTATGTCCAGCCGATGCTTGATGCCTTTTATCCAACCTTCCTCATATGCACACATCTCTAGCATCTCTATGCTTCTACACCAGCGCTTCTCAATTATTTTCTGTTACGCCCCCCCTAGGAAAAAGAAAGCATTTCGCGCCCCCCTCTCTGCTCTACGCTAATATGCACACGTGCCCATCTCTGTGCTGCTACACTAATATGCACACATGCTGAGCACTGGAGCGTGAAGCGTCCATTTCTGGATACACACTGACCATCTGGCCCGTCTTCTCTCAGTACAGCTCAGTTCAATAGTGTTGTGCTGTATTTCTATTCTGTTTGATTCTCTCCTTTTCTATTGTAAGTTTATATATGGACAACTAAACAAGAATAGAAAAGACATCAAAATACAATAAACCATTAAGTGTCTCTCTCTCTCTGTCTGTCTGTCTCTCTCTCTCTTTCTCTCTCTGTCTGTCTGTCTGTCTTTCTCTCTCTCTGTCTGTCTGTCTGTCTGTCTGTCTATCTGTGTGTCTCTCTCTCTCCTCCAGGACGGATGCTCTGCTGTGCCGGCTGGGGGTTCTGGTGGGCCAGCGGGTGCTTTACGGGGCGCTGTGGGGCTCGGTGCTGGTTTGCCCGCTGGTGCGACTGCCCGCCACCCTCTTCATCGTGTCCCACTTCGACCGCATGGCCGCGCCATGCCTCCAGAGAGACATGCTGGGCACTGACCACAGACTGGTGGTGAGAGAGGAGAGAGAAAGAGAGAGAGAGAGAGAGGGAGAATAAGAGAGAGGGGGTGGGGGGGGTGGGGGGATTTATTGATTGCATGGCAGCACTATGCCAGCAGAGAGATATGCTTGGCACTGGTGGTGAGATTGGGGGGAGGGAGGGAGAGAGGGAGGGTGAAAGAGGAGCCCAGAGTGAAAGAGAGATTCATTGACCGCATGGCATCACCAGCCCTGCAGAGAGACGTGCTGGGCACAGGAGGGAGAGGGAGGGAGGGAGGGAGGGAGGGAGAGAGAGAGAGAGAGAGGGAGGGAAGGAGGAATACGGACAGAGGGAGGGAGAGAAAGAAAGAGGGGTACAGATGGAGGGAGGGAGGGAGGGAGAGAGATGGGAGGTACAGACAGAGGGAGGGAGAAACAGGAGATGTGGATGAAAGAGAGATAAGGAGAGCTGGGGGAGAGAGAGAGAGAGAGAGCAGGACCTTTACTTCTACTCAGGAGGGAGAACACACATGTTTGGGCAGAAACACACATGTTTGGGCAGAAACACACATGTTTTGGCAGAAACACACATGTTTGGGCAGAAATCTCAGGTGTGAAAGACTCGTGTTGTCCTATTCTCAAAGAAAACTATAATAGTCATATTCTCCAAGAGGGTGTTTGCCATCCCTGAGACAGCGAGCCGGGAATGAAGCTGATGAGTGTGTAGTTATTTTGGTGCCTATGAGAAGCACATGGTCTGAGTGGGTTTATTATCAGTTGGTTTGGACACAGTGTGTGTTTGTAATGAGAGTGTGTGTTTGGCCACAGTGTGTGTTTGTAATGAGTGTGTGTTGGGTCACAGTGTGTGTTTGTAATGAGAGTGTGTGTTGGGCCACAGTGTGTGTTTGTAATGAGAGTGTGTGTTGGGCCACAGTGTGTGTTTGTAATGAGAGTGTGTGTTGGGCCACAGTGTGTGTTTGTAATGAGAGTGTGTGTTGGGCCACAGTGTGTGTTTGTAATGAGAGTGTGTGTTGGGCCACAGTGTGTGTTTGTAATGAGAGTGTGTGTTAGGCCACAGAGTGTGTTTGTAATGAGAGTGTGTGTTGGGGCACAGTGTGTGTTTGTAATGAGAGTGTGTGTTGGGCCACAGTGTGTGTTTGTAATGAGAGTGCGTGTTGGGCCACAGTGTGTGTTTGTAATGAGAGTGCATGTTGGGCCACAGTGTGTGTTTGTAATGAGAGTGCGTGTTGGGCCACAGTGTGTGTTTGTAATGAGAGTGTGTGTTTGGCCACAGTGTGTGTTTGTAATGAGAGTGTGTCTGATTGTCATATTCATCAGTCCAATGAAATGAGGGGAAATGAATGCAATGAAGAAGAAATCTGAAGACTTTGTTCTGGAGCTAGACAGGGCAGGAGAGGAGAGGAGAAGTGTACAGGTGTCTCAGTGGAGTGTGTGTGGGTGTGTGTGTGTGTGTGTGTGTGTGTGTGTGTGTTTGTGTGTTTACTTAGCTTTGTTGGTTGTGCTGATAAAGACTCTGCTTGTCCCCCCCCCCCTCTCTGTCCTCCACAGGTGCGCTCTATCTGTCTCTCTCTGCAGGACTCTAATGTTCTGGTGCAGAGAAACATGCTGGAGATCCTCCTCTACTTCTTCCCCTTTGCCACCTCTTTGGTCAGTCCACTATTTACACTGTGTGTGTGTGTGTGTGTGTGTGTGTGTGTGCGTGCGTGCATGCATGTGCGTGCGCGTGTGTGTACATGCATGTGTCTGTGTGCGCATGTGTGTGTGTCCTTTCTGTTTAACTGGTTGCTTCTATTGCAACCTCTGCCTTTCGCTTACATGGACAATCAGCCTTGATATTGATCAGTGATGAGTGAACCTCAGTGTAATCAGCCACGTTCTCTCTTGATCAGTGATTAGTGAACCTCAGTGTAATCAGCCACGTTCTCTATTGATCAGTGATTAGTGAACCTCAGTGTAATCAGCCACGTTCTCTATTGATCTGTGGTTAGTAGTCTTCAGTTTCAGCTTCTTTATTGATTGGTGATTAGTGTGCAAAGTAATTAATCAGCTTCTGTATTAATTGGTGATCATCAGTGTAATCAGCCAGCTTCTGTGTTATTGATTGATTGGTGATCAGTGTGATTGCTGTGCTGACCAGTGTTAGTGGTGTTGTGCTGCTGTGTGTGTGTGTGCTGTTGCTGTAGGACCCTGCAGAGGGAGCCATCCCCCTGAGCAGAGAGGACATGATCACAGTGGTGTCCGCTGCCACTCTCACACTGCTCCGCAGGGACATGTCACTCAACAGACGCCTCTACGCCTGGATACTAGGTACACACACACACACACACACACACACACACACACACACACACACACACACACACACACACACACATTCAGGTCCTGTAAAAGAATCTGCATGCAGATACAAGGTACACACACACATAGTCACTAATGTCACTTAACAGACGCCTCTACGCCTGGATACTAGGTGCACATACACACACACACACACACACACACATTCAGGTCCTGTAAAAGAATCTACACGATACTAGGTACACACACACACATACTCTCTTTCATCCACCACACACATTCAAGGTTTGGACAGGATTGTAGTCAGACGTATCAGTTGTGTAGAGTACTGGTCCAGCATTCAATAATTTAACCCCCAACCCCCTTTCTCTTTCTGTGTGTGTGTGTGTGTGTGTGTGTGTGTGTGTGTGTGTGTGCGTGTGTGTGTGTGTGTGTGTGTGTGTAGGAACTGATATTAAAGGAGGTATGGTGGCTCCTGACCCTACCCAGTCAACTACATTAGAGGAACACATTGCATTCTACTTCAATACATACTCCAGAGAACTACTGGTGGAGGTGTGTGTGTGTGTGTGTGATGTGTGTGTGTGTGTGTGTGTGATGTGTGATGAACGTTTCTCGGTTCTTTGTGAGACTCTCACAACACTGTGGTTAAAGTATGTGCCATTTCCTTTCCCTCTAGGCTCTGGTCAGCATTCTGAAGCAGAAGGATTCCGAGGCCGACCCAGAGAATGTTCTAGAATATCTCAAACCATTCCGGATCATCATCAGTCTGCTGGACAAACCAGAGATTGGTGCATACAGTTTATAATTGTTTACACACACACACACACACACACACTACACAAACACACACACACACACACACACACACATACACAGAAACACACAGACACACACACGCACACACACATTAAATACATAACAGTGTGACTTTCTTTGGTAGATAAGAAATGCTAATATTAACTTACCACCTGTAAATATGATGCCATTCGTCCATTTGTTAACTCTCCACCCTCTAAGGTTACAGTTCCTTATTCTCGCTCTCTCTCTCTCTCCCTCTCTCTCTTTCTCTCCCTCTCTCTCCTCTCTTGCTGCTTCCTCTGTCTGTCTTGCACCCCCACCCCTCATCTCTCTCTTTTTTTCTCTCTCTCTCTCTTCTCTTGCTGCTTCCTCTGTCTGTCTTGCACCCCCACCCCTCATCTCACTCTTTTTTTCTCTCTCTCTCTCTCTTCTCTTGCTGCTTCCTCTGTCTGCCTCGCACCCCCACCCCTCATCTCTCTTTTTTCTCTCTCTCTCTCTCTCTTCTCTTGCTGCTTCCTCTGTCTGCCTTGCACCCCCACCCCCCTCTCTCTCTCTTTCTTTCTTTCTTTCTTTCTTTCTTTCTCTCTCTCTCCCTCTCTCTGCGTCAGGTCCAGTGCTGGTGTCTGACGTGCTACTGGAGGTGGTGAGGGCTTTCTACTGCTACTGCAGAGACACGGTGGGTGGGGACAGCCTCAGCTCCAGCACCTCCTCCACCAGCAACCACATCACCAGGTGAAGCCCTTTAGTGCTGCTCCTGCTACTGAATATGGGCAAGATACAAAGAGAAGTCAACCAACTGGTCAGCTGTAGGGGGTGAGAGAGAAAAGGGCAGAGACAGAGAGGAGAGAGAGATAGAGGGATGAATGGAGAGAGAGGGGAGTGAGAGAGAGAGAGAGAGAGAGAGAAAAGGCAGAGAGGCAGGCACTGAGAAATCAGATGGAATCAAGGCCAGTATTGGCAATCAAACATGAACATGTTACTGTTGAAAAGAGCGGATGAAATGAGGGTGTGCAGAGTTATGTCCAAAAAATATGCCTCAATCTTTATATCTGTTCTCTCTCTCTCTCTGTCTCTGTCTCTCTCTCCCTCTCTCTCTCTATCTCTATGTGTGTGTGTGTGTGTGTGTGTGTATGTATGAGCAGTAAAATGAAGGAGAATAAGGTCACCTCTGAGATCATAAAAACTGTCAACATGCTCTTCAACTCAATGAGTTCCGACTACCTGTGGGACTACCTCACCAAACTCTTCCACACCTGCCTCAGGTAACACGCACACACACACACACACACACATACACTGTGCACACAGATACAAACAAACACACACACACACACACACGCATACTCTGCGCACACAGATACAAACACACACACACACATACATCATTACACATACATCACATACATAATGTTTTCTGTGTCTCGGTCAGTTCGCCTGGATCAGCGGCTGAGTCTCAATCCTGGAGCTCTTCTCCATCTGTGACCGAACTTTCAACTCTCATCATATTTCTGCTGGACGTCATACCACTGGTACACTCACACACATACTCTCTCTCTCACACACTCACACACACACACACTCTGTAGTTCTGCAGTAGTAGTTTATAGCTCAACATTCACTTTGTGTTGTTACTGCATTGCCACTTGTTGGGATGTTGCAGTATATTTCAGGAAAGGTATCTAGACACATCTTGTTTTTGATTGATAATTGGAACTCTGCTCTAACAGTACTTCCTCCCTCTCATCCAATAGGAACTAGACTCTGACATCCAAAGCCACTTCCTGCCCCAGATGCTGAGCAGCATGCTGCGGTGTTTGCAGAGTCACATGACGTCTCTGAGCCAATCAGAGCTGACGCAGGCGCTGCGTGTGTGCTTTAAGGTGCTCAGTAAGATCCAGATCCCCATGGGCTACATGGATATGGAGGCAGAGGCCCACACACAGCTGGAGGAGGATGACGATAACCAGGTGTGTGTGTGTGTAAGTGTGTGTGTCTAGTGATGGAGGCTGAGGCCCAGACATAGCTGGAAGAGGACGTGTGTTTGTGTGTGTGTGTGTTTGTGTGTTTGCCTGTCTGTCTGTGTGTGTGTGTGTGTGTGTGTGTGTGTGTGTGTGTGTGTGCAAGTATGCTGTTTGTATGTGTGTGTTTGTGTGAGTGTACTGTGTGCTTTTATGGTTTAATATGACTGTTTATGTGTGTATATTTGTGCTGTTTGTCTAAGTGAACAGTCAACTAGTATAAGGCCATGTCTGCGTTTAAATGCTTGTGTTGGTCTCTCAGGAGAGAAATACATGACTGTTGTTGATTTTGTAGCATTCACTGACTTCCTGGATTATACCATTGTGTCCCAGACACAGGGGGTCAAGAAGGACCACGAGCAAAATGATGCGGAGCATTTGCAGGCCAATGGAAACCATGACAACGGGCCTGTGGAGCCTGTAGTGGTCGTCAATGGAGATGCTGCTCCAGAAGCGGAGCCAGGAGAGGCCGTGTTCCCGCCTCTGCGGTCAGAGGACAGCGGACTGGGGCTGAGTGCCTCCCCCTCAGAACAGCACCTCATTCCAGGCCGTGATTGGTCGGATTCAGCGATGGGAGTGTGTCCACAGAAAGAGGATGTGTGGAGGAGGGGCGGGAGTGTGGAGAGCATCACACACATCGCACAAGAGATACTGGCAGCAGTCATCAACAGGTACACACACACACACACACACACACACACACACACATACCTTGGCCATAATTGTCAACAGGTGTACACACGCACTTGCTCATAGAGATATACAATAGATACCAACAGGTACATACAAACACACATACATACAGTACATGCGTCATGTAGATACACAGATGCACTCTCACTCAAGACACACACCTTTGTTTTCTACCTTTGACTGTACCTCCGTGTCTCTCAGGTACCTGCTCTGTGCAGTAGAGGAGGACCCGGGGAAGGGGGCAGCAGCGGCAGCAGCTCAACCCGATAAAAGTGCTCCCTCCATGGGCAAAAAGGGCTCATCTCCTGGAAGCCACCGGAGCTCCAGGGACCTGGCACACATGTCCATGCCCCAGATCAAGGGCCGCCTAGCGGAGATCTTCACCCCCAACAGACTGAAGCGTCGGAGCTCCTCCGCTGAGAGTCAGGGCAGGGGCCAGGACTGGCTGGCCGGCTATGCCCCCCGCAGCAGGTCAGAGGTCACAGAAGCGGCGCGACAGGCTTTCACTGCTGCCTGTCACCTGATGCTGGAGAGCACCACCTTCCCCCTCTACCTGAGCCAGGAGGAGAACACACACTTGTACGAGCACATGTTCAACAGCACAGGTGAGTGAACACCGACACATATACACACACACACACACACACACACACACACACACACATACACACACACACACACACACACACACACCACACACACACACACACACACAAACCTTTAGAATACACAAGTTGTAGGTTGGTTTAGACATTTCAACACATCCTGAAAACTGAGCCCTGAATGTTTTTTCTACAGGCACTGGAAAGGGCACCTTACCTGAGTGGCTGAGGGTCCTGATGGTGCTGTGCTGTCTGTCAAAGGACTACCAGGTACTGCACAAATGCGGAGATAGATTTGCAGAACACAATGGAGGAAATGCACAGACATTTCCTGGCCTTCAGCCAGCAGTCAGCCATCTTAATTACCCAGCATGCTCTGCTCTCTCAGGTACAGCATGTGGCCGTGTCGTCCCTGCTGGAGGTGATCAACCACTCCCAGACACTGGCACTGGTCATAAAGGACAAGACCCGACGGGCACGTGCCAGCGGGACCAGTCTCCAGAACGGACATCTGCAGATGGTCACTTTGCCACCCATCCACCCCAGTACACTTAGGGCCGTGGAGCAGACAACTGACTTCTACCAGGTAACACACGCACACGCGCACACACACACACACACACACACACACACACACACACACACACACACACACACACACACATATGCTTGCGCACACAGCCTCTCTTAGGAGCGTGGGACACAGAACAGACTTCTACCTGGTCACAGAGACACACACACTCACAAAGCCGCGTACACACAGACACAAAAAGCCATGTTTGGAATGATGCAGCAGGGAACAGACTTCTACCAATTAGCACACACACAGAGTCATGATGTAGAGGGAGGATGTTGTTTGCACTAACACACAAAGAAACACAGATATTAATGTGCAGAGGTGTACTTACACAAGTGTATTTGAGGTCTCTCTGTCTTTCTCTCTTTCTCTCTCTCTCTCTCTCTCTCTCTCGCTCTCTCTCGCTGTGCTCCAGCGTGTGGCTGAGGTGTTGTGGGGTCAGTTGGACAGTGAGCGGCGTGAGCACCATCTCTCCTGTGTGGAGCTCTTCTACCGCCTGCACTGTCTGGCCCCCTCCCCACACATGTGTGAGGACATCATCTGCCTGGGACTACTGCATGCAGACAAGGTGAGGAGTACACACACACACACAGACACACACACACACACACACACACACACATACAATAAACCCAGCATAATATGTGTGTAATGTGTGTGTGTGTGTGTGTGTGTGGTCTTAGACGGTGCGTCTGGAGTCCCTCCACAGGTTCTCAGTGCTGTGGCATCTGACCAGAGACATGCAGTTCAGTATCAGCCTGTCTCTACACCGCAGCTTTGACAGGTAACACACACCGGAGTATTTATCATTTAGAGATTATTTATGTATGTATTGAGTTAGTTAGTCTCTACACTGCAGCTTTGACAGATTAGTTAGTTAGTTAGTCTCTACACTGCAGCTTTGACAGATTAGTTAGTTAGTCTCTAAACTGCAGCTTTGGCTGGTAATACACCCCTAATTATCATTTGTTTTGTTTGTTTGTGTGTTAGTTCATTTGTCTCATTCTGTTAAATCTCATCTCTCTCTCTCTCTCTCTCTCCCTCTCTCTCTCTCTCTTTCTCCCCCTCTCTCTCTCTCTCTCTCTCCTTCTCAGGTCATTGTTTGTGGTGCTGGACAGTCTGAACAGTGAGGACAGCTCCATCATTGCCGCCGGAGAGAGCTGGTTACTACGGGCGCTGTCGCTAGGTGACTCTCTGCGCATTCTAGAACCGGTTCTGCTTCTGCTGCTGGATCCTAGAACCCAGAGAGTATCAATTCAGAACGTCAAACAGAACCTTACTGTTGGTGAGAATACACACACATACACACACAAACACACACAGAAAGCAAAGGACAAATAGAATAGAGAATTATCTGTCAAATAGAACATGTTCAATAACACAAACACACACACACTTTCCTGGCTCATTACTGATGTCTCACACAAATACCGGCTCAGTGATATATTATCTCTCTCCAGACACACACACACACACACACATACACACACACACACATATACACTCAGTCTGTATTTGGTTGTGTGTCCTCAGGTAACCTGAGGGTGCTGAACCACAAGGAGCGGCATTCTTCTGGTAGCCATGGGGATACCAAGGGCCAATCAGAGCACAGTGTGCTAAACAACTTGCTGTCATTGGACCGGGAGGGTCTGAGGGAGGAGCTTAACCGTGACCCAGAGCAGGAGCAGGCCTCCGATTGGCCGGCGGTGCTGTCACGCAGCGGGAGCGAGGAGACCAGCGAGGAAGACCATAATGGAGAGCGGGAGGAAGATGAGCATGAGGAAGAGGAGGAGAGCGAACACACAGAGTCGGCCGACACCAGTGGTGCCCAGGTCTCCACGGAAACCAACTCAAGCTCCACCTCCGGTTCTGGCTCTGGCTCTGGCTCCGCCCCTTACCTGCAGCGCCACGACAACGACCCCAACGAAGGTGAGCCCAATGGTGTTCGCCGCGTGGACTCCGCGCGCACGCAAGCGTCCGATTCGCTGTCGAGCGAGGAGGAGGCGGAGCAGGAGGAGCTAGAGGCGTTGGCTCGCTCTCGTCAGCAGCGGCGTCAGCGGGAGAAACGGCAAGCCGCCGACTCGCTCTTCCAGCACACGCTGCTCTACGCCGGCCCGCACGACCACGCTCGCCTCCTCCGTCCGCTCGGCATGCTGGGAGCTCTGCTGGGCCCCGCTGGAGGAGCGCGTGGCGCCGCCCTGGTGGAGGCTCTGAGTGTAACGCCTCTGGACTACGCCGGACACTTAGACCTGCTACAGGAACTACTGCTGCGCCACAGGCAGAGTCAGGAGGGGGGCAACTTCTACGGACCAATCCTGGCCGGCCGCTCTCCTCCATCCTCCTCCACCTCTCCTCCCATCCCTCCATCTTCCTCCTCCACTCCTCCTCCATCCTCCTCTCCTGCTCCCTCGCTACTTCTGGAGCTCCTGGTGTCTCTCTGTCTGTCCTTCATGCGTTCCCACTACCCCAGTTACGCCGGCGTGAGATCTCGCTATCTCCACGGCAACCGGGCCGTACAGGTGCGTAGCGCCGAGGTGTTGACGCGACTGGCAGCCGAGCTGGTGTCCATGGCAACGCGTGCGTCCTCGGAGAAGGCTGCTGATTGGGCGCGGGCGTGCGTGTGGAAGCTGCTGGCTGACTGCAAGGTGCAGGAGTATGTGCTGCTCTCGCTGTGTGCGTCCATGCACACGTGCCAGCGCGCTCACGCACACACACGCGCGCTCACACACTCGCACTCGCACACACACACATGTGGCGGAGGTGCGGCCCCAGACGCGGACGCCCTCGTCCTGCTGGACCCTGAGGAGGGGGGCGAGGTGTCGGAGGAGGGCCTGGTGGACTTTGGGCGTCTGTCGGAGGCAGCGTCTCACGAGCGCCCCCTGCAGGTGGCTCTACTGCGTCTGCTGCGCGTGCTCATCGTCCTGGAGCATCACGTGTGGCCTAGCAACCCGTCACGGGCACATCCCAATGGGGCAGCTGCTGGGGACAACCACTTGCATCAGCACCAGCACCAGCACCAGCACCACACAGCATCTGGTTCCTCTGCATCCCAGAATGCACCTGGCTCGTCGCTGGCGCGGGAGTGGCACACGGCTGTGCTGTACCAGCAGTCCATCCGGGCACTGCAGTATGTGCAGGTAGGGCGCAGTGTGAGCACAGACACCCAGTATGTGCAGGTAGGGCGTAGTGTGAGCACAGACACCCAGTATGTGCAGGTAGGGCGTAGTGTGAGCACAGACACCCAGTATGTGCAGGTAGGGCGCAGTGTGAGCACAGACACCCAGTATGTGCAGGTAGGGCGCAGTGTGAGCACAGACACCGGTGTCCATTTCATCTGTATTCTCTTATATAATAGTTTGATTCATTAAGGTTAATTCAAGCCTGACACAGATTCCCTGATTTGATTCCATTTCAAGCCGAAGATTCATTGTGTGTGAAAAACAAGCATGCTTGCAAATGCAGAATCACAAGAAATAATTAGTAAAGTATATTGCATGTTTACAAATACATGTATACAAATGCACGAGTCACAACTTGTGAATAGTTGCTTTGGCAGGCAATATATAAAATCCTAGCTATGCCAAAGTGCATCCACATTTACATTTACTTTTATGCATTTAGCAGAAGCTTTTATCCAAAGTGACTTGCATAAAGAGGCTTAACATTCAAGCTACAACACAATTAAATACCTTACTAAGAGTGCAACTTGCAGGACAGGAACAGGAAACAGGAAATTGGCAGCAGATGAAAGTGCAGGAGTTGGGTGCATTGTAAGTGCATTCCAGGTATTTAGATGTTTTAAGGCAAAAGGTGATCACAGAAGAGCTTTCTTGGTGTCAGAAGAGCTTTCTTGGTCTTAGAAGAGCTGGGTCTTTCTTGAAGGAGGAGAGGGTATTCCACCAGATAAGAATAGTCTGGATTGACTTGTGTGTTGGCAGTGTGAGGATCAGATAAGAATAGTCTGGACTGACTTGTGTGTTGGCAGTGTGAGGATCAGATAAGAATAGTCTGGACTGACTTGTGTGTTGGCAGTGTGAGGATCAGATGAGAATAGTCTGGACTGACTTGTGTGTTGGCAGTGTGAGGAACACATGAGAATAGTCTGGACTGACTTGTGTGTTGGCAGTGTGAGGAACACATGAGAATAGTCTGGACTGACTTGTGTGTTGGCAGCACGAGCTGATTTTCTTTGGAGGAACCTATATGGCCAAATATGACTTGAATTAGTAGATTAGTTTAATCAGTGAATTTGTGTGTGTTTGTGTTTGTGTGTTTGTGTGTGTGTGTGTGCCCGTGTGCATGTGCGTGTGCCTGTGCACGTGTGTGTGTGTGTGTGTGTCTGTGCGTGTGCCTGTGCATGTGTGTGTGTGTGTGCGTGTGTGTGTGTGTGTGTGCGCGTACAGGCCCACCCTCTGACAGCCCAGGGTATGTTTGTGTCTGCGGCGGGCCGGGCGCTCCAGCCCCAGTACAGCCACAGTCTGCACCCAGCGTGGGTGGAGCTCCTGGGGGCAGCCCTGCCCTTCCTGGGCCGCTCCCTGGGCCTCATCGCCGCTCCGCTACTCAGCCAGATGTGCCGCAACCTGGACGAGCTCGTCAAAGCACACGAGCACGACGGGGCTAAGGGCATGCAAAGGTGAGCCGTAGTGTCTGTGCGTGTGTGTGTGTGTGTGCGCGCGTGTGTGTAAATTGCCCTTAAGGAGGTCAGCTGGATGCAAATGAACTTTGAATGTTAATGACTCCTATCCTGTGTCTAAGAAGAACATTGCTCATAATTACCCAGTGGTTGGTGAAAGGGTGTGTCTCTGTGTGTGTGTGTGTGTGTGTGTGTGTGTGTGTGTGTGTGTGTGTGTGTGTGTTGTGTTGGGCAGCTCAAGTCTGAAGAAGGAGAACATCGCTCCTGATTATCCACTGACCATATTGGAGGGACTCACAGACATCACACACTACTGTCTGCTGGAGAACAAGAAGGTAATCACACACACACACACACACACACACACATACACACACACACAGACATCACACATTACTGTCTGCTGGAGAACAAGAATGTAATCACACCCACACCCACACACACCCACACACCCTTACACACACACACCCCTACACACACAGCTGTCTATGTTTGTGAGTGTGTTATGAAGCCCAGTTTGCCCCCCCCCCCCCATTCTGTTATTGTGAGTGTGTTCCTTCTGGTTCTCAGGGTGCAGACGCTGCAGATGTGCGGAACGCTCGCAATGCTGTGCTGGAGGAGTTTCCGCACATGCTCAGTAGCATGGCGCTGCTGTGGGGTGTGGTCAAGGGGGATGATTCTCAGCGCAGGGGCACAGACTCCACCCACTTGAACCGTCATTCTGCCACCTCGGTCTACTTCAAAAACACCAAGGTGTGTGTGTGTGCATGTGTGTGCAAATAGGATGTGTATTCATAGTAAACCATGTTTTCCAAGCAGATAAATAATACCGTTTGCGTATGTGTGTGTGTGTGTGTGTGTGTGTGTGTGTACGTGTGCATCTGTATATTTGTCCCATAGATTCTCCGTCAGAAGGTTCTAGACTTCCTGACTCCTCTGACTCAGCAGTACGGGGTGCAGCTGATGGCCTCTGTGGCTGCTGTGTGGAGCAGCCGCAAGAGCAGGAAGAGACACGCCAAGAACAAGGTGCACACTGATGACATACTCATGACTTCACAAGGCGCACACTGATGACATACTCATGATTTCACAAGGTGCACACTGATGACATACTCATGACTTCACAAGGCGCACACTGATGACATACTCATGATTTCACAAGGCGCACACTGATGACATACTCATGATTTCACAAGGTGCACACTGATGACATACTCATGATTTCACAAGGTGCACACTGATGACATACTCATGACATCACAAGGCGCACACTGATGACGTACTCATGACTTCACAAGGTGCACACTGATGACATCCCCATGACTTCACTAGCACCATTGTGTTATTCATAACTATCTTAGGAGTTATTTCAGTTTCTGAATGTATTTGTACATTATGAATGTATATGAAATACTAGATTGTAATGTGTTTGTGTGTGTGTGTGTGTGTGTGTGTGTGTGTGTGTGTGTGTGTGTGTGTGAACGTACATGCAGATTTTGCCTGAGGCTACTGAATCTCGTCTGACCATCGTACACCTGGTGAAGTCTCTGAGCTCCCTGCGCACAGACACCATCCTACAGCTCGTCAAAGAGGTGGTGAAGAAACCACACCAGATTAAAGGAGACCAGGTACACAAACACACACACACACACACACACACACACTCAGTCTTACACTCACACCTGCATTCAGAAGCCTGTTACGTCAGTTAACACCATTGTCTTGTCTATGGCAGAAATCCACTCTAGTGGACATCCCCATGCTCCAGTTCAGCTATGCTTTCATCCAGAGGTGAGCCCCATGCACACAGTGTCTGATGGCTGACCCAGGGTCAGTGTGGAGGGGGGTGAGCCCCATGCACACAGTGTCTGATGGCTGACCCAGGTTCAGTGTGGAGGGGGGTGAGCCCCATGCACACAGTGTCTGATGGCTGACCCAGGGTCAGTGTGGGGGGGGTGAGCCCCATGCACACAGTGTCTGATGGCTGACCCAGGGTCAGTGTGGGAGAGGTGAGCCCCATGCACACAGTGTCTGATGGCTGACCCAGGGTCAGTGTGGGGGATGTGAGCCCCATGTGCACAGTGTCTGATGGCTGACCCAGGGTCAGTGTATGGGAGGTGAGCCCCATGCACACAGTGTCTGATGGCTGTGTGGGAGAGGTGAGCCCCATGCACACAGTGACTGATGGCTGACCCAGGGTCAGTGTGGGAGAGGTGAGCCCCATGCACACAGTGTCTGATGGCTGACCCAGGGTCAGTGTGGGGGATGTGAGCCCCATGTGCACAATGTCTGATGGCTGACCCAGGGTCAGTGTGGGAGAGGTGAGCCCCATGCACACAGTGACTGATGGCTGACCCAGGGTCAGTGTGGAGGGGGGTGAGCCCCATGCACACAGTGTCTGATGGCTGACCCAGGGTCAGTGTGGGGGAGGTGTGCCCCATGCACACAGTGTCTGATGGCTGACCCAGGGTCAGTGTGGAGGACATTACCTTCTCATGTCACTAGAGCATTGAACCTTGGTCAGTCTCTTCTTTGGCTGGCCTGGTGTCAAGATGTTGCAACTGTGGCTTTTCCCTTCATGCTCTAGAGTACTCTGAGGCCAGTGATGGCTATTGAATATCTCTCCTAAGTGAACGTTTATTCCTGAGACATGAATATAAATATTATCTGAGCACATAATAAGCAAACTTAAGTTACATTGTCCAGAACCTCTCTTCTTTATAAGACTGAGAAATGCTCTATGCTCCGTGAGTAAACCTGTTCTCTTGTGTTGTCCCCCCTGTAGTCTGCTTGCTCAGAGTCTCCATGAGAACGTGGTGCCCCTCCTCAGTCTGCTCAGAGAATCGTCCCAGCTCAACCTGGCACCACCGGGACACTTCCTGCTTTTGGGGTGAGTCAGCGCAGCAGGCAGTGTTTAGTGCTGTCTGGACAGGAGTAGACCAGACTATAAGTTGCATTGTGTTTCTATAAGTCAGCAAACAGTGATTGGTGCTGTCTGGACCAGTCTGCCCATCAACATCTGCATTAGGATCCATGATTCAGCATGAAGCGATTAGTGCTGTTTGGACTAGACCAAAGTGCACAGCCATTAGCATCTCCATTAGGTGTTATGCATGGATGTAATGATTCAGCGATTAATGCTGTCTGGAGTAGACTGTCCATCCATTAGTATTGATGTCTGTGTGAGGGTAGTAGAGAGAGTTTTCATGGCAGGGATGAGCCCTGAGAGAATGTATAAATAGTGGACGTCCCACAGAAGCATTATCTGTCCTGGGGGGATGGAACACAGGATATGACATCAGCATTGCCAGGAAATCACTCCTGCTGCCCAACATTATCCATCATGATCAAGTGAATAATGCATATTTGATAATATATGTGCATTAACGCAAATACAGCTACTTGTAAAGTGCATTAAAGTAATCTCTTAGTCTTCAGATCCAACTCCATCCAGCTGATGGAGATGCATTAGATATTCATTGATATCTTGTGATAAACTTTCTTACTCCTCTTCTCTGTCTGCCTCGTCCCCTTTTCTCTCTCGTTCTCTCTCATGGCTCTTGGTTTTGTCCTTTCTAACAGAATCCTGAATGACTTTGTGAATCGGCTCCCCAACATCGACAACAAGAGAGACACCAGAGAACTCCAGGTGAGGCCTTTACATGCCCCATTGTCAGATATGACAAAGATCCACTGCATCTCCTACTCTCAGATATGAGAAGCATCTACAAACAGGAACAGACATCCACTGCATTCCCCACCTCTCAGACATGACAAACATTTACAAACAGGAACAGCTTCAGACTGTCAACCTCTGTCAAAGGAGATTATCACATGCTCACTAAAGCTTTTCCAGTGTCAGAGATGAGAGATGTTTGGAAACAAACTCAATTTTAGGCAACTAACCACAAACAAACACAATTTCTGTCTGTCTTTAAAGTCTGTCTTTAGACAAATAACCACTAAACCTGTTTCACTTCCAGATAAATGTTGGGAAATGTTGACAAACACAAAATTGACAAAAAGCATAAAGCTGTTAATCCGGTTGTTCCACACTGTTGCCTGAAGTGTGTTGTCTCCATGGCAATGACCTTTGCAGGAAGTGACTCAGCGTATCCTAGAGGCAGTTGGGGGCGTAGCAGGCTCGTCTCTGGAGCAGACCAGCTGGCTGAGCCGTAACCTGGAAGTGAAAGCCCAGCCACAGGTCTGCCTGCAGGAGGATGACGACGACCCAGAGGACAACGACCTCTATGGTAACCGTGGAAACAGTTTCAATTCAGTTTAGTTACTCAAAGAAATGAGTGAAGGAAAGTAACCCATATTTATTCTCTTTTCACCACCCTCTCTTCCTCCCTTTTTCTTCCTGTCCTTCTCTTTCACTTTTTCCTACTACCGTCTCACTCCTCTATCTCCCCCTCTCCTCTCCCTGTTTCCTCAGACTCAGCAGGTCAGACCAGTGCCATGGTTTCCTCCTCAGCTCCCTCAGTCTACAGTGTGCAGGCCCTGGCCCTCCTAGCTGAGGTAACACACCTGACTGTCTGTGTTTGTGTGTGTATATGTGTGTGTGTGTGTGTGTGTGTGTGTGTGTGTGTGTGTGTGTGTGTATGCTTGTCTGTATGTGTGAGCATGACCACATGCTAAAGACCCTGGCCCTGGCCCTGCTTGCTGAGGTAACACACCTCACTGTGTGTGTGTGTGTGTGTGTGTGTGTGTGTGTGTGTGTGTGTGTGTGTGTGTGTGTGTGTGTGTGTGTGTGTGTGTGTGTGTGTGTGTGTGTGTATGTGTGAGCTAGATCACATGCTACAGAGCATGTGTTTGTCCCAAGTGTATTTGTATGTGTGACAAGCATGTGATACTGTATAAATATTGAAGAAATATTCCTGTGTGTGTGTGTGTGTGTGTGTGCGCGTGTGTGTATGTGTGTGTGTAGGTTCTGGCTCCTCTTTTGGACATGGTGTACCGTAGTGATGAGAAGGAGAAGGCTGTGCCTCTGATCTCACGCCTTATGTACTACGTCTTCCCCTACCTGAAGAACCACAGGTAAACACCACTAGAACAGTTCTGTAGTTCTTATGTACTACGTCTTCCCCTACCTGAAGAACCACAGGTAAACGCCACCAGAACCGTTTCTTTAGATCTTGCACACTAGGTCCTCCCCTCCCTGAAGAACCACAGGAACAGCACAACCTACACAGAGCTAGTTGTAGTAGCGGAGTGGAACTAGTTGAGTGTAAGTCTGATCGTACTGAGAGAACAGGACAGTCTCAGGTCACTCATGTAAAGGGCATATGCCACAGGAGCCAGTGCCCCGTTTGAATGTATCTAACTAGAACTCTATATCTATCTTTCCCTCTCTCTCCCTCTCTCTCCTTCTCTCTCTCCCCCCTCCATCCATCCCCACCCCACCCCCAGTGCCTACAACATGCCTAGTTTCAGTGCGGGGGCCCAGTTGTTGAGCAGTCTGAGTGGGTACGCCTACACCAAACGCGCCTGGAAGAAGGAGGTGCTGGAGCTCTACATGGACCCCCTCTTCTTCCACATGGACCCTTCCTGCTCCTGCCAGTACGCAACACACACACACACACACACACACACACACACACACACACACACACAGTGGCAAACATGTTTCAGAACGTACACTTAGTGGTAAACATGTTCCAGTCCACAAACCTAACTCCTTGTTTTTAGAGTTGTTCTGTAACCTCCTATGAGTACAGGCCACAAATGTCTCAGATCACACACTTTTGGCCACACCTGTCTCAACAAATACACTGAGTAGCATACATAGAGTAGCATACATAGAGTAGCATATATAGAGTAGCATACACTGAGTAGCATACACTGAGTAGCATACATAGAGTAGCATACATAGAGTAGCATACATAGAGTAGCATACACTGAGTAGCATACACTGAGTAGCATACATAGAGTAGCATTCACTGAGTAGCATACATAGAGTAGCATATATAGAGTAGCATATATAGAGTAGCATACACTGAGTAGCATACACTGAGTAGCATACATAGAGTAGCATACATAGAGTAGCATACATAGAGTAGCATACACTGAGTAGCATACACTGAGTAGCATACATAGAGTAGCATACATAGAGTAGCATACACTGAGTAGCATACATAGAGTAGCATACATAGAGTAGCATACATAGAGTAGCATACACTGAGTAGCATACACAGAGTAGCATACATAGAGTAGCATACATAGAGTAGCATACATAGAGTAACATACATAGAGTAGCATACATAGAGTAGCATACATAGAGTAGCATACATAGAGTAGCATACACTGAGTAGCATACATAGAGTAGCATACATAGAGTAGCATACATAGAGTAACATACATAGAGTAGCATACATAGAGTAGCATACATAGAGTAGCATACATAGAGTAACATACATAGAGTAGCATACATAGAGTAGCATACATAGAGTAGCATACACTGAGTAGCATACACTGAGTAGCATACATAGAGTAGCATACATAGAGTAGCATACACTGAGTAGCATACACTGAGTAGCATACACTGAGTAGCATACATAGAGTAGCATACATAGAGTAGCATACACTGAGTAGCATACATAGAGTAGCATACATAGAGTAGCATACACTGAGTAGCATACACTGAGTAGCATACACTGAGTAGCATACATAGAGTAGCATACATAGAGTAGCATACACTGAGTAGCATACATAGAGTAGCATACATAGAGTAGCATACACTGAGTAGCATACACTGAGTAGCATACATAGAGTAGCATACATAGAGTAGCATATATAGCCCAAATCAAATTACACACGTTGTGTCGAAGGCCTTTATGCCTAAAATTGTACATATCTTGAATTGCATATTGTGACGCACATATTACCCACCATCCCAAATCACAAGTCCCTATGCCAGTCCACACACTTCAGCCCTAGTCAATAGGTTTGCTCTCTGACCTTTGACCCCTTGTATATTTAGCTGGAAGTCCATCATTGACCACCTGCTCACCCATGAGAAGACCATGTTCAAGGACCTCATGAGTAAGTTTGTGTGTGTGTGTGTGAGAGAGAGAGAGGCAGAGAGAATGCAGTATAACCTGCTATTCATGCAGTGTGTGTGAGTGTGCTTGTGCGTGTGTGTGACTTCTTGCTGGGGGTTAGTGTGACAATAAAAATACTTGAAAGTGCTTAAGTGTGTAATAGATTGTGTGTGTGTGTGTGTGTAGGCATGCAGAGTAGCTCTCTGAAGCTGTTCCCCAGTGCAGAACAGAAGCCCATGCTGCTGAAGAGGCAGGCCTTTGCCATGTTCAGTGGAGAACTTGACCAGTACCACCTCTACCTCCCCCTCATACAGGGTAAGGGTGTGTGTGTGTGTGTGTGTGTGTGTGTGTGTTTGTGTGTGTGTCCTAGAGTGTCTGGGTGTGTTCTTATGCAATATTTGCATGTGCGTGTGTGTTTAAAACCCTCCTTCCTCTCTGCTGCAGAGCGTCTCACAGAGAACCTGCGTATGGGTCAGACTGCCTCCATGACGGCTCAGATGTTCCTCATGTTCCGTGTTCTCTTGCTGCGGATCTCTCCACAGCACCTGACCTCCCTCTGGCCTATCATGGTCACAGAACTGGTGAGAACCGAGAACCTCATTTCCTGTTCACAACACCTGATCCTGTTCATGTTCCAGTTCTGAGTGTGTGGTACCAAGAACACAACACACTGCCACCCATCCATGCATCTATCAATCCATCCATCCATCTATTAATCCATCCATCCATCAATCCATCCATCCATCAATCCATCCATCCATCCATCCATGCACTTAATTTTTATTTCTTGTCTGACTTGTCTCTATGTCAGCTTTAGTGTTGGATGTGCTTTTGTATGGCCCAACACCAAGGACCATGTGACCATGTTGGAAATCAGTGTTTTCTCTTTAACATCTTATTCAGTTCAGTTCAATTCAATTTTATTTATACAGCATCTTTTACAATAGTACTGTCTCATGGCGCTTCACGGAAGGAGCGCCCAAGAGCAACAGGGGCAAGAAATAACTCCCTTATGTTTAGTTAGTCTAGGAAGAAACCTTGGGCAGATCCACAACTCAAGGGGC
>PYXC01000953.1:10000-17500 GCA_015244755.2 Tenualosa ilisha | reverse complement strand
CTTTCCACCCCCCAGGCATGTCCTTCCCTCTGGACCTGTTGCCTCCCTACAGCTGAAGTCTGTCCCTGAAGTCTGAATGTAGTGGTGGCTAAGGGCACCAGCAGGGGTACAACTGCTCCTATATTTATCCTGATTGCAGTGCATTGGGCTACTGCTGAAGAGTACTTAAAAGGTTAGCGCCATCTTGGCCCCCACATTGATCCACTTTGGTGTCTCTCTCTCTCTCTCTTTTTCTCTCTCTCTCTCTTTCTCACCTTTCTGGGTCTGTTTGTAAGTCAGTGAGGAGGCCCAGTAAGATGGAATAGCACAACAGCTAATGGAAAGGCTTTCTTATTTTACTTGGTTGAGCAAATATGAAAACTAAAAACACTGAACGTTGTTTCTGAGCAGATCACAAATGTTTACCAAGCTTGCTTTGGGCACTGTGTGTGTGTGTGTGTGTGTGTGTGTGTGTGTGTGTGTCTGTGTTAAAATGAAGGGAATGACTTTGTGTGTGTGTATGTGTTGGGAATCAAATGCACCATTAGCAGATATACAGATCTTGTCTGCACAAATTTCTATTGTCAGTGTGGGTGTTGCACAATGTTCTTTGCACCATTATTCTATGTGTATTTTTAAATTATAAAATAAATCATTATTTGTCTATAATTTGCATTGTTAAATGGGATCTATTTTAAATGTCAACCATGAATTAATGAATTAATTCTGTTTGATGGACCTTTAATTCTGTGATGTCTGGCTAGAAAACATTTAATATTCCAAGGTTTTTGGCCTATTGCATGACTGTGTCACTGCTAAAGATTTTCCCATGTGGATGTCTCTATGTGGGGTTGCTGTAGTTAGAGGTGGCTGTCCTATGACCACTTAGAGGGGCTTCCATTGCTCTCGATGCCAGATATGTGAACACACTGGCAGGATATCGGCTCTATTTGGCTCTGGTCTGTCCTCTGGTGCAGACCGATAGCAAGTCCAGAGAAACAGCCAGTGTTAGCAGAGCTCAGGTGTGTCTGCGTGATGTAGTGGTGGTGAACTATGCACTCTGGCTTCATGGGGACAGGACACACAGCTCTCTTAACCCGTATGAGTTAACGGTGATGCGGGTCTCACAAACCAACTTGGCACCCTGGAAGCTTTTTCTCTGGTGTGGATCAGGTCCTCAGTGTGTCAGATATGAATGGCAAGACCTCCAGTCCGTGTTAGACACTCAATGAATCTCAATGTGTCCCCTAAACCCTCCAAACACTTAAAGTAACTGGTCCATGTGTGCTTCCTGAGAGTCATGCCAGTTAGTTAGGAGCTTACTGGAGGCCTAGTTGACCATCCATTAAGTGATGTGGACGAGGTCCTGAGTGTGGAGGAAACGAATGTGAAGAGCTGAGAGTGTCCTGTGTGTGTTTGACCACTGCAGCTACTCTGGGCTGCTGGGCTGCTGGGCTCTTACTGTATAACCACCTACTGCAGATCTAACCCACTGGGCTTTGAGCTGGGAATGACTTACCCCCATCTGACCAGACCCCACCTTTGATCCACTCTCTTGGACACACTTGATGTTGTATTGTTGTATTCCCAACTGGAACGGTGACTGGAATTGTATCCATGTTTATGGGGAGTGCTTGAAGTGGGTGCTTCTTCAAGGTGCTTCCATTGAATTAAATGTAAATAAAACCAAGAACATTTTGAATGTCCAGTGAACAGATGTAATAAATGAATGACTTCATACATGAGGCTGTGAGTGTGTCTTCTAAACTGTCAAGAAAATTTTATTTCATTTTAGTTGACTGTTATTCAACACTGCCTGAAATACCACACATGTACAATGAATTCAAGGTTCTTAAGTTGAGTTCAGTTACGCCTCAGAAAAATAGTAAAATCACTTGTGCCGTATACCGTATTTTAATCTCAAAAAATAGTAATATGATCCGCTGCTGGAAAAAACACAATAAGAACAAAGACAGCTTTTACTAAACCTTTGGTTGACAAGTTGATGATAAAATGACAGTTCTCATCCCAAAGTAACAGGACCACTGCAGTACCTCTAACAGCCACAGAGGGGCAGAAGATAGCGGTGTGGATGACAGACATCCCAACTGCTACAAATGTGTCCCTGAAAAACAGCAGCCCATGTAGATCCTTGCTTGAGTCTCCAGATTATCACAACCAAAAACTATGTGACAAACTGAGTAGGTAGTCCAGCACACTGTCACATACAGCAGTCATAATGCAGTCAGACCAGCTCCACTAGAGTGTGGTAGTACAGTCACAGCTCTTCCTTCATGTTGTCCTCCCACTTGGCTCTACATTGTCTTTTACAACACACACTTACTACAGACTTTACCAACTCAAGCTTGGGGATCTGGTGGTGGGGTTGATTGGCTGTCTTCTGTAAGAGTGATCTTCTTGTAGCCTGCATGACCTGTAATACCAGACCAACATCCATCAGACACCAGTCACATGACAGGAGCCCCCAGCTGAGGCCTAAACAGCTTCCTTCACTATGAGAGGCTCATAAATTAGCCAATCACATTTCTGCCCAAAGTGTGGCGGGCTCAGTGCACCAATGCTTATGGGGCCTGTGGTGAACTGCATGTCCATGTGTATGGAGCACTCAGAAGTAGCTCTATACAGCATTCCTATGTGTTGCCCAAGCCAGACTGAACCAGACGTTTTTATGTGAGTCAGTGTCATGTGCTGTCAGTGACTATTTAGTCTCAGCTAAAATGATTCTGTACATACAGATCTTACTTTCATCCAGACACACGTCCATACATACATACATACACATACAGTACATTCAAACATACAGAAATACACACACACATACACACACACACACACATGCACATGCATACATACAGTCCATACATACATATAAACAAACATAATACATACCTTTCCAGCGTAGATGAATGTAGCATACACTGATGATAAATAGAAGGACACTTGCACAGACAACACCCAGTATAACAGGAGAGCCTAAGTCCTGCTCTGCCAGTAAGTGTCCATCTGTAAGACAGAGAGTCCATAGCCTGAGGTCATTACTGTATCAGGACGATTTACACTTAGACCTGCTCTCAGATTTATGTCTTTAGTCACTAACCACTTACAGCAACATCAACAACATTCAGCGCAGTCTGAGACCTTGGTGTAATAATTACTTAATACTGTTGGAATTGCATGTTAAGATGAAATAATTCTCTCTCAAACACACACACACACACACACACACACACACATTAATCTTACCCCATGGGACAGAGATGTTAATAGAATCACTTTCAACTTCACATTGATATTGTTTTGTCCGGTTCACACTGATTTCAACCTGCAGTTGAATTTGAGATGTTCCATCCCCGTTAGCAAGCGGCCCAATCAGCTCCAGGCCCTTCTCTAGAGGTTGTCCATCCTCTGTGAGGTGAATGATGAGTCCTGATAGGTCCATATCAATCACCTGACACAGTAAAGCTGTGTCCATGCTTCCTGTGATAGATTTGGCATATACACGGACCTCCATATCTGCAACAGACAATAAATAGGTTTTTGACATTGACATTTTCCTACGTTATTGTGCTGCAGTAATTCTGTTTTGGGACAGTAGTGGGAGAGGTGGTTCTGTTTTGGGACAGTAGTGGGAGAGGTGGTTCTGTTTTGGGACAGTAGTGGGAGAGGTGGTTCTCCTAACAGATTTACATTTCAGAGGTTTGCAGTAAATATCCTTTTCTGTCTGAGCGTCTTATTTCATCACAACAGAGGGTGACATTGGCGTCTCACGAGCATCCTAACTCTTACTCACAACAATGGCATGACAGATACAATGACATGACAGATACAATGACATGGCAGATACAATGGCATGACAGATACAATGGCATGACAGATACAATGGAATGGCAGACAATTCATTAAAACACAAGAAGAACTCCAAAGGATGTCTCATTCATAATGGGATCCCAGAGCTGTGTAAACAGAGCAGAGTAAAGCAAAGTCAAAGTTATTTAGCAGACTCTTTTATCCAGAGCAACACAGACGTGGGGTTTCAGGATCTGATCCTGGGTCAGCCATTAGTCAGTGGAGTGACGTAACCGCTGCCCCACCATGCCTTTAAAAAAGGAGAAAAACAGACTAAAGCATTTACCCTGTCTTGCTCTCTGTGTGATCCATGCAGCTCTCCTTTGGGCCAGCAGGTTGTGGGTCTTCATACACTCATTCTGCCCAAACTCCCCATACACCTGATTCCTGATGCTCTCCCGGTTCCACTCCTGCGCCACAGGTAAGGCAAGGAAGGACAGAGGCGTCCATTTAAGACTCTGGGGGTCAAAGGTCAAGAAGTCCTTCCCATTCACTCCCCACTTATCAAAGGGAAAGACTCCTGAGCTGTTGATTATACAGCCCCGACGTCTCTGAAGAATGTCTGCAATAGATTCAATTGAGTTTGAAATTCAATGATTTTATAATGATATATTTTAGAATTATTACTTTATTATATTATGTATGATACAAGCACACACACACTAATCATACAGCACCAATTATTATTACGTGTCAGTGTTTACATTTTAAAATATTTGAGAACAATTTATATTTCTATGATCCCTCAAGGTTTGCACACAACATAGGGCATTACCACCATTCTATACTACAATAGACATGACATGCATTTTTGCTTGTGTGATCATGTTGTCTATTTCCACCAGCATATCTACAAGCTCATTGTACATGGTCCTCACACACACACACACACACACACACACACACACACACACACACACACACACACACACACACACACACACACTTCACTCACCCACTGCCTGTGTAATCACGTTGTTTATCTCCTTCAGCATGTGGATGTGCTGGTAGTTCTGGTCCCTGCAGTACTCCTCTCTCTCCCTGAGGTGGAGGGCGCTGAGTGTGTGTGTGACCCACTCCTGCCTGGGCTGGTCCTGCAGCGCTGGGCTCTCACAGTGGAACACCACCTCCCCATCCAGCAGGGTGGTCTGGTGGAAGTGCTGCTGGCCCGTGGGGTCCCAGTACACCATATACTGGAACTCCAGAGAGTGGGAGTCTGAAGGAGAGACAGAGAGAGAGACAGAGAGAGAGCGAGAGATGTCACAGACACACACACACACACACACACACACACACGTGTGCAGCACGTACTGGACCTCCAGAGAGCACACAGAATAGATTCACATACCCTGTTTCCCTCTTGAATGCCCAAGACAAATATATCTGCATTCGAGACAATAAAGGTTCATCTCATTTTAATAATCTTAATCTAGTGTTTATTCTGGACCTGATGGCCTCCAAAATATCACAGAATAGAAGAAGTAACATTTCCTACACAGACGGCTCAGAAATACTTGACCCCTTCTACCACCAACGGAAATCCTGATGCTATCATGCATTGGCATAAAGAGTCCATCTTTCTTGTCTGTGCGTCTGGCAGACTGTTGTCCAGCTCAATATGAAGAGGAAAGGAAATGAATGAATGTTGTCCAAACCCAGAGACACTGATTGAGGAATGACTGTCATCAGACACAGTAAGATCCAGTGCCTGTTCCTCCTCCAGAACACAGATGACTCCAGCGCTGTGCTTCTATGCAGCTCCATAGCCATCAAACACATGAAGAAAAACACATTCAATCCTGTCACCAGCCAGTGGAACTGTCTTTCCCAGTGTCAGAATCACATGCTACACATCACCTATAGTATCCATACATCACCAGTGTTCTACTCCCCTAGCTGAGTGAGCTGGTGTGTATTTGCCCCTGACAACATTCTTCTGCTCCACCTGAGTCAGGTGTGTAGTATTTACTACCCTCAGAGACTCGTCCTACACACCTGTGTGTCTGTTTGCCTGCAGGTGGGGTGTGTTTGTACCTCCCTTGGGTCGACTTATGACCACACCTGGCAGGTCAGGTATGCATCAGATGGGAGGAGCCACACCAATCTGGACTAATCAGAAAGACAAAAGCTTCTAGGTCAGTTTTATTATTTTATTTCTGTGTGTGCGTGTGTGTGTGTGTGCGTGTGCATGTGTGAGTGTGCATTTGTATGAGTTTAGTGTGAAGACTGAACATTCTCTGGGGTTAAGCAGACAGGACAAAGAAGGAACAGAGACGACAACTGGGTCAAACAGAGATGCTTAACAATGAGTGAGTGCACAGAGTTCTGATAACTCATTTCATAAGGCTTTGGGAGGGAGGTTTTTGCAACAGCAACTCTCCCTGAAGTGTGTGTGTGTGTTTGAGAGCATGTAGGCAGTGCACAGACGTCATGGTAAAGTTGACTGGTATTCAGTCTGCAGAGATTGCCTGCAGAAACATCATCTTTGTGTCTCTAGGTCAAGTGTAGAGGCAGTAACTCCACCACATTCCAACCTGAGACACTCACAAACACAGACTGACGACACATAAACCCCATAAGCCCATGACAGCCCCTGAGACACAGCTGAGAGGCTAGAGGCTAAAGGTCAAAGGTCTGCCAGGGCTGGAACTGCACTTATGTTGTGCTGCTGTGGGTCCACGCTGGTCTTAAGAAAAGGTCTGAAAACAGTCTGTGGCCTACATTGATTTTGAAAAATGTCTTTATCTCTGCATTTCTCTTCTTCATTCTACTTTCTGTTCAAATCATGATCTGATCTGGAGTCAGTTATTGTACATTTAATAACTGCAGTTAACACAAGGGTGTGTGTTATTTTCTGGAAGTTACTATTCATTGTGTGTGAGGGCTTGTGCATGTGTGCTGGTGTTCATCTTGCATTGGAATGGATGAGGAATGTCCAGTCTTTTACTGGATCATTCTATCAGTTGTGCACACACTAAAGTATCATGTGGAGACATCAGATTAACATCCTGACTCTTAACCCATAACATACAACATAACCTGGGCTTACATATGCCTACATAATCTACATGTATGCCCAACATAACCCATAACATCCAACATAACCTGGGCTTACATATGCCTACATAACCTACATGTATGCCTGACATAACCCATAACATCCAACATAACCTGGGCTTAAACATGCCTACATAACCTACATGTATGCCCAACATCACCCATAACATCCAACATAACCTGGGTTTACATATGCCTACATAACCTACATGTATGCCTGACATAACCCATAACATCCAACATAACCTGGGCTTACATATGTCTACATAACCTACATGTATGCCCAACATAACCCATAACATCCAACATAACCTGGGCTTAAACATGCCTACATAACCCCATAACATCTAACATAACCTGGGTTTACATATGCCTACATAACCTATATGTATGCCTGACATAACCCATAACATCCAACATGACCTGGGCTTAAACATGCCTACATAACCTACATGCAACTGAACCCATGCCTACATATGCCTTTGTATCCACCATAACCTCTAATATAATCTATGCCTGTGGACTCCATGATGTGCATAAGGTCAGTTGGGAATACTGTTAACACTGGGGAACTTGTAGAAACTTGTCAACCATCTC
>PYXC01000953.1:0-5000 GCA_015244755.2 Tenualosa ilisha | reverse complement strand
GCTGCAGTTTGGCCTTGAGTTCCACCTGGAAGTAATGGATCACTTTAGTGTGTGTTAAAACATTACATAAAACCAGATGTCATTAATGTCTTACTGTCTTCAGTCAGGGGAAAGAACAAAGTAACTCTGTGTGTGTGTGTGTGTGTGTGTGTGTGTGTGTGTGTGTGTGTGAGTGTGTGTGTGTAAGTAAGCAAGCATAATAAATAAATAGACACTTGATCATTAAATCATCAGGTTCTCTGCTACAAGATGCAGGGTTTGTAAAAACAGCACAATATTAAAATGATAATGATGAGTGATAATGAACAGACAGTAAAGCCTGAGTGGCATCTCTTGCAAAGGGCAGGAAATGTAGCGTGATCCTCTGATAACCACAGATCCTATGAATGAAGGCAGATCTAATGAGCAAGAAGGTAGACTAGATCTTACCTTTATGTCAGACGCAGCTTCTCCAGCAGGACTGAAGGTGTGGGTTTTGTGTAATTTGAGTCTCGACACACGAGGCAGACAAGCTGTTTGTCAGTCCGGCAAAAGAGTTCAAGTTTCCTCTTGTGCTCTTTGCAGAGTTTGGTTGTTCCCCTCTCTCTTGTAAGACAGTCTCACACAAAGCCTCACACAGGTTCCTTAGAGCCAGATTTGGGTAGATAAATCTAGTGATGATCTCTTCCTGCAGAGTGGACATTCTTTTGTTTCTTTAGATTTCCAGCACTGCTGCAGACAGTCTCTACAGAAGCTGTGACTGCAGGAGATCAGCATGACAGGATCCTTGTAGATCTCAGTGCACACAGGGCAAGATGTTTCATCCTCCACCTTTGAAGCCATTTCCAAGACTAGAGTCCAAAACTACACAGAGTCACAAAGTCCCCTCTCGTAATGGCTGCTGGACAGACTTTACTTTCACTTTCACAGCTCTGGTAAATCTACAGTCTCTACTCACTCATTGTGCTTCTTCTATGCAAATCTCACAGAAACTCACAGTTCTCTCCAACATTATTAACAAACCAATGTGAATATTGTTCCATGTTTTTCCCTAATTTGTCACATACCAGATTAGTTTGCTCAGCTGTAGTGTAGAACAGAACAGCCGTCTGTCACTGAGCTGCACTTCCTCCCTCAGTGAGTCAGAGGGAGGGATCAAGATAAGCTGAGAGCCGATTGGTCAGTGCAAACATTCTATCACAGAACCATCACTTTAGCACTGTCTGACCTCTTGACTGAAGTTCACAGTCCCAGGAGGAGTGAACTCTAACTCACAGACATAAACAGGCATATTGTTAGTGATTTTCTTTGCTGTCAGCAAAACATTCATACTGGAGAAGTACTGTATGAGTGATTATTTAATGAAACCTTAAGAGGCTATAAGCCAGGGCCAGCCTCCCACCTCTCAACGAAACCCACTTGTTTTGAAGAAAGTTGGGGCATGTGTCAATGCATGTTAAATCACATCTAGAAAATGTATATAGGCTTTTAAAAATATATATTTTCAAACTATTTTCCCTTAAGGGTATTGAGCAAAAAGTATCACCTACATTTGGGCCTGTATGGAATATTTGTGAATTAAGAATGAACAAAGAGTAGCCTGTACTTAAAGGAGAAATACAATATCAATCCATAGCCCTGTCGTTTGAGGTGACTAAGTGCTGTCAGTAGGAAAAGAATGAAAAAATTTGATACAACACAGACCGAATAGTGAACTGGCAACTAACATTTACATTTACATTTAGCAGATGCTAACAAGTGAGTGGGTCACATTAACTTACTTTCAGTTTAATTTTGCTATGTCCTACTCGGTGAACATTAGTTATTGGTTTGTTACATATGGAAGCGGTTTATGTTTTATATTGAACATGTTATCTTTATCTCCTTTGAGCACCACTGCTGTATCACAAGTTTGCTTTCAAAATTCATTCAAATAAATTACTAGTGTCAGTGTTGTCCCAGACGTCTCCCTGAAGCACAGAGCAAAACCTGGAGTATAATTACATTTGTGACCACTAGGTGCCAGTGTAGTATCTACAGTTAGAAAGCTCTGTATACCAAATCATGAATCATCTGTCTACTGAAAAGACCATAATAGCTTATTGGACAACTCAACAAAAATAAAAGCATGCAAAAAAAGAACATGATGAAGCTCTGTATTGTGGCATTTAGGTGGGTGTATGTGTATGGCCATGGTCAGATAGGTGGAAAATTAGTTTAGCATTTTGCAGATATGTTATGGAGTTATGGTGTTTGAGTGACAGGCTCCAGAAATTGTGAGACATGTGCAAGTAGAATTCTGCAAGTAGAATTATGAATTTAATTTTAATGAAGGAATATAAAGATGTACTCAGGACTGTGAGTAGCCTATTCCTAATCCAGCTGTACTCAGGACTGTGAGTAGGCCTATTCCTAATCCAGATGTACTCAGGACTGTGAGTAGGCCTATTCCTAATCCAGCTGAGGGGTTCAGTGCAGAGAAAGGAGAGACACTGGTATTCTGCTACTGCCTACTGTCAGAATAGGTCTGCAAATGTTATTTCACACAGAAAAAAAAGCAACATAACAGTACTTAGGCATTTCTTTCTGGCGATACTTTACATAGAGTTTCAGGAATCAATTAAAAACATCAGATCAAAATGCATATAGTTATGTAAAATATATAGTTCATCTTTACATTTACATTTTAGTGTGAACATTGGTAAAGTGGGAAACTGGTAAAGTGGGACAGTTAAGGTCCATCATCAATATCTTTAAGAGCTTATACTTTAACTGTTTAAAACTAGTTTTTAATTTTCCACTGGGGTGTAAGGGGTTATTATTAAAAGACTTATAGCAATGCAACACAAGAGGAATTACATGATACATATTGATGATACATATTGTCGGCCCTTGATGGATATATGGTTTGGATGTTGATGCCACCACCACAGCTCTACCCTTGTGTTATGTTGTGTTATTGTGTCAATGCACATGCACTGTTGCTTCAGAATGCTGTCAAAAGGTTGTACTTTCATCAGGTGATGGGCTGCAGCCAGTGGTTGAGATGGCTCAAAACCTGAGTGTGGAATTGAAATGCATCAATCAGTAATTCTAACACAGAAGTAAGACACAGTGCTGTTTAGCTGAACACAGGAATCTTACCTTTTTCCTTTTTCACCAGTAACCTCAATAGCACAGAAACAAATACAGCAATGACTATGCATGTACAACAATCACAAACTCTTTTGAGATGATGGGATATCTGTGAAACAGAGTTTACAGTCAAGGTCTTCAAGTTTTAGTGTAAAGTAATTGATGTTTGACACAATGTTGATTTTACCAAAGACAACAGTCTCACTATGAATTTCACCTCGGTAGTTTTACTGCTGTCCAATGTGGTCTCAACTTGTAGTCTCATCTGAACAGTCCCATCTCCATTAGGAAGTGTCTCAGTCACATTGTTCATGGCAGTTCTTCCTGGAATGGGTTTGGTGAAAGCATGGAACTTCAACACCTGCAATAAAAGACTGAGAGACATCCTTAACCTCTGCTCTGTCCATTAACATATGGGCCACCAAAAGATGCTTTTATGACAATTTCTGTCAAGGACAGTACATAGCAGGTATAGCATTGCCATTCTGGGCACAGCCATAGTCAGCTAGTACAAAGACTGACAATTTCCCCATAAAAATGTGCTATTTAAAAGAGTCTGGTGTGAAATGTACACTTACAAAGTTCTCAGTGCCTCACTTTAAATGTCAGGGCCTCAGAATTGTACCAATGAAGAGTGGAGCTACTTTGAGCCTTGTGAATGGTGTAAAATACTACAATAGAGATGTATTTACATTGGCAATGCTATGCCCTTAGCACTAGTATTCCAGCCTGCTGAAAATAAAAAACTTCAATTGGGTCAAATTGAACTGAGAGGCCAAATAATTTTAAACACACTGCAGCAGTAGGGCAGCATGGACTGAGATATACTTTCATTTCAACACTGAAAAAATAACAAACACACTTAGTTACAGCACTGAAAATAAGACATGTTATACTCTCAGTTACAGCACTGAAAATAAGACATCTTATACTCTCAGTTGCAGCACTGAAAATAAGACATCTTATACTCTCAGTTACAGCACTGAAAATAAGACATCTTATACTCTCAGTTGCAGCACTCAAAATGATTACATACCCATGACATCCTCAACAGTTACTCTGCACGTAAGCATTTGGTGCATTTGATTTGATTAAGCCTGATGCATTCTGGGTTGAATTTGCCACTGATATGCAGATGGGGCAATGAATGGTCTTTCAGCCCAGAGTGCGTTACTGGATAAATGCACCTGTTGATTGAACTGTGCTACAGACTGAAGCTTTCATCACAAAACCTGATACACTAGTTCAAACCTAGATGCTGAATATCCATGTCCTGAACAAACCCCATTGGCTCTGCCCATATTCCCAATCAAAGGGCATGACAAACATGTCAACAATGTTAACAAATCATCTGCACAACAACTCAAATCTTTCTTTGTTTCTTTTCTATTGGATGTTTTCACATTGCTGGTATGTACCTGTTTGTGCTTTATCACTGGGACCTCCCAAGGGTCGACCTATGATCACACCTGGCAGGTGAGGTATGCATCAGATGGGAGGAGCCACACCAATCTGGACCAATCGGAGAGAAAGAAGCATCTGGGCCAGTTTTATGGGTTTGGCTGCCTATGTGCCTGTGTGTGTGTGTGTGTGTGTGTGGTGTGTGTGTGTGTGTGTGTGTCTGTAAGTGTTTGGAGTCCTGTTAATCAATTCTGGTTCACCACGTCACGTCCACCGAGAAGCTCAGCATGCGTGTGTGATTTTTTTAATGTGCGTGTGTGTATGTGTGTGTGTGTGTGTGTGTGTGTGTGTGCATTTGTATGAGTTTAGTGTGAAGACTGAACATTCCCATGTGGATGTCTCTATGTGGGGTTGCTGTAGTTAGAGGTGGCTGTCCTATGACCACTTAGAGGGGCTTCCATTGCTCTCGATGCCAGATATGTGAA
>PYXC01000952.1:212500-235000 GCA_015244755.2 Tenualosa ilisha | reverse complement strand
AAGGAGAGAAAGGCAGAAAAGAGGGTGATAGAGAGGAAGATAGGAGAGGGATGAAGAGAGTGATGCAGAGGAAGAAAGGAATACACATAAAGAGATATGAGGAACGAAGGATAAACACAAGATTTTGGACTGAAAATAACAAAGCATTAAAGACATTCTGGAACTGTGATCTACAGAGGACTATACAGTTTGTACACACACACACACATGCACACACACACACACACACACACACACACACACTTTGTAAATGTAGCAGCAATGAAGTAAAATGATGGAGTCAAGTGTGTTTTTCATTTATGTAAGATGTTGCTGTGTTTTGTTTGTTTGAGTGGGGTTGTTTCTCTCTCTGTGTGTGTGTGTGTGTGTGTGTGTGTGTGTGTGTGTGTGTGTGTGTGTGTGTGTGTGTGTGTGTGTGTGTGTGTGTGTGTGTGTGAGATTCCCTCAGATTTCTCCTTAGAGAGCGATCTCTTCCCACGGGTTTCTCTGGAGCTCTACAGAAAGAGCTCCTTTCTTATCAGTCAGAGCCTCTGCACTGTGGGACCTCAAGGAAGAACGCATCTGACCGCAGCTAATGTCTCGTTAGCGCCTCGTTAGCATCTCATTAGGGGGTGGTTAAAGCTGTTAACAGCTTCTTTGTCCAAAGAAGAGCCTGTGTGTGTGTGTGTGTGTGTGTGTGTGTCCTCAATTATGTTATTCCGTATCATGTGTGTATGTCCATGTGTCAGTGTTTCTGGAGGCAAGGCCATAACCTTCATGCATATTCTGTGTGTGTGTGTGGATAATAGTCAGTCTGAAGATCAGAGGTCATGAAAAGCTTTGAGGGATGTCCACAAAACTACCCACACAGGTGTAAAACCATCAAAGCTGAAAGAGACAGGGTGAGGAGAAATGAGACAAAGGGGGAGAAAAATGTCTCTCTATTGTGGACACATATGGACTGTGTCATTTTCCTTCCCTGTAAAGACATTTTGCATTTTTCTTTAAAATCCTTTTTTGAAAGAAAACTCAATCTTTCTTTGAAATTGAACTACTTTTCCTCCATCCTCCACATATGTAGATGGCATTCTGAGGGGCCACAACTGCAAACACATGACAGAGGTGACCTTTAGAAACAGCCAATGAGATTTATCCCCCTGACTCTGACAGCCAATGAGATTTATCCCCCTGACTCTGACAGCCAATGAGATTTATCTTCTGCATTGCTGCAGACTCTGACAGTCCCTGTATTTGACTGAAAGGTATAGACTAGGTTGATTTTCAAATAATGTGACACCCTCAGGCATTTTAGTGTAAAAGTCAGCAAATAGACTTTTCTATGTATTTTTTTGTGCTGAACCCATTTTTGCAGTTTGCAAAGCTGCATAACTCAGCAGAGGACACATTTGCATACATTTTGAGTAAAACCTCAGTACAGCTTCAGTGTTGCATAGTATGACAACAATGAAACAGCAGAAAGTTGCATATGTGTTGGCTAAACAAGTACCAGCACCTCTACCACCCTCGCGCCTAATGACAGATTTAACCTGCAACACGCCCTTTAAAGGAAGAATTTGCTTTTGTGAAATTTCAGTCCCTAAAGGCGTCATCCAGAGTGAATCAGCCCGTAGCCCTGTAGTTCAGATTGCCGAGTGCTGTTGGTAGACATGAGAAGAACTTTGTGTAATGTAGATGAAATAGCTATACGCTACCTGATGAGGGCAAGGATGGTTCATTTTCTTATGCCCACACCTGTTAGCATTAGCTGCCATTTCGCAAATTCGGTCTACGTTTTACCAAATGCTGTTGTTCTTATAGCTACCAAGGGATGGGGAGGACAATCCATTCTGATCTACTGAATATTCTATCATAATGGTAATTTGGGCCATGCACATTACTCCAGTGTGTATTTTTGAGAGTTCTGTTCATCCAGCTGCAGCCAGATTTGGTTCTTATTTAGCCAACAGAAATATGCAACTTTCTGCTATTTCGCTTCTTTCATGCTGTGCAACACTGGAGGTGTGCAGGGTTTTATTTTCAAAATTAGTGACATATGCTAATTTAATGCTGCTGCGTTTCATATCAGAGATACAGCTTGGCAAACTTCAAAAATGGATTCAGCACAAAAAATACCTGAAGAGCAAACAGTTTGCCAACTTTTACTTCTTGATTTAGCACATTTTTTGTGATTTTGACCTTGTCTAGTAGTCATCACTGTTGAAGGTTCTGATGCAAAGTGGCACTTTTCTTCTGACTGTAAACTTAGGGTTTCATCAGGGACACATTTGTTCCCACATCACTGTTGGTCAGACTGCCTGTCTGTCCATCTTACTGTCTGTCTGCCTGTCTGTGTGTCTTTCTGTCTGTGTGATTGTCCATGTCCCCATGGCATCAGTGTCCATCTGTCTGTCTATCTGCATGTCTGTCCCAGCACAGTGTGAGCAAGCTCTAAGATCAAGCTTCATGATCTCACACATGCTGAAAATGAGAGGATGAGTTTTGAGCTGATATAGTTGATGGAACTGGAAATAAAACACACACACACACACACACACACTCACCTGCACACTTAACCACAATGCAAAATGTCCTACTCACTGACAGCAACTGTCCCTGGGGTGTTTCAGAACTGAAAACAGAGAACTGAAGTCTTTGCTTTTTCCAGAGCCTGACTGCTGCAGGCTACATGGGCATGCCACTGCCTCTCGTGCGCCGCAGTGATAGATGGGTCTGCCACCTGTGCCACAGTACCCCATTGACCTGCCACTTATTACACTGCCAGCCCTGGAAAATGCATTTCCTCTCCAATAGCATGCCTGGTGACACGGTGTGTAAATAATGCTTTAACTCTGCTAGCTGTGTGTAAATAATGAGTTAACATCGTTAGCACTATAGCACTGTGTGGCAGAGTTTGCAGTCAAGCAGAGTCATTACTCAAGTTAGTTGACTTTAGGCTGTTTATGGAGCAAACAAACACCACCACCATCACACCTGACATCCCTTAGAAAGAAAAGTATTGAAGTTACTGCAGTTTTACTGCAGCTGTGGTGCAGTGGACCTGCAGCAAATGCAGTATTTTGTACAAATAAACTGCAAATATTCCTACTATGAGCTCCTTCACTTTATTGATCTTTAGAGCAGAGGTCTAATATTTTGGACATAATTGATGATAGAGTAGGGGTAGGAAGGCACTTAGAAAGGTAGGCTACTGATTAGTTTACACACTAAGGTCCTCCATGCAAAGCTAGTGCTCATTATAGCCAACACGTTGTCTTAGTTATTCCCTGCAGTAATATCATTACCACCATTAGCAGCTATGGATCTGCAGGAGGATGGCAGTAGTATTGGATGACTCTCTGAAAGTCTGTTAGCTAAGTGTGATAACTTAGCGTTGGGGCTTAAACACTATTACAGTAACAGCTCTAGCAATAGCAGCTAGTATATAGAGAGAGACTCCCTGAAATGATAACCAACAGCATACAGTTAACAGTTATGCTAAATGGAGAGCCATTCTGACTTTGTCTGCGTTTACATGATCACAATAACTGACAATAATCAGGTAACTGTAATAATCTGATATTAAGTGTTTGCATACATTTAAGAAATCTGATAACCAAAACCAGATGGGTTTACATGATAAGGTCAATTGTTCACAGATTTCTCCAAGTCTGTATGTTAGCCAGTGTGTCCTGCACAGGCGCAGATATAAAAGAACTCTATAAACCCGATGAAGGTGTATACGTGTCTCAAAGAAATCGGAATATTGATGAAAACATATAATAGCAGCAACAATCCAATAAAGAATGTTGTTTTTTTGGTGTGCCTGTAAACACACTTGTTGTGACATCACTAAACAATTAGCATTAGCATGGAGAAACTGTCTGTGTGTCTGTCCATCTCACCATGGCATCAGTGTTTGTCTGTCAGGCAAGTAATTTCCACACAAAAATTAGATCCAACCAATAATTAATCCAACCCTTTCTCTTCACTTGGCATTCGGTATTTTTCACTTACTGTCGCTAGTTTGCCGGTGTGTTTGGCTTAACGCAAGCTAACTGGTCACAAAGGTTTTGGGAAGGAGAATGAAAAGGGTGCTTAAAGACCAACCAACTATTAGGCTTTTGTTTTTCAGTGTCTATTACAGAGAGGTAAGAAACACCCTTCCCAAAAAGTAGTCTAATTATTTGTATCATTAAGTTAGCTGGTGATTCTTTCTGGTGCCTCCAGAGCAACAAATACCCTCTTCACCGTCAAGAAATTCTTAAAACTGCTGAATACCTGGAGTGCACTGACAATGCACCCCTCACTCTCTACTGCACTAACAATGCACCCCTCACAATCTCTACTGCACTGACAATGCACCCCTCACTCTCTACTGCACTTTTATCACACTCCTGCACTTTCATCTCCTGCCAATATCATGCTAGCATGTTGCAGTCTTAGTTAGTTAACTGTGCTGTAGCACAATTGCTCTTTTTGTAAGTTGTTTTGGATAAAAGTGTCTGTTAAATGCATAAATGTAAATGCAATGTCTTAACTGAAAGCAGCTGTTTGCTGGTGTGCTAATAGTAACCTCTTTTATGAGATAAAGCAAGGGGAGGCTGCAACAAAATAATTGTGCTCATTGGACTTTGTTGATAAAAACAAGTCAAGTTTTCTCTCTCAAGCAATTATGGTCCAATAATTAGGCTAAGAAATAAACATTTGTGCAATTAAAATTAAATGAACACATTAATCATAATTTGATTGATTGACAACAGAATAGAATACATTAAATCCTTTTGGTCTGAGGGAGAGATGGCACAGTAAACACACACATGCGTACACCAGCTTACCACTCAAAAATTGAAATTAGCAAATGAAAAACATAGCAGATCAACGCTACATGCAGTCTTTTTAGAGATAGATGACTTCGAAAGCAGACCATCACACCACCTCTGCCATGTTTAACAGATGGCATTAAACACTGTTCTTGCATCTGTTCATTTGTTGTGCATCTCACAAATGCTACAATTGCTATACAAAGTTTTTCTTTTTTAAATAAAAAGTCTAAAAAAGTTTGAAGAACACATTCATCCTTTCTTCAGATCGATAGTATACCCAGATAGTAAGACACTGGTGGTCCAATGGCAGCCTGGCGTTTAAATACATAAATATTTATTTATTTTTCTAGACAGAGATCTTGACCCCGCAGCATAAAGTTATGCCCATGCCATCTACCCATCTGTCTGTCTGTCTGTCCTAGCACAAGAGTATAATATAATCTAAGAGCAAGCTTATATCTTGTATAAATGTATGCAGCAGTGACATAATTGGCATCAGCAAGGCAGCAGCAGCAGACTTAGGCAACTTTGAGGAGTTGAGTGCTATAAACTAGGCTAACATAGGCAACTTTGAGGAGTTGAGTGCTATAAACTAGGCTAACATAGGCAACTTTGTGGAGTTGAGTGCTATAAACTAGGCTAACATAGGCTACTTTGTGGAGTTGAGTGCTATAAACTAGGCTAACATAGGCTACTTTGTGGAGTGGAGTGCTATAAACTAGGCTAACATAGGCAACTTTGTGGAGTGGAGTGCTGTAAGCTAGGCTAACATAAGCTACTTTGTGGAGTTGAGTGCTGTAAACAAGGCTAACTTAGGCAACTTTGTGGAGTTGACTGCTGTAAGCTACGCTAACTTAGGCTACTTTGAGGAGTTGAGTGCTGTAAACAAGGCTAACTTAGGCAACTTTGTGGAGTTGACTGCTGTAAGCTACGCTAACTTAGGCTACTTTGAGGAGTTGAGTGCTGTAAACACGGCTAACTTAGGCAACTTTGTGGAGTTGACTGCTGTAAGCTACGCTAACTTAGGCTACTTTGAGGAGTTGAGTGCTGTAAACAAGGCTAACTTAGGCAACTTTGTGGAGTTGACTGCTGTAAGCTACGCTAACTTAGGCTACTTTGAGGAGTTGAGTGCTGTAAACAAGGCTAACTTAGGCAACTTTGTGGAGTTGACTGCTGTAAGCTACGCTAACTTAGGCTACTTTGAGGAGTTGAGTGCTGTAAACACGGCTAACTTAGGCTGCTTTGTGGAATTGAGTGCTGTAACCTAGGCTAATTTAGGCTGCTTTGTGGAGTTGAGTGATGTAAGCTCAGCTTTCTTATCCAGCTCATGTTATTGCACAGGCAGACTGATGTGAGCACAGCGCAGTGGGAAGCCATTTGGCCCCATTTGTCAGTCACAGACTCCCTGCTGAGTGCGTGGGATATGCTACTGTGTATGTGTGTGTGTGTGTGTGTTTGCGTTGTGTGTGTGTAAAGAGACACACTGATGCAGGTGGCACTGACAGGGAAATATGAATCAACATATTCTTTTTTTTCTAGTCATGTAGTGCTGTGTGTTTCCTCCAACTACTACACTGCCTCGTGTGTGTGTGTGTTGTGGGTGTGGGTGTGTGTATGTGTGTGAGAGAGAGTGTGAGACATACACATAGGCCTACTGACACACTTGTGTGTGTGTGTGTGTGTGTGTGTGTGTGTGTGTGTGTGTGTTTGGGTGTGTCCAAGTTTACTTCATTAATGCAGTGTAATGTTAGATGTGTGTGTTTGTGTGTGTGTGTGTGTGTGTGTGTGTGTGCGTGTGTGTGTGCTGTTGTAATGGATGCCAAGTGAGAGACGCGTGGCTCTCACTAGACCATGGATCATTCCTTTCTAACCCAGCAAAAGGCCAGACGCAACACAAGCAGATCTTTATCCCTCGAGGTGTGTGTGTGTGTGTGTGTGTGTGTGTGTGTGTGTGTGATCTTTATCCCTCGAGGAGTATTCTTATTTTCATTTTCTCCTTTTTTGGACTGCTTGTTGGCTTTGGATGTGTCTCTACTCTGTGTAGAGTGCTGTGCAGTCGCCTTGAGAGAGATTACACCTCTTAAGAGAAGGAGCAGCTTTAGGGGGTTACTAGAAACCCATGATCTTATCTGTGGGTTGTGCTGTGTAGTGAATTATCCTCACCTCTGACACGTAAGGCAACAACCACGGAAGCTAATGTTCATGGGTCTCAGCTGCCTCATATGCTGCAAGTTTAAAAGGCTAGTCCACTGCAAACCAGCCCATAGCTCTGTTGGTCAAGGTCACTGAGTGTTGTCAGTAGGAGGAAGAACAAAACAATTTTGTACAACATAGATTGATAGCAAAATGGACGCTAACACCAAATAGTGAGTGAGTGTGTGTTTGGACATGGTAAAGAGTGAATGAGTGTGTGTTTGGACATGCTAGGGTGAATGAGTGTGTGTTTGGATATGCTAAAGAGTGAGTGAGTGTGTGTTTGGACATGTTAGGGTGAATGAGTGTGTGTTTGGACATGCTAGGGTGAATGAGTGTGTGTTTGGATATTCTAAAGAGTGAGTGAGTGTGTGTTTGGACATGTTAGGGTGAATGAGTGTGTGTTTGGACATGTTAGGGTGAATGAGTGTGTGTTTGGACATGTTAGAGTGAATGAGTGTGTGTTTGGATATGTTAGGTTGAATGAGTGTGTGTTTGGACATGTTAGGGTGAATGAGTGTGTGTTTGGATATGCTAAAGAGTGAGTGAGTGTGTGTTTGGACATGTTAGAGTGAATGAGTGTGTGTTTGGATATGTTAGTGTGAATGAGTGTGTGTTTGGATATGTTAGGGTGAATGAGTGTGTGTTTGGATATGCTAAAGAGTGAGTGAGTGTGTGTTTGGACATGTTAGAGTGAATGAGTGTGTGTTTGGATATGTTAGGGTGAATGACTGTGTGTTTGGATATGTTAGGGTGAATGAGTGTGTGTTTGGATATGTTAGGGTGAATGAGTGTGTGTTTGGATATGCTAAAGAGTGAGTGAGTGTGTGTTTAGATATGCTATAGAGTGAGTGATAATTCCTACACAGGTAGAGTGAGGTGGAGGCTTGTCTTGGACTGAGACGGATTTGTAGCTCGTTGTCACGGCGAAGCGTCTGTGTTTATTTGTGTCGAGCTTTCCGTTCCTTCGGTTCCATCCCAAAGAAATTCCAGCTTTCAAGTGATACATCAGTGCACGACAGCACATAGCTAGGAGCAAAATAATGGCAACAGGGGCGAGCAAATGACTCTGTTTATGTGGCAAATAAACGGGTTCAAGGCCTCTTGAGAGGGAAATTGCGATGCTGTGCCTATAGATCAAATGGACCTTAATTAGGCAGGAATGGGTCCCCAGCGTGCTATTTTTCCCCTTTTCTACCAGAGTGCAGTACTTGTTTTTGCTTTGATATCGCTAATCATATGTTCTGGTAAGATAAACATATTTACGGAAAACTCTGTGAAAGTGTTATTTTATCATTTGTTTGGCTGCATGATGTTTAAAATTGGCAAAGTATATGTGTAAATGGGCAACTAGTCTTAAGAGGTTTAGATAAGACTTGTATGAACTTCTTCACAGATCATGGCAGTTGTTCAGTTTAATGAGGTGTGACTGGCTGTCATGATGATGCCCGTCATGATGAGCTTCCTAAACTCTGTGTGTGTTGCTTGTATGTGTGTGTGGGTGTGTGTTTGCATTGTGTGTGTGTGTAAAGAGACACACTGATGCAGGTGGCACTGACAGGGAAATGTGAATCAACATATTATTTTTTTTCTAGTCATGTAGTGCTGTGTGTTTGCTCCAACTATGTGTGTGTTGTTACTTTTTTGTGGTCGTTTTAGTCACTACCGCTTTCATGGTGGTCTCTGATGTGCTGTGTGGTTACAATAGGATGGCCTCTCATCCCACTGTGTGTGTTTATGACAGAATGACACGACCAGACATGTTCAGATGACAGAGCTAAAATCCCAAAGATCTAGTGAACCAGTCACAGCACGATGCAGCTCTATGGATGAGATGGCCTGTTTTAGGCCAAGAGAGGCTGTTCTTGTGCCAGTTTGGAGGCGGGGGTTGGAATAATTAGCCTGTGCCATTGTGGGTTCGGAATGCCGTACTTGTGCTTTTTGAATGAGAGTGAGTGCTATTCCGGAATGTTATTCTGGAACACTATTCTGGAATCTATTTTTGCTGCACAACAGCAGAGCAGTTTTGGGCTGAGCCTGAAAGAGCTCCAGTTTTACACAACTCAGAGTTTTAGAGACTTACAGAAATATGGTCTAACTCCAGCAGAGCTGGACAGACAGAAACCCAGAGCGGTAAAGAGAGTGACAGAGAGAGAGACAGTTGGAGAACAGAGAGTGGCAGAGAGAAAGATAATATCACTTGGACAGTTAGAAAGAGACTCAAAGGAATGGAGAAAGAGAGAGAGAGAGAGATGTCCAATGGAGAGAGATAGACAGAGAGAGATTAGGATTCCCAGACTGAGACGGAGATGTCCAATGGAGAGAGATAGACAGAGTGAGATTAGGATTCCCAGACTGAGACGGAGATATTTTTTCCTGGTGCTGGTCCGGAGGAGGCACTTGTCACGGCCGCCGTTCCTTTTAAGTCCTGGAGATCCCTGACCCCTGCGTTCCTCACATTGGGGGCTTTGTTTCTGTGGCAGCAGCTGTTCACATTCCTCCACCATCCAGCACAGTGTGAGTGTGTGTGTGTGTGTGTGTGGGGGGGGGGGGGTTGCTACTGCTCCTCTATGAACACCCCCCAAACACACGCACACACACACACACACACACACACACACACAGAGAAACTGTGTAACAGGTAGACATAAGCTGAGCTCAAAATGGAAGCCTACACACATCAGACAATCATGCCACAACAAAAGAGACCTTTCACACACACTCACAAACATACGCATGACAGACACATACAGATCTAGCCAGACACATTTACAGACAGTCAGACTGACAAACACACACACACTCACACATGCACACACACGACAGACACACATACAGATCTAGCCAGACACATTTACAGACAGTCAGACTGACAAACACACAACAGACACACATACAGATCTAGCCAGACACATTTACAGACAGTCAGACTGACAAACACACACACACTCACACATGCACACACACATGACAGACACATTTACAGACAGACTGACAAATAAGTACAGAAGATTATAGACTGATGATGTGATCTGATCTCAGTCCTGTATGAGGCAGTTCATATGAAGTGTTGACAAGCACCTAGAGCAAAATCTTATGCAAAATCTATGCATGCGTGTGCGTGTGTGTGTGTGTGTGTGTGTGTAACTGTAGCACTGTAGTATAGCATATGGAAGTTTGCATGTGCTTGGTTTTCTGTTCCTTGCTGATAATCCCCTCACTAAGTTCACACTCAGCTTCAGGGGACACATCATCCACATTTATCTGTGTGTGTGTGTGTGTGTGTGTTTGAGAGGCAGGAAAACTGAAACAGAGAGAGAGAACAGAAGCATGCAACATCTTTAGCCTCTAGCGAGCTGCAAGCACACAAACACTCATAGAGAATGTGATCAACTAACAAGTGAAGAGTTCAGTGGCGCTCTCAACCCCCTGAAGGACTTCCTGGAAACTCTAGGGAGGTACTCAGAAGGCCCTGGAGGATGTGAAGAGTTCAGTAGCTGTCCAATCCAGTGCAGGAGGAGACGAGTCCAGCAGCAGTAGAGTAGAGTAGAGGAGAGCAGAGCGCAGATCAGATAGAGGCTAAAGGATTAACCCTCACTCACTCTCACATCAGTATGTCTGCCATGCAAATATAGTCCAACTGACAGCGATTATCACTCAGCGCACATATGCACACATATGCATACACATACACACGTTGAGGATGAGAGGACATATCTCACATACACATACACACACACACATAAGGATACTTAAACTGATTCATTCATGACTTCAAACAGTATACCTGTGATGTCAAAATGAAAATGTTAGACTGGTGCAACCCTGAAAGTGTTTCTTAATGCTTAATCGCACACATGTGTGTGTGTGTGTGTGTGTGTGTATGCAAACATCAGCCAGCAGATTTTCACGCTGATAAGCCATAAAGTCATTATGATTTTAATTACATCTTTTAATTAAGCCGTTTAATGAAGTCATTTGCCTCTCCCTAGCCTAGCCAAGACTTCAAACACGATAAATTTGCCTTTCAGTTTTAATCTGTCTTTCTCTCTCACCTTCACCCACCGTGGCTTTGCGATTTTACAGGGTCTGCATTACATGGGAAAGAAGCTCAGGATAGTGAATAAACTTAACCTGGCCTTAGCCTGCTGATGTTTGGGCTGACACCTACTCTTTGGTCATGAGGCCCTGTGGAAGGAGACTTAACACATTTAAAAATAATGCAATGTTCAGTGTAAATGTGAAATTAGTAGACTTCCTCTCGTGCATGGTTCTAGTGTTTATGGGGTGCTCCACTGGGGAATGGACACTTCCAGAAAGTTCTCAAATCTGCTGCATGACTATTGGCCTTAGTCAGTAGACTAGCAATAGAAGCCCAGTGCTTTATCACACACACCCGCCTATAGGCAGGCCTGCTACACCTTCCTGTTCCTGTGTTGTTTGGCTGAAGGTCACTGTCAGGTGTCTGCAAGAAAAGTCATCTTTTTATGCCTTTTGGGCATTTAGGCCGTTTTGAAAGGGAATATTTTTGAAAAGGAGGTTTGACTTTGGGAAAGCGCTGGTGTCAGAGTCGGTGCTCAGAGACGTGATGTTCCCTCTTTTGCTTTCAGCTCTCTGGCCATGAGTGATGTGATCAGGATTGCTGGAGTCTTCTTAACCTTCTCCACATTTTGTGCCCAGCTGTTTGTATCTGTCAATACAAAAGAGATAAACAAAAACACTATTTTGTTAAAGTTGTTTACTTGGCCTCCGTCATAACAACTCCAAGGTCTTAAAGCTCCCCATGCCTTCAGCTGCTCTGTCTTCTACCATCCCAGGCCTTCAGTCCGGTGCTTTGTTGAGTGGGGGGGTGAAAAGCAACAGGTGCATGGTATCTGTGTGTGGTGTGTGTGTGAGTGAGTGTTTGTGTGTTTGGGGGAAGGGGTAGTACTGACCCCTCATTCCCTATGGACCTGTATGTTTGAACATGCTTCACCTAGATTTGGCACTGAAGACTGTTCCCAGACTATATAGTCTGATAGATATACATAGATATAAACACAAAGAAGTGTGTGTGTATGTGTGTATGTGAGAGAGAGATAAAGAGATAAAGCGTGTGTGTGTGTGTGTGTGTAATGTCATTGACGCCTAAACTTTGACCTTTTGTCCCTGAAGAGACACTTTTGTGTCTGAATACTCCTTTGCAGACAGACACACACACACACACACATATGTTGTGTGTTTTTGATTGGGCGTATCCGTTGTTTTCATTGTCTCTCTCTCACTCTATGCTCACATGCCATATACTATGCCTATGCCATATTTCTGGATACACACACACACACATACACACACACACGTATGTTGTGTGTTTTTGATTGGGCGTTTCCGTTGTTTTCATTGTCTCTATCTCACTCTATGCTCACATGCCATATACTATGCCTATGCCATATTTCTGGACACACACACACACACACACACACACACACACACACACACACACGTATGTTGTGTGTTTTTGATTGGGCGTATCCGTTGTTTTCATTGTCTCTCTCTCACTCTATGCTCACATGCCATCTACTATGCCTATGCCATATTTCTGGACACACACACACACACACACACACACACACACTCCCAGGATGACACAAAAAACAAACAGAGAGGAAGAGACCAGGAGGTGGAGGAATGTGACACAGCCAGAGATAACACACACACACACACACACACACACTCAGAGGAGGGGGGGATGTGTCACAGCCAGAGATAAATGGTGTGAAAGATAAAAGGGAAAAGAGCAGGAGGAGAGAGAGTGAAAGGGAGAGAAAGACAAATGGAGGTGTGTGTGTGTGTGTGTGTGTGTGTGTCGCCTACATGAGAAGAGATCAGTGTCTCTCTCCTCTGTTCTCATGTAACTCTGTAGTGGCATACCACCTCTACATCCTCATACACTCTGTCACTCCCTCTTTACCTTTCTGTCTTCACACACACACACACACATACACACACACACACGCACACATACACACACACATACGCACATACATACACACACACCACAAATAAACACCCACATACACACGCACACATATGCGCACACACACACAAACATAAACTCACAGACAAAGACACACACACAGTGTATCACTCTTTCACACCCTCTCTTTCTCTGCCTGCTTTTGTAACACACACACACACACACACACACACGCACGCACACACGCTGGCAGACACACACACACACACTCACACAGATGCAGGCTCTTCCGTGTGTTAAATCATAGTGATGACACCGGTTTTAAAAGGCAGGAGGGAGGGATGAGGGGACAAATGCCCCTCTTCCTGCCGAGGGGAGAAACAAGAGAGGCCTGGGACCATTTCACACGCAGGACATACCTCTGTGTCTGTGTGTGTGTGTGTGTGCGCGTGTGTGTGTGTCTGAAAGAGAGAGAGATGTCCGGATTTGAAGAGAGAGGGACTGTTCCATGTTTTGTTCTTTGTGTGTGTGTGAGAGAGAGAAAGAGAGAGGGCTTGAGATGAGGTGAGATGAGTTGAGTTGAGTTAGTTTGTTTATGTTGAAATGGGTGAATATCTTGTAGAAGAACATCACTGTGGATCTTTCTTTGTGTGTCATCATAAAAAAATCCACCCTTATCCCTGGTGCGCTGAGAATGCCACAGTTGCACCTACCTTCTTAAACTTCCCTAAACTTCTGGAAACTTCTATGTGGTACTTATATGGTGACCCTCAAAGCTGAGTGCTCAGAGCTCTGCTCCAGTTAGCTAGGGCACACTGCTACGTTATTTGGGTTAGGGCATGGTGTGTGTGTGTCTGTGTGTGTGTGTGAGAGAGAGAGTGAGAGAGAGAGTTGTAAGTGGCGTCTATCTATCTATCTATCTATGTGAGGAGGAAAAGGGTATGTTGTGTGTGTGTGTATGTATGTGTGTGTGTGTAAGAGGGGTGGGGTTGTGTGAGGGTTCTGTTAGAAATTTATAGTGGTATGATCGTGGTCTTTCATATGTCTGCGTGTCTGTGAGTTTATCATTGTGTTTTTATTTGTGTTTGAATGTTTGAGTTTGTTGTTATTGTTGTTTGTGGTGTGTGTGTGTGTGTGTGTGTGTGTGTGTGTGTGTGTGAGACAGCATGTGTGCTGCAACAGCTCAGAAAACACTGGCCTGATGGCTTTGCCTGGTCAACCACAACTCAGCTTCTGATTGGCTGAGGCATGGCCTGGAATTCCACTCTCCATTGCAGCTCCCGCCCACCTCCCTCAGCCTAGGGGCAGCACAGAACAACGGCATTCCCTTACACACACTCACACACACACACACACACACACACACACACACACACACACCACACACACACACACACACACACACACACACACATGTGTGTGTGTGAGGCTAGGGCATTGTATTTTAGGAGGGAGAAAGGGGGATTTCTGCATTGGAGAGAGCCAGTTCCGAGCCCAGCCACACAACCAATGAGGTGCTGAGTGATTTGATACAGTAATGAAGTCATGGAGATGGAAGTGTGGAGCTGAATATTATTACAGATTATAAAGAACAAATATTATGTTGATTCTATGATAGAGAATACATGAAGACTTCTGGAGTGTCTGTCTAGTTCAAGAAAAATGAAAGAATATTGTGCAGAACAGCCAGCCCCCTACAGCAAAACACTCTATTCTATCTCTCCTTGCATGTCTTACTTTCTCTCTCTCTCTCTCTCTTTCTCTCTCTCCTCCCTCTGTCCTCTCTCCTGCAGTTACTGTTTGCTTTCTCTTAGATCCTGTGAAAAGGGGAGGATCTGAACTCCGCGAGTGAATGCCCCTGCTGGAGTCTGCTTCACACACACACACACACACACACACACACACACCACACACACACTCACTCACACTCGTGGAGTACTGCTTCAGCCACTAGGGAAAGACTGAGAGAGAGAGAGAGAGATCGGGACAGATAGAGTGTGTGTGTGTGTGTGAGAGAGAGAGAGAGATAGAGAGAGAGAAGGAAAGAGGGAGGGAGAGCCAAAAGGGAAAAGTCTAAAGAAGGAGCCAGAAGGAAGACTGGAGAGAGAGAGAGAGAGAGAGAGAGAGAGAGAAACTGCTCAATGGAAGAGTGAAAGAGAGAGGGGGAAGAGGAGAGAAGGAACGAAAGTGGGATTACTTTGCTTCGGCTACTTGTTGCTCTTGGCTCAGCTGCACGTGTGTGTGTGTGTGTGTGTGTGTGTGTGTGTGTGTGTGTGTGAGTGAGTGAGAGCGCGGTTGGAGGGATGGTATTCCCAGTTTTATCCCAACCGGAGTTGGACTCTGCGGATCAGGTTTGAGGTAAGGGCTGCTCCTTCCTGCCACAAATGTGGTGTGTGTGTGTGTGTGTGTGTGTGTGCGTCACATAGAAATATCCTGCACACAGTTTAAAAGCGCTCCTGTTGTCTGTGTAACTTTGTTTAGTATGTTCATTTTCTAAGACACTGTAGGTTCTACACGACACCATGCTAATATCAGTAGCATCGTATATTATCATGGTTTCTCTTACATAGTATATGGTGTGTGTGGTGTGTGTGTGTGTGTGTGTGTTGTGTGTTTCTTGTTGCTCTCTTGTCACGGGTTATTATTCCCAGGTTAGTGGTGTGTGTGCTTTAGGTTGTTCTCATGTCTAAGGGTCTGGTTGTCCAGGTTAGCGGTGTGTGTGTGCTTTGTGCTGTTCTCATATCTAAGAGTATGGTTGCCCAGGTTAGTGGTGTGTGTATGTGTGTGTTTTTAGTTGTTCTCATGTCTAAGGGTATGGTTGTCCAAGTTAGCTGTGTGTGTGTGTGTGTGTGTGTGTGTGTGTGTGTGTGTGTGTGTGTTTTTGCGTTGTTGTCTTATCTAAGAGTATGGTTGTCCAGGTTAGTAGTGTGTGTATGTGTGTGTGTGTGTGCGCTTAAGGTCTTTCTCCTATGTAAGTGTATGGTATGTCCAGGCTAGCAGCGTGTGTGTGTGTGTGTGTTTTGTGTTGTTCTCATATCTAAGAGTATGCCTGTGTAGATTGTCATTCATCCAGGTGTGTCACTGATGTGCAACTGAACTTCTTCTTGGGAAGTTTCACTTTCATCCAAAAGGCTTCTTCAGTTCTTCACTTCCGAACTTCATCTTCAAGTCCAGTTGCATATCACTGAACACCTTGACTATCTAAGAGTCGGGTTGCCCATGTTAGCGGAGTGTGTGTGTGTGTGTGTTTGTGTGTTGTTCTCATATCTTCTGTATGTTCTAATGTGACAGTGTACCTAGACATGTGGAGAATCTTTGTGTGTGTGTGTGTGTGTGTGTGTTTGTGTGTGTGTGTGTGTGTTTGTTGTGTCGTCGTGCATGCGTGTGTGCGTGTGTGTGTTTGAGTATGTTGTGTTTGGTGTATGTGTATTTATTTGTGTGTGTGTGTGTGTGTGTGTGTGTGTGTGTGTGTGTGTGTGTGTTGTGTGTGTGCGTGTGTGTGTTTGAGTATGTTGTGTTTGGTGTATGTGTATTTATTTGTGTGTGTGTGTGTGTGTGTGTGTGTGTGTGTGTGTGTGTTGTGTTTGGTGTATGTGTATTTATGTGTGTGTGTGTGTGTGTGTGTTTTGTGTTGTGTTGTGTTTTTTGTGTTTTGTGTGTGTGTGTGTGTTTATATTAGCATAGCTGTCAGTTTTGTTGCGTCACCCAGCGCCTTTCTTTAGTCTCGACCACTCAGTCAGCACAGTCATAACAAACGGTTCAGGCCATTCACACACATACATACACACACCAAACATCTTAGGCCATCACACACACACACACACCAAACATCTCAGGCCGTTCACACACTTGTTCTTATTATGTATACACCAAGCAGACCAATGATGTGTTTAAATTTGACAATGATACTTCATTGTATTGTGTGTGAGTGTGGATACGTGTATGTGTGTGTGTGTGGTGTGTGTGTATGCAAATATTGGTTTTAGCCTCCATGTGCACATCTATATGCAGGATTGAAGGTTGTATTCTACCTGTACTCAGGACAGGTAACATTAGTTAGGTATTTACTGTTGCCCGCAGGTCCACTGGTGTCCTCTGTTGTCTGATGTTGAATTCAAAGGTAGCGTTTGTCTTTACTCAAGGCTCTCTGCTCTGTAACCTGAGCGTCATTTGGACAAGGCTAGATTGATTGAATGATATGCAATAGGAAGCTAGAGAGCAGACAGCCCAGTATAAGAGGAGATAGCAGAGAAGAGCAGAATGGAGCAGAGAGGAGTCTAAGGTGATACTGTAACTGGTGCACTCACAGCAACCTGTCAATCCATGTGGACAAAACAAACAATCTAAAAATAGATTTCAGAAGACCTCCAGACAAACACACTCACACACCCCACTGTCCATAAACAACCTTCCAGTGAGACTGTTCAGGGCGCAACGTTTCTGGGCGTACACATCACAACAACCTCACTGGACCAAGGACACCACACACACATTACAAAGAAATCAGGAACACCTTTGTTTCTACAGAGGCTGCAGAACGCCCTCCTCCCCTCCCCCATCCTGACAGCCTTCTACAGGGGGACTATTGAGAGCATCCTCAGCAGTGCCATCACAGTGTGGTCTGGTAACTGCACTGCTGTAGAACAAAAGGCCCTGCAGAGGACTGTGAGGACGACTGAAAAGATCACTGGGACCTCTCTTCCCTCCCTCTTTTTCTACAACACCCACTGTCTGCGCAAAGCCATGAGCATTGTTAAGGACACAACACACCCGTCCCATGAACTGTTCTCCCTAATGCCATCAGGGAAAAAGTACCGCAGTGTAACTGCCCACACCTCCAGAATGGGGAAGAGCTTCTTCCCTAAAGCAGTCAGGCTGTTGAACAATAAAACCTGACGTGTTTAATCACACTGAACTGAATGCACACCTGCAGGTTTTCATTGCTGCTGAATACTCTATATTTTACCTCTGCTGTCAACTTATCTTACGACAGTCAGTGCTCAGTTACAAGTCTTGTTGTCTGTTGTTTAACATACTTTATATATTTATAATCTATGTGCACTAAATGTTGCCTAAGTGCACTAAATGTAGCCTATCTCCAGTGCCTTTATATCTTACATGTAGCACCACTTGAATCCATGGTGACACGTTGTTTCGTCTCGCTATGTACAGTGGAAATGGCTGAAATGACAATAAAACCCACTTGACCAGACTTATAGTATGTTGGTATGGTAGTATGGTAGTAGCACCTGTCTCAGTCCCTATGGGAAATCTATACTCTCTATTTAACGCCATCACAGCAACCATGTGACAGCATGTTATAGTGTGTTCACTGTAGCTTCAGCGCTGCTTTGAAAGGAGCCTCACTGTCCTTTGCTGAAGCATCCCAGTGTCTGTCCATGCCTGTTGTCCACGTGCCAGGGCCCTGGTATCTGTCTCTGATGTCCTGGGTCAGACCAGAGGGCCCTATTATCTTGTCTATTCTGTCTTGGGTCAAAGCAGAGGGCCCTAGTAACTGTCTCTGATGTCCTGGGTCAGAGCAGAGGACCCTAGTATCTGTCTCTGATGTCCTGGGTCAGAGCAGAGGACCCTAGTATCTGTCTATGCTTTCCTGGGTCAGGCAGACCCTTATTATCACTCAGGGGGGGCCCAATCCTCATTATCACGCCAGCCCTGGTGGTGGCGCTGTAACAGGGGGCCTTTCATTGCCTCACCCTATTCTGCTGCTGCAGCTTCAGGGGGCCTCTGAGACAGGCAGGCCAGACAAGACGAGAGGAGACAAGAGTGCTTCAGGAAGAGGCTCCACAGCTCCAGCTTTGACCCCTGACTCCACTGGGATAAAAGCTCTCAAAGAAGGGGGCACTCTGCATATCTCACACAAGCAGGGCCAGGGGCCCAGGGGCCCAGGGCTGGAGGCAGTGTGGTAGAAGCACAGATAGAGAGCAGATAGAGATGCTCTGCTGTTCAAGGTTCCTGAGTGCTATCAGTGGGAAACAGAATGAGAAAATGTGGAACATTACATACGCGGAACAGAAACTCACCTCCAGTTTTGCTCTCTTACCTTCTTCCGACTGACAGCGCTCTGAGAACCGTAGCACGAGGCCCTCTGCACCAGAGGAGAAGAGACTAAAGTGTCTCAGGTGGAGGCAGTGGAAACTCCACCCACGGGTGTTTAACTCCTCCCAGGGCCACACCTGTCACAATAAGGCCCTCTGCACATCAGCTCCGAGCAGGCCTGTGGTCGCAAGCACTGGAGGTCCACTATCACTGTAATACTGTTGTGAACACATTCAGCTGTAGGGCGCTTCAGAACTGTATTGGTCACTGGGATTGACACAGCCCTGAGCGAGCAGGAGTGTGAATCTAAATCCACTTATCGTGTACTGTAAACACACACAGTCCATTCAGGGGAAGACATAGTTGTAGCTGAACAGTACACACAGACACACACACACACACACACACAGAAACAGTTCTCAGGTTCCTCGTCTCATGTGGGGACATGTGGTAAACAAACAAAGATGCTCTGTAGTGAGCTGGATGAGTAAAGACCTTCGGTACGTTCACACAAACACACACACACAAACACACACTGAAAATCACTACTGGCCACACTATGGGAGGGGAGACTGTAAGAGTTTCAATATTACATATAGAAGCATAGTCAGACGACACACATACATACACACACACACACTCTCTACAAACACACTGACACACACACTCTGACTGTCAGACACACATTAACTGAACAGTATTGGAGGAGATTTGTGTGTGTTTGTGTGGGTGCGTGTGAGCATGTATTTGTATGCGTGTGTGGGTCAGAGGAACAGATTGCAGCAGGCATACGGAGTTACTTTTGGAGGTTCTGTGTGAGGAAGTGAACACCCCTCCACACACACACACACACACACACACATCCCACTCCCGCCAACCCCACCCCTCCAGCTGTGATCATTGTTGTTCTATTAATAGTCTGTAGAGCTCAGATGGAGACTGTGTGTGTGTGTGTGTGTTTTGTGTGTGTGTGTCCCCTCGACAGCAGGGGAAGGAAGTGGCCTTGGCGAAGCTGGTCAGAAGCAGAGGGATTGCTAGGATCGTCAGGGTCACTAGTGGAATTACAGATTCCCTGGAATTACATACTCTCAGGGAATTACGGAATTTGCTGCAGTCAATGTGTGTGTGTGTGTGTGTGTGTGATTGTGGGCAGTATGCATGCACGTAACAGAATGACCTAAGAAAACCTGCATGTCTCTTAAGTGTGTGTGTGTGTGTGTGTGTGTTTGTGTCCTCTTGCTACCCTCTGACCCCTGTGCTCTTGATTAAACCTTCATCTGATTACTCTCTCTTCGAACTGTGAACAGTTGCATCCATAATCTTACATCAAGGCCTCAGTTTGTCTGCATACAAGCCTCATGTAAGAACACACACGCACATGAAGAGAGAGAGAGAGAGAGAGAGAGAGAGAGAGAACATGGACAAACATAGAACACCACGCAATCTCTTCTACAAACACACACACACACAAACACTCACACACACACACATTGGTGGCAGTAAAGTGTGTTGGCCTCTGCTCTGTAAGGCCCCATCTGATGCACAGGGTGAAACGCTGCAGATGCTTGTCTGGTAGACAGCTAAATTACTGTTTTGCTCTCGCCACTGCAGTTGGGATGGCGCTAACAGACACACACACACACACACTCATATACACACACACTCTCACACACACACACACACAGTGCAGACATCTTTCTCTGCCACATGCTTTCAAAAGCCTAGACACACACCCTCTTGTCCCCATAAACCTTCTGCTAGCGGAGTGGTTGCAAGAAGAATGCCTGCCTAACTACCTGTTTCTCTTGGCTGTGTGTTTCTCAGGGGTATTTACTCTGATGACTGTGTGTGTGTGTGTGTGTGTGTGTGTGTGTGTGTGTGTGTGTGTGTGCGTGCGTGTGTGTCTCAAGGGTATTTACTGTGTGTGTGTGTGTGTGTGTGTGTGTGTGTGTCTCAAGGGTATTTACTGTGTGTGTGTGTGTACATGTGTGTATGCGTGCATGTGTGTGTGTGTGTCTCAGGGGTATTTATTATGATGGCCATCCATCAAACATCTGCTCTCTGGAGCAGGAATCAAACATCACTCCTCGTTCCAAGAACTGAAAGCGTTGGAGGCCGTTTGGAAGAGTTGATACTTTCTGTGTGAACCAGCGCCAGAGACTGTTGTAGAGACTTGTTCTCTGAGTTCTACTGTCCAAAAGATCCAGCACCAGAGACTGTCCTAGAGACTTGCTCTCTGAGTTCTACTGTCCAAAAGAACCAGCGCCAGAGACTTGCTCTCTGAGTTCTACTGTCCAAAAGAACCAGCGGCAGAGACTGTCCTAGAGACTTGCTCTCTGAGTTCTACTGTCCAAAAGATCCAGCACCAGAGACTGTCCTAGAGACTTGCTCTCTGAGTTCTACTGTCCAAAAGAACCAGCGCCAGAGACTTGCTCTCTGAGTTCTACTGTCCAAAAGAACCAGCGACAGAGACTGTCCTAGAGACTTGCTCTCTGAGTTCTACTGTCCAAAAGAACCAGCACCAGACTGTCCTAGAGACTTGTTCTCTGAGTTCTACTGTCCAAAAGAACCAGCACCAGACTGTCCTAGAGACTTGTTCTCTGAGTTCTACTGTCCAAAAGAACCAGCACCAGACTGTCCTAGAGACTTGTTCTCTGAGTTCTACTGTCCAAAAGAACCAGCCAGAGACTGGCCTAGAGACTTGTTCTCTGAGTTCTACTGTCCAAAAGAACCAGCGCCAAGAGAGTGCACTGTTCCTTAAAGTGTGTTGTCCTATAGAGTGCATTGTCCTAAATAGTATACTGACCTAAAGTGTGTATTGTCCTGAATAGTTTATTGTCCTAAAGAGTGTACTGTCCTAAAGTGTGTAGTGTACTAAAGAGTGTAGTGCCCTAAAGGTTATATTGTCCTTAAGAGTGTACTGGTTGTCTCCTGTCCTAAAGAAATGTGCTGCATCATCTGACACTGTTTGCGTTGCCATTAGACTCGTAAACACACAGGATCGAGTTCAGAACTGGAACAGCCGGCTGGGATGTAGGACTGGATGAATTTACTTTTTTATATTGTGTGTGACTGTGTGTGTGTGTGTGTGTGTTGTCAAGACTTGTCCCAAAACATTGCAGCTAATGTTCTCTTATTGTGACATCATAGCAGGTAGAGCAAACACTCACTGTGTGTGTGTGTGTGTGTGTGTGTGCCTTGAACCTACTTGTCTGGGAGATCATGCGAGACGATAAAACACGCATGAAAGGGAATGCCTACTCACATGCAGAGCCAAGTCTGTGCAAAACACCCCCGAGCCCCGTGTGTGTGTGTGTGTGTGTGTGTGCGCGCGTGTGTGTGTGTGTGCACGCGTGTGTGTGTGTGTGTCTCAACAAGGGTCGTTTCAGACTGCCTGCAGCCCTTCATAGTTGGGAAAAGAGCACCCCAACAGTCTCATCAGGTGTGTTCACCTGCTCCTGCCAGTGCTGTGGCTGTTTCTCGGCCCCTCCA
>PYXC01000952.1:187500-197500 GCA_015244755.2 Tenualosa ilisha | reverse complement strand
GGAGCAGACGCGTGGAATGGAATAGGCCTTCAGATATCTCTCATAAATACACTCTCACACTCTGCCACAGTTCAGCTCTCACTCACACACTCTCTCAAATGCGCACACACACACACACACACACACACACACACACACACACACACACACACACACACACAAACACACGCACACACACACACACACACACACAACACGCACACACAAACACACACACACACACACACAAACACACACACACAGTCTCAACTACACACTTGCACACAAACCCTACACACACACACACACACACACACACAAAAAGTCTCAACTACACACTTGCACACACGCACATCTCACAACTCTTTTCCCCTGATATGAAGGGACTAGGCTTAACTGCAATATAAAAGTCTTAAATCACGCTTTGAAAGACTGATATGAAAAACCCTTTGAATCTGACGGCACCAAGTGAGAAAGTGGAGTCTGTGAACAAAGTCTATTAAAAGAATATTATTCCAGCCCGACAGCCGTTCCACCTGTAAATATGGGCTTCAGTCTCCGTGGTGATGTGTATGACACAATAATGGTCTCCATGGTGTTGTGTATGACAGAACAACACCCACAATTAACTAGGTGCTGAATGTCAACTTTTTATCCCCAACTTGTCCAGAGATTTAATCCCTGCCAGCTTTAGCCTTTCTCCTTCACTGGCACTGTGAATCAAACACACACACACGCACACACACACACACACACACACATACACACACACAAACACACACAGACGTGTGAAAACTGAACACTCCAATGCACACTCTCTCTCTCTCCAGGACGCCTCAGACAATGAGAGAGTGCAGAATTGAGCTTCTGTGCACTGCCGACTTTGACAGACAGCCCCTGCTCATTGTGTACAGCTCACACACACACACACACATACACACATACACACATACACATCCCCTGCTCATTGTGTACAGCTCACACACACACACACACACATACACACATACACATCCCCTGTTCATTGTGTACAGCTCACACACACACACACACACACATCACACACACACACACACATACACACATACACACATACACAGCCCTTGTTCAGTGTGCACTGTTCTAGAAGCTTCTCTGGGAGGGCTTGATGAGATCGATGAGACTCTTTGCAATGTTCTAACAGTCTTGACAGTGTTGAGTATGTGTGTGATATTCTATGAGAGGAACAGGCTATCAGTAAGGTGTGTGTGTGTGTGTGTGTGTATGAACCTCAGAGTGCAGAACTCTATATGCTCATGGTAGCAGAGAACTGTTAACAAACTGGTGCTTGAACTGCGTGTGCGTGCGTGCGCACGTGTGTGTGTGTGTGTGTGTTTGTGTGCGTATGTGTGTGCGTGCATGCGTGTGTGTGTGTGCGGTGTGCGTGTGTGTGCGTGTGTGTGCGTGGCGCGCGTGTGTGTGTGTGTGTATGTGTGTGTGCGCATGTGTGTGTGTTGTTTGTGTGTTGTGTGTGTGTATGTGTGTGTGTGTGTGTGTGTGTGTGTGTGTGTGTGGTGTGTGTGTGTGTGTGTGTGTGTGTGTGTTGTGTGTGTGTGTGTGTGTGTATGTGTGTATGAACCTCAGAGTGCAGAACTCTATATGCGCATGGTAGCAGAGAACTGTTAACAAACTGGTGCTTGAACTGTGTGTGTGCGCGCGTGTGTGCGTGCGTGTGCGTGCGTGCACGTGTGTGTGTGTATGTGTGTGTGTGAACTTTGGCCTTATTTTGTGTGCTGTCTATATGTCTGGGAGCAGTTAGCCAAAAGCAGGACTGGGAAACAGGAAACCATTCCATGCACTTAGAGTAGGACTGGGGCCTAGAGCACTTCAAAGACAGCACAAACACTCCCTCTCTCCTTCCCACACACACACACACACACACACATCTTTATCCTTATGCATAATGGTATTCATACACACAACGGTACTTTGTTACAGAAACAAACACGCTTGTGTGCACATTTGTGTGTGTGTGTGTGTGTGTGTGTGTGTGTGTGTGTGTTGTAGAATCTGTTCCCATCTTTGAAGTCCTCACCTCTCCCTCTCTTCCCCTGTCTGGAACCACCCCCCCTTCCTCATTACCTTTCCATCCTCTCTGTCTCATGGATGTGTGTGTGTGTGTGTGTGTGTGTGTTTGTCTGTAGTTGACCTCAGATGTGATCTGATTAAACTTTCCCCACCTCTGTCTCCTTTTTCTCTCTCTCTTTCTCTTTCTCTCTCTTTCTTTCTCTCTGTCTCTCTCTCTTTCAACATCTTCCTTCATGCTCACTGCCATTCTAGCCTCTAATATAGTAACCCCCTGCTGCCCCACATCCACACGTTCTCTCTCTATGTCTTTCCATCCCTCCATCCCTCCATCCCTTCCTCTCTGACTCTATTGAGTGTTGATGCCTTCAGCCTCAAGTTAGCACTGCTTAATTAGGTATAAATGGCAGGGACTGAAAGGCCTGTGTGTGTGTGTGTGTGTGTGTGTGTGTGTGTGTGTGTGTGTGTGTGTGTGTGTGTGTGTGTGTGTATGTGTGTTTGTGTTTGTGTTTGTGTTTGTGCATTTGCACGTGCATGTGTGTGTGCATGCTTGTGTGTGCACACATCCATGTGTGAGTGTGTGTGTGTGTCTAGGATGACAGAAGTGGGAATTTCTCGGCTTTGCTGGCTCTTGGGAATTTGACCGGAATTCCACTTCTCCACTTTCCCTCCAGTGGCCTCACATCTGCTGTAGAGGAGGGAGACTGTGTGTGTGTGTGTGTGTGTGTGTGTGTGTTGGCAGGGGTGCCTTATTATTTTGTATGTGTGTGAATGCCTTATTATTCTATATGACACAGTCTTTAGAGTTTTATTGTTGTCACCTGTACTCCCCTCTTACTCTGCACAATGGGCTATTTTCTGTGTGTGTGTGTGTGTGTGTGTGTGTGTGTGTGTTGTGTCACTCAGCCTAAAGGAGAAATAGCTGCTGTAACTGTGGGTTTGTGTGGGGCTGTTGTGTACCTAAGGACAGGAAAATAAGTTGCCATTGAAAAGATAAATGACTACAGAACTACAGAATAGATCTTTCTTTCTTTCTTTCTTTCTTTCTTTCTCTCTTTGCAGTCTTTTTCTCTCTCTCTCTCTCAAACACACAAACACACCGCACAGAGACACAGATGCACACACACACACACACACACACACACACACACACACACACACAAACACCCACACACGCACACACACACTGTTTTGTTGGAGTCTGGCTTTCTAGAAAATGCAACAATAGAGGGAGCTTTGTATGGCTCAGTACTGGGGTTCTTTAGAAAGCTACTTCTGTTATCACAACACACATCTGCACACTGTCTTAAATAGCAGACACACACACACACACACACACACACACACACACACACACACACACAGACACACACACAGACACCATGCGGGACCTTTAGAAAAGACAAGTCAATTACGAATACGCAAATACCAGCAGAGACAGATATGCACATACACACATGTTGCTCATGAAATCATCAGCAGTTCTCCCTTTCTGTGTGTGTGTGTGTGTATGTTTATTTCCCTTCCTGATGTGTCTTTTGTGGCGTTCCTCTCTCCTCTCTCCTGATGTCTGTCTGCTGTCTGCATTATTTACCTTTATCACTCCCTGTCTCCCAGTCTCACACACACACACACACACACACACACACACACACACACACACACACACACGTGCCACACTCTCTCTCTCTCTCTCTCTCCCTCCTGCTTTTTCTCTGTAAGACACAAAAACACTCTGTCCTCTCTTTTCTGTCCTCCCTCACTCTCTCTCACACACACACACACAGACACACACACACACACACACACACAGACTCACACAAATAGAATAGTGTCAATCCCCTGAGTGCTCCAGGGTTCCCAGGAAAGGCTTGAGAACAGGAAATGACCTCATTTCAGTGTGTATGACCTTGACCCTCTCCTGACAGTCCTCATCCTGCTGTCATTTCATTCCACACACACACACACACACACACACACACACACACACACACATACACACACACACAGACACAGCATACACAGCATGCTCTATGTGCACACACACACACACACACACAGCATACACAGCATGCTCTATGTGCACACACACACACACACACACACATACAAACACACACAGCATGCTCTATGTGCACACACACACACACACACACACAGCATACACAGCATGCTCTATGTGCACTCTCTTATTGTCTTTTGAAACACACACACACATACACACACATGCACATACAACATGCTCTTTTGCACATTCTTATTCACACATATACATACACACACACACACACACACACAGCCTGCTGTATGTGCACATTCTTATTCACACATACACACACACATGCACACACACACACACACACAAACAGTATGCTCTATGTGCAAACACTTATTCCCGCACGCTTACACAGACAGACAGACACACACACACACACACACACACACACCCACACCGATGCACACACATACAGCCCATTAGTCCTATGTTTCTTGGGTTGAATAAGGCAGTTAGTGAGTCGTGTTCTAACCACACAGTCACGTTGTCTCAGACGTGTCTAGTTATCTCCTCTGTTTATTCCATAGTCTTATCTGACCTTTGACCTTGGAGCCATTATCACCTCCTCCAAACAGCTGCTCCACTCTCCTGTTCTCTTCCTGACGTGTGTGTGTGTGTGTGTGTGTGTGTATGCGTGTGTGTGTCTGTGTGTATGTAATAATTGAATGTCATTAATCTCTAAGGACTCATTTATTTTTGTACGGACTAAGACACACACACACACACACACACACACACAGACAGATAGAGACAGAGACAGAAGCACACACACAAACATATTTTTCTGTGATAAACATAAACATATATTGGGCATATATATACATATTTAGATTCTGCATTTAGATGCTGTGTTTACATTAAACATTTTGTTCTGGAAATGGAGAAAAATGGAATTAGAACGCAAATGTAGAACGCAAATGTAATTAAACACACACACACACACACACATAAACACACACAAACACAAACACACACACGTGCTGCACAAACATACAAACATTGAAATATGCTACTGGCATGCTTTATTGTACCAATGTCAGTGCATATGGTGAAAACACAATCACACACACACACACAAACACACACACACACACACAAACACACGCACACACACACAAACACACGCACACACACACAAACACATACACATGCTGCACAAATATACAAACATTGAAATGTGCTACTGGCATGCTTTATTGTACCAATGTCAGTGCATATGGTGAAAACACAATCACACACACACACACAAACACACACACACACACACAAACACACGCACACACACACAAACACACGCACACACACACAAACACATACACATGCTGCACAAATATACAAACATTGAAATGTGCTACTGGCGTGCTTTATTGTACCAATGTCAGTGCATATGGTGAAAACACACACACACACACACACACACACACAAACACACACACACATGGTTGGAGGTTATGTGTAACAGGTGGGGAGGCGTGTGTGTTTGTGCTCTAAAACATGGATCTTCCATCTTCCCTCCCTGGGGCCAGTTTACTCTGTGTTGTGTGTCTGAGCAAGCCAAGGGTGTATCTCTGATGGCCCGAATCATGAACACCGTGTGTGTGTGTGTGTGTGTGTGTGTGTGTGTGTGTGTGTGTGAGTGAGCTAATGATTTGGTGCCTCTTTGTGTCCATCTGCTCGGTGTTGTAGCATCCAGCTGCCTGACCCACACCTAAAGAAGTCACTTCTGATTGGCTAATCAGCACCAGGCCTAAAAGAAGGAATGCATGTCCTTCTAAAACCTGGACTGGATCACCTCAGGATCAGGACTAAAGTCTCAGTCAGAACACTTTTATTCACTGACATATCACACACACACACACACACACACACACAGTAAGAATAAGAGCCTTTTCCGACTGCAGGATACATGAAAGACAAACGTGTTTGCTATTGTTAGTATTTTTAGTATGTGTCTTTTATGTGTATGGTATGACGTGTGTGTGTGTGCGTGTGTGTGTGCGTGTGTGTGTGTGTTTTGTTGTTGTTCTTTTCTGTACACTGCGCAATCCATTAAAAACACCTCTTACACACTCAGCAGATGGTAAATGGACTCCTGAGAATAGAGCAGAGACCAGTCTTGTTGCAACAATACAAACAACTACTGAATAAAGACTGTGTGTGTGTATGTGAGAGGGAATGAGAGAAGGAAGAGTGTGTGTCTGTGTGTGTGTGTGTGTGTGTGTGTGTGTCTGTCTGTGTGTGTGCATGTGCGGGTGTGTGTATGTGGTGCGGGTGTGTGTATGTGGTGTGTGTGTGTGTGTGTATGTGGTGTGTGTGTGTGTGTATGTGGTGTGTGTGTGTGTGTATGTGGTGTGTGTGTGTCTATGTGGTGTGTGTGTGTGTGTGCACGCAATCTATTGAGCCATTTCTTTTATCTTTCCCCTCAAACTCCCCCATTACTTTGTGTTATACAAAGGACTATACAAAGTCCTCTCTCTCTCTCTCTCTTCATATTCCCCATCTCTTCTCTCAATACAACAGTATTATTCTCTCTCTCTCTCTTTCTCTCTCTTTCCCTCTCTCTCTCAGTTGTTCTGAATCACTATCGCTACTACTTCCTTGCTCCATCCTCCTATTATGTGTGTGTGTGTGTGTGTGTGTGTGTGTGTGTGTGTGTGAATGCCGCAGACGGTCTTACTGAGTTGAATGGACCATCCTCCTCCATATGTGAAGAGGTCAAGTAACTAATGATCCCTCTGGCAGCAGTTTTAATGTGTTTCTCATTCAAGCCTCTTGTGCCAGTCTCAGTAGGCGTCTGAACTTCCCCACACGTTAAATACAGTGCAGCAGTGTGTCCTCTTCATCTCTCCTCCTCCTCCTCCTCTCTTTCTTCTTCTTCTGAACAGTCAGGCGATAATAATGTCAATCGGGTCTTCTTTCCTCAGGTTAGCTGGGCTAAGTGACCCTTTTTGGAAATTTTAGATTTGGAATTTGGAAACTTTATATTTCTTGTCCTCTCTCTCTCTCTCTCTATCCTCCACTCCTCTGGTGAGATCCACTCCTGGTTTTCCAGTGAGTCCTGAACTTTCTTGTGTTGCTCTGCTTGGTAAGCACAAGCGTGTCCCAGCCTTACACTACTGCCCCAGTCACTCTCAACTCAACTCAGCAGGAGTCAGTGAGTGAGTGTGTGTCTGTGTGAGTGTGTGTGTGTGTGTCGGCCATGTGTTCCTCGCGTGTGTGTAACTTCTGAGCTTCACTGGGAATTCCTGCTGCTTTTCTTTGTTGTGGATATGGGATCTGGAATGTTTTGGAATTGCCTGTGACAGGAACGTCAAAGACACCGGGACTCCAAGAGGATAAAGTTCCACTGGAGTGGGAAAGTCACATAAGGAAACACTAGAACGTGGAGTTACACTCAGACAGGACCTGGAAGCATGTTTGTGTGTGTGTGAGGGCCTGGGTGTCCACGTGTGTGTGTGTGTGTGTGTGTGTGTGACTGAGGGAGTCTCTAGAAAGAGATACTGTGGGAGATTGTGTGTGTGAGGGAAAAGTAAATAGAAGATTCCAGAGATCTCAGAACCATGTCAGGTGTGAGCAGGAAAGGTTCTGGTCGGCCCGGTTACTACTACAGGCTCCTGGGTCGAACCCGTCTCCAGAGACAGCGCAGTCGCTCACGCAGCCGGACCAGGCCCGCTGCCAGCCGGGGTAACTACTGCTAACACACGCAGCTAATGCCCCAGTCGGGGTAACTTTTTAACATTTTAAACACACACTCTCTTTTCTATCTAGAACTTCACTGCTGGTATTTTGTACAGGATGACTGTGTGTGTGTGTGTGTGTGTGTGTGTGTGTGTGTGTGTGTGCGCGCGCGCACGCAATAGCTGACGACTGTGGAAGTGATCGGTTTAAGATCAAGGCCAGTCTCACTGTATTGATATCTGACTTTAGAATGAGCTCATTCTTCTGGCTTTGTGTGTGTATGTGTGTGCGCGTGTGTGTGTGTGTGTGTGTGTGTGTGTGTGTGTGTGTATGTAAAATAGCAGATGCTCGCCCCCTTCTCTAATTCTCTTTTTTATGATGTAATATCTGCATCCTCTCAAGACGTTCATTCTGACACCACCACCACCGCTGTGTGTGTGCATGTGTGTGTGCATGTGTGTTTGCGTGTGTGTGTGCATGTGTGTATCCTGCGTCTGGAGAATGTGTTGGTGCCTGTCTGGGGATGTTCACTGTGGAGGTGCATTCTTAAGCTCTGATAGAAGGGCCGATAGCAGCACCAGAGGAGGGCCAGGAGAGACCAGGAGAACTCAGGCAACACACACACACACACACACACAACATTACAGGCTGTCCAATATCATCTGCCTCATTTGATAGCAGTTTGAGATCTGGTTTGCGTGTTTGGTTTGTGTGTGTGTGTGTGTGTGTGTGTGTGTGTGTAGGTTTTGTGTTTTTCTTTGCATCTTCTCTGTCAGAAAAGCAGATATTTTATTCCTTTTACCCTTGGTCAGGCTTTATGTCAGAGATGTTGTGATGCAGTATGTTTTGGTTTTAGTCTGACAGTCTATGATTTACTTGTCAAAGCGATTGCCATGTTTCTCTGCTTCCTGCCCCCCCCTCCCCCAATTAAATTCAAATGTATTTCTTTCTTATTTCTCTCTCTCTCTCTCTTTCTCTCTCTCTCTCTCTCTCTCTCTCTTTCTCCATCTCCCAAATTCAAATTCAAATTGAAATTATTAGCATGACTGTGATGTTATACATTATTGCCAAAGCATTGCAACATACATCTCATAACAATAACAACAAAAACAACAATAACATGCGTGTATGTGTATGTGTGTGTGTGTGTGTCAGTGACCTTGAAAGTCTGTGTGTGTGTGTGTGTGTGCGTGCAAGCGTGTGTGTGTATGTTTGTGTGTGTGTGTGTGTGTGTGTGTGTGTGCGTGCATGCGCGCGTGTGTATGCGTGAGTGTGTGTGTGTGTGTGTGTGTGCGTGCATACACATGTGTGTATATTTACAGTACATCTAGACAATGAAAATTGTTCTGCAATTTCGTTGTTTCTGGCAAGCGTACACAAATTGAGCGTTCCTCTCTCTCTCCAGTCAGGAATGGAGGCTCACCATCTGTCTGCAGTCATTCAGTGAAGACATTAGTGATCATTTGGAAGTAACTATTATAATGTTGTCATAACTGAGGTGTATCTCTGCTGCTCTCCTCTCTCGTTCACAGAGGGGACACAGTCTGCTTTCTGTCGGCAGCCATGTTTGCCTGTGCCTTCCCACTTCCATGGTCAGGTTATGTTCACACAGTCTGGACTTTGTCAGGATGGTTCTCAGATTCTTGTCCTGGGTTTGGGTCAGATAGGGTGCTATTGCACAGTCAGATAGGGTGCTATTGCACAGTCAGATAGGGTGCTATTACATAGTCAGATAGGGTGCTATTGCACAGTCAGATAGGGTGCTATTGCACAGTCAGATAGGGTGCTATTACATAGTCAGATAGGGTGCTATTGCACAGTCAGATAGGGTGCTATTGCATAGTCAGATAGGGTGCTATTGCATAGTCTCGGTTTGGAGCCGAATAGAATTGCATTTTACTTTGCAGTTTTGTTGGACTTTGCCAATGGTTTATGTCATTTTGCTTTGAAGTTTTTGTGACTTGGTTTAGCCCAGTTTCAGTTGCTTTTTGGTCCTGGTCCTGAGGTGCTGGTGTGGGGTTAGTGTGGCGTTAGTGTGTGTGGGGTTAGTGTGTGTTAGTGTGTGTGGGGTTAGTGTGTGTGGGGTTAGTGTGTGTTAGTGTGTGTGGGGTTAGTGTGGTGTTAGTGTGTGTGGGGTTAGTGTGGTGTTAGTGTGTGTGGGGTTAGTGTGGGGTTAGTGTGGCGTTAGTGTGTGTGGGGTTAGTGTGGTGTTAGTGTGTGTGG
>PYXC01000952.1:160000-182500 GCA_015244755.2 Tenualosa ilisha | reverse complement strand
AGAAAGGGCACAGGAGTGTGTGTGTGTTTGAGGAGGAGAGAGAAAGGAGAGAGAGATTGAAATGAACATTAGGAGATCAGCAGAATCTAATAACTGTAAGCAACCAGACGTGTCCACACCTGCCATCATTTGAGGGAAAGACACACACACGCACACACACACACACACACACAACCATAAACACACACACACACACACACACACACACACACAAACACACTATCGATATTAAACAGAAACATTCTTTTTTGCTCATTTGTTGCTCCAGTGGCTTTGTGTGTGTGTGTGTGTGTGTGTGTGAGAGTGTTTGGGTTTGACATGTTTCTGTGGAAGGAGAGAAACAAGATAAGAGAGGGAGGAAGAGAATGAAGAGGAGGAGGAGGAGCAAGAGAATGAGAGAATGAGGAAGCAGAAAGAGTGATGCAGAGGGCAGACAAAGGGAGGCCGGGGTATAGACTGACAATGAGGTGTGTGTGTGTGTGTGTGTGTGTGTGTGTTAAGATCCAGATAACAATAAAAATAATGTCATCCATGTTATCATTGTGGAATATCTTTTTAGGCTATCGCCCACTTGATTAACATGAATCATGTCACCCTAAAACAGTGCAGGATAGGACCGGCCTACACTGTAAGTGAAGATGAGGCCAATGGTGCGTGGGGTCATAGGAGTCACATCTCTCAACATGCTTAACATTGATGAACTAAAAAATCATCTATAGAAATATGAAAAAGATTACAGCCGTTCTAGTTAATAACATGTATAGGCACATCCATTAAAATAAAGAACTCTCACTGTAGCGGCAGATTGGAGCTGTCTAACACACATCAGTTTAGCAGCAGAGAGACTCAGATTAGTTAAACTGAAGGATTGGAGCAGAGACACTCAGATTAGTTAGACTCAGATTAGACTCAGATTAGTTAGACTGAAGGATTTGAGCAGAGACACTCAGATTAGTTAGACTGAAGGATGGGAGCAGAGAGACTCAGATTAGGATGAAGGATGGGAGCAGAGAGACTCAGATTAGGATGAAAGATGGGAGCAGAGACACTCAGATTAGTTAGACTGAAGGATTGGAGCAGAGACACTCAGATTAGGATGAAGGATGGGATCTGGGAACATCAGAACAGTCATCTTTTGCCATATTTCTCAGTGCTGCATTTTGCTTTTGTACTTGAGTCATTTCAGAACTGCTACTTTAAGTCTGTTTCAGAACCTCTACTTTGTTACTTCTACTTTTGTAAACTTTGAGTATGGAAAGTGGATTTTGCCCTCTTTCTGTGCGTGTGTGTGTGTGTGTGTGTGTGTGTGTGAGAGAGAGAGAGTGTGCACATGTGTGTGTATTATCAAGTGTAAAGGAGGTTGATCTTTGACCTTTCCCTTCATTTATGACATCCATGAGATGTTCATGTGCCTGTGCTGGTTCAGCTGTGCTGCTGCAAATGCAACACACACACACACACACACACACACACACACACACACACACAGAGAGAGAGAGAGATGTTGAGAGAGACCTTGTGTTTTAGCTATGTATTTGTGTGTGTGCATGTGTGTGTGTGTGTGTGGGAGAGAGAGAGAGAGGGAAAGGGAGAGAGAGGAGGGAGGTGAGTGTGTCTTACACATACTAAAATCACAACCCTTTCTTTCAAGAATGTCGGTGTTTTTGTGTTTCCATGTGAACACCCACTTCCTTATCCAAGTGTTTTAAACACACACACACACACACACACACACACACACACACACACACACAATGTGATCTGAGAATAACATATTTGTGTTGGCTGTTGAGTGTTTTGTTGGCCCATTCAAGGATGTACACTTGCTTTGTATGTGCCTGCAATATGTGTGTGGTCTTGTCGTGTGTGTGTGTCTTGTCGTATGTGTGTGTGTGTGTGTGTGTGTGTGTTTTCATGAATGGACACCTGTGGAAAACAATCTCTTTCAGAGATCTTAACATAATAATTTTGCATTGATTGCCCATATAAATTGTTGTCTTGCTGAATTGTTGTCGACTCAAACAGCTAACGGTAATAAAGCATTTGTTAACAGGTGATGAACAAGTGCTATAAGTGTGTGTGTGTGTGTATGTGTGTGTCAAGTTTACTGATCCAGCCTTACGCTGTGCACTGTTTGGGGTGATGTGTACTCAAAAAAAGTCTGACACACACACAAACACACACAAATACACACACACAGTAAAGATGTACACACAATAGCATAAAAAGTAAACTGATACACACAGACACAAACTTCTTTTTTTTTCGTTTTGACTCTGGCAGCCAGAGCTAACATAGGCCTCAGGCCCCTTGACAGGTCAGGGATTTAGGCGTCCTTTCAACTGCCTGCTGTAGGTCTTTATCTGAGAAGTCTTATTTTTTTAAACTGTGTGTGTGTGTTTCCTTTTTCCCTTGGTGTATCTGACAAGCTGACAAGCGTTAGACAGCACTGTAGAGTTTGGCTTTTGTGTGTGTGTGTGTGTGTGTGTGTTTGTGAGTGTATGTGTGTGTGTGTGTGTGTGTGTGTGTGAGTGTATGTGTGAGTGTGTGTGGCTGTGAAGGAAAAGGGGATGCTGTGTGTCTTTGCAGGGGTTGTCAGTAGTTCATATGATGCACACACAGGAGAGTAGAGGAGAGGGGAGTAGGGCTACTTCAGAAGACAAACACACACACTAGTACTTCATACACACATAAGGACTTTTGCACAAAGCTGCACTGAAACACAAATATTAGTTTAAAGATTACATGTTCATCCAAGTCACAAGTGCGCCTGCCAACTGTTCAGTCAAAGTGGGTCATACAACTTATGAAATAATTACCACGCTATCAGACACTCAAGATAGTTGCCATGCTAACAGTCAAGAAAGCTACCTTTCACAGACAGTGCCACGCTAACTAACATGCTAGCAGCCTCTGACGTATAGTGCCATGCTAACGCATGATACATGGACAGGTCCATATTAACTCGAACAGTGCGCTAATTAGCAATGTGCTAATGGTATACAGCAGTGGCCCTTGACTCAGTGGTAGGGTGCAGTGCAGGCTGTTAGCCGAGTGTCATGCTAATTAGCACCATGCTAATTTCACAGCATGCCTCTTATTCACTTTTGTATTAGGGTGTTCTTTCTCTCTCTCTCTCTCTTTCTCTATCTCTCTGGTATCCTCTTTCTTTTTTTCTCAATCTCTCTCTCCTTTTCTCTGAACCTCTCTCTCCCTATTTTTTCCGTGCCCCCCTCCCTCTCCCTATCCTTCTCCTTCAAATATGCTTTATTGCCATGACAATTCACATGTTGTATTGCCAAAGCTAGCTCACTCTCTTTCTCTCTCTCTCTTACTATCTAGCTCTTCAGACTATCCTTCTCTCTGTCTATCCCACCATTTCCCTCTCTCTCTCTCTCTCCCTTCATCCCTCTCTCCCTGCGGTCATTATGTGTGTGTTGTGCGCTAGGCTAGGCTAAGCTGCTGTAATTGTTCGGACTTTATCTTTTCCCTTCACACCCTGCCGGGTCATTAGTGGTAGGGCAGCATCATTGTGTGTGTGTGTGGTGTGTGTGTGTGCGTGTGTGTGTGTCTGAGTGTGTGTCTGTGTGCGGTTGTGCACGGAGAACCGGAGTGGACTTGAAAAGAAGAGTTTCGAGCTTTAAAAGCGTTAGGGCCAGTGTCCTGATGGAACACACATGCCCAGTGTGTGTGACACAAGAGACAAACACTAGTTCAGGCCTCTTCCTCTTCTTCCTCTTCTTCTTCTTCACAGTCTCTCTCTCTCTCAGTTCAATTCAATTCAATTTTTCTTTTCAATTGGTCTGAACATCACAGTGACAGGCACCACACAATCACATACAATCATGTTCTTGTTCAAAACTAGACAATCAACCAATCAATAAATAAATCTCTCTCTTCCTGTCTGCCATTCTAAGAAGAAAAGGCTGCATATACAATCAGTCCCCATACAAGGCTATGGGCATGACATCTCTCCCTAACTCTCTCTGTCACTAACTGCACACAGCCAGATACACACACCCACACACAGAAGTCACACACACGGGTGATTATAGCATTCACACGCGCGTGCTCACACACACACACACACACACACACACACACACACACACACACATACACACAAGCCATTATACAATTATCCACAGCTGAAGACAGCTGTCTCCTGATAGAGAGCAACATGCAAAGCAGACTTTGTTCCGTAAAGAACACACACACACACACACACACACACACACACACACATACACACACAGCCGGTCTTATCACAAGAATGACCTCATATGATGTCCATCACTCACGCGCACTCATACACACACATGTGCACACACACACATCCATGGCCTCTCTCTTCTTCACACATATACTGTACACACCCACACGCACACACACATACGCACACAGCCGGTCTTATCACAAGAATGACCTCATATGATGTCCATCACTCATGCACACTTATAAACACGCATGCCCACACACACACACACACGCGCACACACACACACAAAGGAACAGTGTTTGTTTATGTGCACTCTCACCAAAACATTGTTATGTTGGAACTGGACACATCCATGGCCTCTCTCTTCTTCTTCACACATATATCACACACACACACACACACACACACACACACACACACACACACACACACAGATGTTGGAATGTGCTAATGAGGGGGTAGCAGGAGAGGTGGTGTTCCGGCTGGATGTGGAGGAAGTGTGTAGTCTGACCCCTTGCTCTCCTGTTCCATTGCAGGCCTCCCATCACACACACACACACACACACACACACACACATATACGTCCTGAAGTCTTGTCTACATACATTACTGCTTGTTAAGAGTTTAAGGTCTGGGTTTTGAGTGTTGGAATGTGTGCATGCTTTCTGCTATTTCCCTCTGAATTCTTGTAGTCTGGGCAGTTTTAAGTCTTCACAGATGATCACACACAGACACACACACACACACACACACACACATACACACTCATACACACACAGAGCTGTTAAGTGGTCATTGTCAGACTTGAGGAGTTATCAGGTTGGCCAGGTTGCTGGCTGTGTGCTTATAAAATTGTCTGCTCTGTGTGTGTGTGTGTGTGTGTGTGTGTGTGTGTGTGTGTGTGTGTGTGTGTGTGTTTGTGTCTTCCACTTAACCGGGTTTGTGTCTGCTTCAGTGTATTAAAGTGCAGACATGTGCATATATGTGAGGTGCATGAGTAAGCTTTTTTGGAGTGTGTTTTTGGAGTGTGTTTGTGCTTATGTCAGACTTTTGTTATTTTGTTATTTCTCAGAAACCTCATCGGATTGTGTGTGTATGTGTGTGTGTGTGTGTGTGTGTGTGTGTTGCTATGGGAACAGAAGGGTGAGGAGATTGTCCTTGGTAGGAAGGTAGCACAGACTCAGAGTGTTGCCAGCGACAACAGAGTTCTGATCAAGAGAAAGAGAAGAAGTGAGAGAGAGAGAGAAAGAGAGAGAGAGAGAGAGGGGGGATAACCTGATAAGATGAAAAAGGCTAGACATGCTCACTACTGACGCATGTGTCCACCGGTACACACACACTTGTGTGACCACCACCCCCACATACATTCAAACACACGTATACACATACATTTGAGCACACATGTGCTTGCATACACACACACACACACACACACAGATGGCACCAAGATGTAGCTGAACATGTGCTGTGTAATGTGGGGGCTCAGGCTGGTAGTCGTTGAATTAAAAGGACTCTTTGTAGTCGGTGGATGTATTGTAGACTTCTACATCTGGTCCCAAGACCCACAGGAAATTAGAATTAGCATTTAGCACTTTGATTAGCAATTAGATCTTTGTCTCACTGTAAAACACACACACATGGGTTTTAGATGATGTCTCTGTGTGGACAGAGAAACACACACACACACATACATTCAGTCTCACTTACGCATGCATATAGCACACATACATGCGCACACACACACAAACACACACGCGTACACACATAGTAAAACATATACAGACATAGACAGACAGACAGACAGACACCAGCTCACTGGAGACATGACCTTTACTGCTTCAGTCAACACAGGGCCAGAAAGACAGACAGACAGACAGACAGACAGACAGACAGAAAGATACCAGAACAGATCCAAGTGTATTTCGGAGTTTTGAAGAAGACAGTGGGCTTCAGTGAAAGACAAGCTGACTGTAAGCCTGTCCACAAAACAAGCCTGAAGTGCGGTCCTCAGACAGCCAAACACTTCACACAGAAAAACAGAGATGTTCAGAAGGAGACTAGTGTGTGTGTGTGTGTGTGTGTTCAGAAAACAGTCTGACAGTGGATGAAGGATGAACAGACACACACAGAGTGGCAGACGCCAGAGACAGAGAGAAGGGCACACACACACACGCACACCACACACACACACACACACATCTACAGAGAATGACAGGCATGGGAGAGCTCGAGAAGAGCAGCTGTTTTTGTCCGTCTGTGAAGTGATGTTGAGGGAGATGTGGAAGTCAGAGATGGAGGAGAGGGTTTTGCTCCAATACACTTGTGAGTGAGTGGAGAGCGTCTGTGTCTGTGTCTGTGTCTCACCATATTTACTTTAGTCTCTCTCTCTATCTCTCTATCTCTCTCCCTCTCTCTCTTTCTCTCTCTCTCTCTCTCTCCCTCTCTCTCTTTCTCTCTCTCTATATTTATATTGTTTTTTTACAGTTTTGCATGTTTGTTGTAATTTCCCATAACCCAGTGTGTCACTGTGTGTGTATGCCAATGATTCAGTGAAATGTGTGTGTGGGTGTGTGTGTGAGACAGAGACAGAGAGTGAGAGACAGTGTGTGTGTGTGTGTATGTGTGCGTGTGTGAGAAAGAGAATGAGTGAGAGAGAGAGAGTTTGTGTGTGTGTGTGAGTGAGTCAGTATCCTATCCTGTTAGTCTCACAGAATGCCCAGTCCATAAGGTGTAGGGTTGCCAACTTTGACATCAACATAAGGAAGGGGTGTGTGTGTGTGTGTGTGTGTGGGGGGGGGGGTGCTTGTTATAATCTGTTGCCATAGTGCTTCTAGGGAGACAATAAGCTGAACTGAGACCCAAAGCTCCCTAATGCTGGAGTGGGTGAATCAGTGCTCAGGACACCTTTATGTTGGCCAACCAATTAAGGACGGAGAGCTCAAGGGAAAATGACACCACTTTGGTATTCAAACCAGGCTTAGATCCAGTGAGAAGTCTGACATGCATATTACCATGTGGACATTGCATTGCCTAGCACATGTAGCAGCTGTGTTGGTATATCCTTGTTACTCTTAGATACAGTGGGGTAAAGGCATTCAAATAAAGTGTACCAGCTAAGTAGCTGCACACATATGGCACGTAGGTCTTGTTGTCAATGCCTTGGATCATGTGTGCTATTCCACTACACACTACATGTAACACTTGTGTTTAGTTGGCCAACATAAAGGCAGCATTGAAAAAAAATATTGATTGATCCACTCCAGCATTAGGGAGCCTTAGTTCAGCCCATTACCTCCCTCACAGAATTCAGCACTTTGCAAAGTAGGCTACTATTACAAGCACCTATAGGTGCACAACACTGACTATGTACGCACACCACCATCACATGATTACATATATTTATACAGGTTGAACCACTGTACATAATTAGTGAGATACACTGTAACAGCAACATCGAAAGATGAACTGTTACCGAATTGTTAGTCTTGCTTTAAACTCAGAATGTAATTTAACCAACTGAAGGTAGGTCCATTAAAGTCTTATGATTCTTATGTAAATGTAATTATGTGTGCAGTTCTGTCAGAGAAGCTCAGTAGTGGAGTGTGCAGTGCGCACACACAGACACAGTGCTGTTAAATCCTTTTTTTGAACCCTCGCACAGCTGCAGAACACTTTGACTGTAGTGACAAATGTCTAGAGAGAGGGGTTGGCTAAAGCCTGCTACTGCGAGGAAATAGAGAGGTAGGTCTGTCAAAAAGTGAACAACATTTTCCCTGTCTGTCTCTCTCTCGCTATTCCCTGTCTGTCTCTCTCTCGCTATTCCCGTCTGCTCCCGCTGTCTCACCTCCTTTATGACGCAACAGATGACCCAGAGAGATGACAGCAGCAGGTTTATAGCAGCCTTTTATATCATACAAAGTCACGTTGCCTAATCCTCATAGTCCTAATCTTCATAGTCCTACTCCTCATAGTCCTACTCCTCATAGACTTATTTGTTAATGCTTCTCTCGTCCTCAAAAATATGCAGTAAAAGGCATTCCTTATGAGTTCAATGTGGAACACGTCCCTATAGTCCTTGAGCCAGACCCCAGATTTGGCACCATCAGTACCATCAAGGGCAGTAAGTCTTATTGTGTTTTTTTGCCAAGGTGTGCCACCCTAGAGTTACAAACTATGTGATGGCATTGCATTCAGGGTAGCTTTTTGTGTGTGTGTGTGTGTGTGTGTGTGTGTGTGTGTGTGTGTTTTTAGCGTGTGTATGTCCATTATAAGTTTTATTACAGGTTGACAACCCTAATAAGGTACTAACATGTGTGTGTGTGTGTGTGTGTGTGTGACTGTATATGGATGTGTGTATGAACAGTAAAGACACTACTACGTTATGTAGTTTAAGACTCTCTGGAGATGTAATTAGTGCCCAGTGAAGCATCAGCCTGTCTGTCTATGTGTTTCTGTGCATGTCTGTCTGCCTGTCTGTCTGTGTTTCTCTCTGTCTGTCCATCTGTATGTGTGCCTCTATCTGTCTCTGTCTGTGTGTTTCTGTCTGTCTGTCTGTCTGTGTGCCTCTACCTGTCTTCGTCTGTCTGTATCTAACTTTGTCTGTCTTTGTATGTCTGTTTGAATGTTAGCATTAACATTGTTATGTGTTAGAAGCATTAGCACTTGTGTCAGTGCTGTTGTGTAAGTGTTAACAGCATAAGTGCTTGTGTCAGTACTGTGCTGTACTGCTGTGTAAGTGTTAGCAGCATTAACGGTGCTAGCGGTCGTGTCAGTGCTGTTGTGTAAGTGTAGCAGCATTAGCGGTTGTGTCAGTGATGTGCTGTTGTGTAAGTGTAGCAGCATTAGCGGTTGTGTCAGTGCTGTTGTGTAAGTGTAGCAGTATTAGCGGTTGTGTCAGTGCTGTTGTGTAAGTGTAGCAGCATTAGCGGCTGTGTCAATGATGTGCTGTTGTGTAAGTGTAGCAGCATTAGCGGTTGTGTCAGTGCTGTTGTGTAAGTGTAGCAGCATTAGCGGCTGTGTCAATGATGTGCTGTTGTGTAAGTGTAGCAGCATTAGCGGTTGTGTCAGTGCTGTGCTGGTGTGTAAGTGTAGCAGCATTAGCGGTTGTGTCAGTGCTGTGCTGGTGTGTAAGTGTAGCAGCATTAGCGGTTGTGTCAGTGCTGTTGTGTAAGTGTAGCAGCATTAGCGGTTGTGTCAGTGATGTGCTGTTGTGTAAGTGTAGCAGCATTAGCGGTTGTGTCAGTGATGTGCTGTTGTGTAAGTGTAGCAGCATTAGCGGTTGTGTCAGTGCTGTGCTGGTGTGTAAGTGTAGCAGCATTAGCGGTTGTGTCAGTGCTGTGCTGTTGTGTAAGTGTAGCAGCATTAGCGGTTGTGTCAGTGCTGTGCTGTTGTGTAAGTGTAGCAGCATTAGCGGTTGTGTCAGTGCTGTGCTGTTGTGTAAGTGTAGCAGCATTAGCGGTTGTGTCAGTGCTGTGCTGTTGTGTAAGTGTAGCAGCATTAGCGGTTGTGTCAGTGCTGTGCTGTTGTGTAAGTGTAGCAGCATTAGCGGTTGTGTCAGTGCTGTGCTGTTGTGTAAGTGTAGCAGCATTAGCGGTTGTGTCAGTGCTGTGCTGGTGTGTAAGTGTAGCAGCATTAGCGGCTGTGTCAATGATGTGCTGTTGTGTAAGTGTAGCAGCATAAGCGGTTGTGTCAGTGCTGTTGTGTAAGTGTAGCAGCATTAGCGGTTGTGTCAGTGCTGTGCTGGTGTGTAAGTGTAGCAGCATTAGCGGTTGTGTCAGTGCTGTGCTGGTGTGTAAGTGTAGCAGCATTAGCGGCTGTGTCAATGATGTGCTGTTGTGTAAGTGTAGCAGCATTAGCGGTTGTGTCAGTGCTGTTGTGTAAGTGTAGCAGCATTAGCGGTTGTGTCAGTGCTGTGCTGGTGTGTAGGTGTAGCAGCATTAGCGGTTGTGTCAGTGCTGTGCTGGTGTGTAAGTGTAGCAGCATTAGTGGTTATGTCAGTGATGTGCTGTTGTGTAAGTGTAGCAGCATTAGCGGTTGTGTCAGTGCTGTGCTGGTGTGTAAGTGTAGCAGCATTAGCGGTTGTGTCAGTGCTGTGCTGTTGTGTAAGTGTAGCAGCATTAGCGGTTGTGTCAGTGCTGTGCTGGTGTGTAAGTGTAGCAGCATTAGCGGCTGTGTCAATGATGTGCTGTTGTGTAAGTGTAGCAGCATTAGCGGTTGTGTCAGTGCTGTTGTGTAAGTGTAGCAGCATTAGCGGTTGTGTCAGTGCTGTGCTGGTGTGTAAGTGTAGCAGCATTAGCGGTTGTGTCAGTGCTGTGCTGGTGTGTAAGTGTAGCAGCATTAGCGGCTGTGTCAATGATGTGCTGTTGTGTAAGTGTAGCAGCATTAGCGGTTGTGTCAGTGCTGTTGTGTAAGTGTAGCAGCATTAGCGGTTGTGTCAGTGCTGTGCTGGTGTGTAAGTGTAGCAGCATTAGCGGTTGTGTCAGTGCTGTGCTGGTGTGTAAGTGTAGCAGCATTAGCGGTTGTGTCAGTGCTGTGCTGTTGTGTAAGTGTAGCAGCATTAGCGGTTGTGTCAGTGCTGTGCTGGTGTGTAAGTGTAGCAGCATTAGCGGCTGTGTCAATGATGTGCTGTTGTGTAAGTGTAGCAGCATTAGCGGTTGTGTCAGTGCTGTTGTGTAAGTGTAGCAGCATTAGCGGTTGTGTCAGTGCTGTGCTGGTGTGTAAGTGTAGCAGCATTAGCGGTTGTGTCAGTGCTGTGCTGGTGTGTAAGTGTAGCAGCATTAGCGGCTGTGTCAATGATGTGCTGTTGTGTAAGTGTAGCAGCATTAGCGGTTGTGTCAGTGCTGTTGTGTAAGTGTAGCAGCATTAGCGGTTGTGTCAGTGCTGTGCTGTTGTGTAAGAGTAGCAGCATTAGCGGCTGTGTCAGTGCTGTGCTGTTGTGTAAGTGTAGCAGCATTAGCGGTTGTGTCAGTGATGTGCTGTTGTGTAAGTGTAGCAGCATTAGCGGTTGTGTCAGTGCTGTGCTGTTGTGTAAGTGTAGCAGCATTAGCGGTTGTGTCAGTGCTGTGCTGGTGTGTAAGTGTAGCAGCATTAGCGGCTGTGTCAATGATGTGCTGTTGTGTAAGTGTAGCAGCATTAGCGGTTGTGTCAGTGCTGTGCTGGTGTGTAAGTGTAGCAGCATTAGCGGCTGTGTCAATGATGTGCTGTTGTGTAAGTGTAGCAGCATTAGCGGTTGTGTCAGTGCTGTTGTGTAAGTGTAGCAGAATTAGCGGTTGTGTCAGTGCTGTGCTGGTGTGTAAGTGTAGCAGCATTAGCGGTTGTGTCAGTGCTGTGCTGGTGTGTAAGTGTAGCAGCATTAGCGGCTGTGTCAATGATGTGCTGTTGTGTAAGTGTAGCAGCATTAGCGGTTGTGTCAGTGCTGTTGTGTAAGTGTAGCAGCATTAGCGGTTGTGTCAGTGCTGTGCTGTTGTGTAAGAGTAGCAGCATTAGCGGCTGTGTCAGTGCTGTGCTGTTGTGTAAGTGTAGCAGCATTAGCGGTTGTGTCAGTGATGTGCTGTTGTGTAAGTGTAGCAGCATTAGCGGTTGTGTCAGTGCTGTGCTGTTGTGTAAGTGTAGCAGCATTAGCGGTTGTGTCAGTGCTGTGCTGGTGTGTAAGAGTAGCAGCATTAGCGGTTGTGTCAGTGCTGTGCTGTTGTGTAAGTGTAGCAGCATTAGCGGTTGTGTCAGTGCTGTTGTGTAAGTGTAGCAGCATTAGCGGTTGTGTCAGTGCTGTGCTGGTGTGTAAGTGTAGCAGCATTAGCGGTTGTGTCAGTGCTGTTGTGTAAGTGTAGCAGCATTAGCGGTTGTGTCAGTGCTGTGCTGGTGTGTAGGTGTAGCAGCATTAGCGGTTGTGTCAGTGCTGTGCTGGTGTGTAAGTGTAGCAGCATTAGCGGTTGTGTCAGTGCTGTGCTGGTGTGTAAGTGTAGCAGCATTAGCGGCTGTGTCAATGATGTGCTGTTGTGTAAGTGTAGCAGCATTAGCGGTTGTGTCAGTGCTGTGCTGGTGTGTAAGTGTAGCAGCATTAGCGGCTGTGTCAATGATGTGCTGGTGTGTAAGTGTAGCAGCATTAGCGGCTGTGTCAATGATGTGCTGTTGTGTAAGTGTAGCAGCATTAGCGGTTGTGTCAGTGCTGTTGTGTAAGTGTAGCAGCATTAGCGGTTGTGTCAGTGCTGTGCTGGTGTGTAGGTGTAGCAGCATTAGCGGTTGTGTCAGTGCTGTGCTGGTGTGTAAGTGTAGCAGCATTAGTGGTTATGTCAGTGATGTGCTGTTGTGTAAGTGTAGCAGCATTAGCGGTTGTGTCAGTGCTGTGCTGGTGTGTAAGTGTAGCAGCATTAGCGGTTGTGTCAGTGCTGTGCTGTTGTGTAAGTGTAGCAGCATTAGCGGTTGTGTCAGTGCTGTGCTGGTGTGTAAGTGTAGCAGCATTAGCGGCTGTGTCAATGATGTGCTGTTGTGTAAGTGTAGCAGCATTAGCGGTTGTGTCAGTGCTGTTGTGTAAGTGTAGCAGCATTAGCGGCTGTGTCAATGATGTGCTGGTGTGTAAGTGTAGCAGCATTAGCGGTTGTGTCAGTGCTGTGCTGGTGTGTAAGTGTAGCAGCATTAGCGGCTGTGTCAATGATGTGCTGGTGTGTAAGTGTAGCAGCATTAGCGTTGTGTCAGTGCTGTGCTGGTGTGTAAGTGTAGCAGCATTAGCGGCTGTGTCAATGATGTGCTGGTGTGTAAGAGTAGCAGCATTAGCGGTTGTGTCAGTGCTGTGCTGGTGTGTAAGTGTAGCAGCATTAGCGGCTGTGTCAGTGCTGTGCTGGTGTGTAAGTGTAGCAGCATTAGCGGTTGTGTCAGTGCTGTGCTGGTGTGTAAGTGTAGCAGCATTAGCGGCTGTGTCAATGATGTGCTGTTGTGTAAGTGTAGCAGCATTAGCGGTTGTGTCAGTGCTGTGCTGGTGTGTAAGTGTAGCAGCATTAGCGGCTGTGTCAATGATGTGCTGGTGTGTAAGTGTAGCAGCATTAGCGGCTGTGTCAATGATGTGCTGTTGTGTAAGTGTAGCAGCATTAGCGGTTGTGTCAGTGCTGTTGTGTAAGTGTAGCAGCATTAGCGGTTGTGTCAGTGCTGTGCTGGTGTGTAGGTGTAGCAGCATTAGCGGTTGTGTCAGTGCTGTGCTGGTGTGTAAGTGTAGCAGCATTAGTGGTTATGTCAGTGATGTGCTGTTGTGTAAGTGTAGCAGCATTAGCGGTTGTGTCAGTGCTGTGCTGGTGTGTAAGTGTAGCAGCATTAGCGGTTGTGTCAGTGCTGTGCTGTTGTGTAAGTGTAGCAGCATTAGCGGTTGTGTCAGTGCTGTGCTGGTGTGTAAGTGTAGCAGCATTAGCGGCTGTGTCAATGATGTGGCTGTTGTGTAAGTGTAGCAGCATTAGCGGTTGTGTCAGTGCTGTTGTGTAAGTGTAGCAGCATTAGCGGCTGTGTCAATGATGTGCTGGTGTGTTAATGTAGCAGCATTAGCGGTTGTGTCAGTGCTGTGCTGGTGTGTAAGTGTAGCAGCATTAGCGGCTGTGTCAATGATGTGCTGGTGTGTAAGTGTAGCAGCATTAGCGGTTGTGTCAGTGCTGTGCTGGTGTGTAAGTGTAGCAGCATTAGCGGCTGTGTCAATGATGTGCTGGTGTGTAAGAGTAGCAGCATTAGCGGTTGTGTCAGTGCTGTGCTGGTGTGTAAGTGTAGCAGCATTAGCGGCTGTGTCAATGATGTGCTGGTGTGTAAGAGTAGCAGCATTAGCGGTTGTGTCAGTGCTGTGCTGGTGTGTAAGTGTAGCAGCATTAGCGGTTGTGTCAGTGCTGTGCTGTTGTGTAAGAGTAGCAGCATTAGCGGTTGTGTCAGTGCTGTGCTGGTGTGTAAGTGTAGCAGCATTAGCGGTTGTGTCAGTGCTGTTGTGTAAGTGTAGCAGCATTAGCGGTTGTGTCAGTGCTGGTGTGTAAGTGTAGCAGCATTAGCGGTTGTGTCAGTGCTGTGCTGGTGTGTAAGTGTAGCAGCATTAGCGGTTGTGTCAGTGCTGTGCTGGTGTGTAAGTGTAGCAGCATTAGCGGTTGTGTCAGTGCTGTGCTGGTGTGTAAGTGTAGCAGCATTAGCGGTTGTGTCAGTGCTGTGCTGGTGTGTAAGTGTAGCAGCATTAGCGGTTGTGTCAGTGCTGTGCTGGTGTGTAAGTGTAGCAGCATTAGCGGTTGTGTCAGTGCTGTGCTGGTGTGTAAGTGTAGCAGCATTAGCGGTTGTGTCAGTGCTGTGCTGGTGTGTAAGTGTAGCAGCATTAGCGGCTGTGTCAATGATGTGCTGGTGTGTAAGAGTAGCAGCATTAGCGGTTGTGTCAGTGCTGTGCTGGTGTGTAAGTGTAGCAGCATTAGCGGCTGTGTCAATGATGTGCTGGTGTGTAAGAGTAGCAGCATTAGCTTTATTTGCTGTGTGTGGTAGCGATTTGTGTCAGTGCTGTGCTGGTGTGTAAGTGTAGCAGCATTAGCGGTTGTGTCAGTGCTGTGCTGTTGTGTAAGAGTAGCAGCATTAGCGGTTGTGTCAGTGCTGTGCTGGTGTGTAAGTGTAGCAGCATTAGCGGTTGTGTCAGTGCTGTTGTGTAAGTGTAGCAGCATTAGCGGTTGTGTCAGTGCTGGTGTGTAAGTGTAGCAGCATTAGCGGTTGTGTCAGTGCTGTGCTGGTGTGTAAGTGTAGCAGCATTAGCGGTTGTGTCAGTGCTGTGCTGGTGTGTAGTGTAGCAGCATTAGCGGCTGTGTCAGTGCTGTGCGGTTGTGTAAGTGTAGCAGCATTAGCGGCTGTGTCAGTGCTGTGCTGGTGTGTAAGTGTAGCAGCATTAGCGGCTGTGTCAGTGCTGTGTTTGTAAGTGTACAGCATTAGCGGCTTGTGTGCTGTGCTGGTGTGTAAGTGTAGCAGCATTAGCGGCTGTGTCAGTGCTGTGCTGGTGTGTAAGTGTAGCAGCATTAGCGGCTGTGTCAGTGCTGTGCTGGTGTGTAAGTGTAGCAGCATTAGCGGCTGTGTCAGTGCTGTGCTGGTGTGTAAGTGTAGCAGCATTAGCGGTTGTGTCAGTGCTGTGCTGGTGTGTAAGTGTAGCAGCATTAGCGGTTGTGTCAGTGCTGTGCTGGTGTGTAAGTGTAGCAGCATTAGCGGCTGGTGTCAGTGCTGTGCTGGTGTGTAAGTGTAGCAGCATTAGCGGTTGTGTCAGTGCTGTGCTGGTGTGTAAGTGTAGCAGCATTAAGCGGCTGTGTCAGTGCTGTGCTGGTGTGTAAGTGTAGCAGCATTAGCGGCTGTGGTCAGTGCTGTGCTTGGTGTGTAAGTGTAGCAGCATTAGCGGCTGTGTCAGTGCTGTGCTGGTGTGTAAGTGTAGCAGCATTAGCGGTTGTGTCAGTGCTGTGCTGGTGTGTAAGTGTAGCAGCATTAGCGGCTGTGTCAGTGCTGTGCTGGTGTGTAAGTGTAGCAGCATTAGCGGCTGTGTCAGTGCTGTGCTGGTGTGTAAGTGTAGCAGCATTAGCGGTTGTGTCAGTGCTGTGCTGTTGTGTAAGTGTAGCAGCATTAGCGGTTGTGTCAGTGCTGTGCTGGTGTGTAAGAGTAGCACATTAGCGGTTGTGTCAGTGCTGTGCTGGTGTGTAAGTGTAGCAGCATTAGCGGTTGTGTCAGTGCTGTGCTGGTGTGTAAGTGTAGCAGCATTAGCGGTTGTGTCAGTGCTGTGCTGGTGTGGTAAGTGTAGCAGCATTAGCGGTTGTGTCAGTGCTGTGCTGGTGTGTAAGTGTAGCAGCATTAGCGGTTGTGTCAGTGCTGTGCTGGTGTTCAGGCATCTCTGTGGAGTGCACTTGTGTTAAGAGGTGAGCAGATTAGAGGAGTCACTGAGCTCAGACGCCACTGGTGCCGCTAGTGGGGGGCAATTTAATTAAAAACCTGTTGGAGAGCTTGATGTGCATGAGTTTGTGTGTGTGTGTGTGTGTGTGTGTGTGTGTGTGTGGTGTGTGTGTGTGTCAGCCTGAATTTAATCTCCATTCAGTCATTCAAGTATCGAACACAGCAACACGGCAGTGTGTGTGTGTGTGTGTGTGTGTGTGCGTGCGTGTGTGTGTGTGCCAGAGAAGAGATCAGACAGAATGCCAGAAAGAGCATAAGTGAACTCTCTGTGGTGTGTGTGTGTGTGTGTGTGTGTGTGCCTGTGCCTGTGCCTGCCATAAGTGAACTCTCTGTGATGTGTGTGTGTGTGTGTGTGCCTGCCATAAGTGAACTCTCTGTGATGGCAAGAACAGGGAGAGGGAAATAATGAAGGAAAAGGAGAAGGAGGAATCAGAGGGAAGAAGAGGAAAGAGGGACAGAGAGGTGGATGAGAGCTATATGAGAGAAAGACAAATACAGGTTTAGAGGGAGAAATAGAGAGATAAGGAGGAGGGAGAGAAAGAGAGGAAGATAGAATGGTGATAAGGAGGAGGGAGAGAAAGAAGGGATAAGGATGAGAGAAGGAAAAAAAGAGAGAAAGGAGATGACAGAAGATCAGAGGAAAGGAGAGGAGGGGGAAAAAGGAGGAAGAAGAGGAGAGTAGAAGGAGATGAAGGAGTCTGGATTGATCATTTCTTGCCTGTATTACCTGCTGAGATGTTGCCTTCTCTCCTGCTGTCACCTCAAACTGGGCTTCCCATCCTTAACACCTCCCTGAGAGGGGGCACCTTTACACCACACACACACACACACACACACACACACCAGGAGGGGCTGCCAAGGAACATCTGATCAGCTCCCTAACATCTCCTCTTTGATCACACAAACACACACATTCAGCTCCCCGCAAACTCTTGGTATTAGTAACACACACATACACACACACACTCAGCTAATGAATAAAACGTGAGTGTGAGCTCAGGTATGAGGAGGTTCCAAGGATTCATGAGGTCACCTGAGGTACCTGTAGCAGAGTTGGTGAACAGGTATATGTAGCCTTAGGATGTGTGTGTAAAGGTGCCCCCTCTCAGGGTGGTGTTCAGGTTTCACACACCTGATGACAGATGGGTCACATTGATGGTACACACACACACACACACACACACATGCTTAAAAAAAAAAACTCTCTTTTCTCTGTCTGTCTCTCTCTCTCTCCTCCTCCTCTTACACACACCACACACACAAAGATCATATCAGTATCGCATAACACAGATTCAAGCCCAGACAATGCGTGTGTATGTGTGTGTGTGTTTTCCTGTGTGTGTAATATTTTTTTGTGCAATCCTGTTCTCTGCCTCATGTTTTCCACAGACTTTCCTCATGTGAGTGTGTGTGTGCGCATGTGTGATTTTGTTCTCCTATCTCTTGATAGGCTCTCCTCCTGAGTGAGGTGTGTGTGTGTGAGTGTGTGTGTGTGTGTGTGTGTGTGCATTCTTATCTGTGTGTAACCATGTTTTCTCTCTTTGTCCTCAGACTCCCCTCCTGAGCGGACGGGTCGGAGGAGGAGTATGCCAGGCTCAGACAAAGTCCTGCCCAATATGGAGTCTGCTGCCACTGCAACACCCTTTAGAGTCACCGTACGTACCTGTGTGTGTGTGTGTGTGTGTGTGTGTGTGTGTGTGTGTTTGTATGTGTTTGTATATGTCTGTGTGTGTTTGTGTTTGTGCATGTGTGTGTGTGTATTTGCCATTGTATGAGACCAGTCCTGGCCCCTCTGCCGACTGTAGTGTTATCTACCATATGAGCGTGAATGAGAGATCCCCGTCTGCTAATTAGCAATTAGCATAGCCAGTCCCATTAATCCCACATGCTAATTGCCTGCTGTGGCGGACGCCTAGATACAAACATCCGCAACATCATCCCTGTCTGCTCTCATCACCGTCTTTGTCAGGCTCCGCCTCTGCCCTGTCAATCACAGTGATTAATGCAGAGACAGCTGTGACTTGGATCATAAAGGCTCTGAGATCTCGATTGATTATTTTGATGAGATCCTGATTAGTATGAGTGGTGGATGAGGATAGCAGGGAGGATCAGAAGGAAAGAAAATGGCTTAGAAACTGGAACATCAGTGAAGGTCTGTGGTCAGATTAGCAATAGCAAGTCTGGACAAGTCCTCTCTGGACGGAAGGAGTGTGGCTTAAACTGGATCAGTGAGGGTCTGTGGTCAGATTAGCAATAGTGAGTCTGGACAAGGACTCTTTGGACGGAAGGAGTGTGGCTTAAACTGGATCAGTGAGGGTCTGTGGTCAGATTAGCAATAGTGAGTCTGGACAAGGACTCTCTGGACGGAAGGAGTGTGGCTTAAACTGGATCAGTGAGGGTTTGTGGTCAGATTAGCAATAGTGAGTCTGGACAAGGACCTCTGGACGGAAGGAGTGTGGCTTAAACTGGAACATCAGTGAGGGTCTGTGGTCAGATTAGCAATAGTGAGTCTGGACAAGGACTCTCTGGACGGAAGGAGTGTGGCTTAAACTGGAACATCAGTGAGGGTCTGTGGTCAGATTAGCAATAGTGAGTCTGGACAAGGATAACAGGTAGGATCTGAAGGAGTGTAACTAAACTGGAGCACCTCACAGAGCACCACTCTATCTATCAGGCTCCATGATACACACACGCACACACACACACACACACACACACACAGACACCCATCCTTTTACTAATGTTATAAGGATAATGAGTCAGTGGTTTACATGTTCTAACATTATAAAAGCTCTGAGCCTAATTACATTTTAGTGCAGACCACCCAGACATACACACACACACATACACACACACACACACACAAGAGAGAGATCTCCCAGATACACAGACAGAGAGGCAGAGAACAGAGAGCTGAACTCACTTAATGAACTTCCTTTGCTAGATTAGCAGCAGACCTGAGGTTTGTTGTGGTATGTTGTTAACAGTAATACCACTGGTAGACTTGATGAAAAGCTCTTCCGTGGTTTGTGTGTGGAAAAAGGTCTCTGGGAGGGCCTGGTCTGTGTGTGTGTGTGTGTGTGTGTGTGTGTATGTGTGTGTGCTTGTGTGCATGTGTAGAGGGGTTACAGACTTCAAAAACCAAAGAGGATATTAAACTGGAAGTAGCATTCGTGGGCAGTTGTGGCTGACTTGTCCCCTGCCTCTTTTAGATGCTAGCAGTGACATTTGTTGCTAGTGTCCATATGATGCTAAAGCCACCCAGAGCGGCGGAGGCTCACTGTTCTTCTGACTCAAAGTCAGTCAGACTGGCTCACCATGCTGCAGTCGTCACACTGCCCTCTGCTGGTCGCTGCTGGTACTGCCCCATAGAGATCTGTGGACAGTGACATGACTGCTATGTGCTTGAACTTGTGCTCTGCTGATGAGAAAAGTCAAAAAATATAAAGTTGTAAATCATTGTGAGGATGCAGATGCTTCAGGGATGGAATTAACAGCGAAGTCTAACAAGCTCATTGCAGAAGCCTTTTAATATATGAATAAAAATCATTTGAATTGTGATGTGTTGGCAAGTCCACATACCACATCCAAACATCTGAGCAGGCAGACCAGGTAACCAAGGAAACAGAAAGAAACGAAAATGATAGATCCACGAGGTATGTAGTCACATACAGAGCAAAACACGAAGTCCAACCAGGTGAGGTCTGACACTCTGGCAGAACAATAACCAGTGAACGAAGAAAACAGCGATATTCCAAACACTCTCAGTACATTTACATTTACATTTAGGCATTTAGCAGACGCTTTTATCCAAAGCGACTTACAAAAGAGGATAACATTCAAGCTACAACACAATGAACTAACAAGGAGTGCATATTGCTAACATAGAATCTGCGCTGTTTTAAGTTGAAAGTGCAATAGTGTAACACAATGTAGAGAAATTAAATTATTAAGTGCATTCTCAAAGTTTACGCCAGGAGATATTCTTGGAAGAGCTTAGAGAGTAGTCTACAGACAGACAGACAGACAGACAGACAGACACGCACACCCATGAGCCGCTGAAATCAACAATCCAGGTGTTAAATATGGTCAATAGAGTCAAACAGGAGAGAAAACACAGCCACAAAATCAGGCATTGGGATTACACAAAATCACACGGGAAAAAAACCCCAAAAATCACAAAATCCTGGAGGGACTGCAGCATCAAAGAGGGCCATGTCAACTCAATGCAGACAGTGACTCGGCCAAGAACAGACACTGACCAGAAAAGCCCTCTGTGTGAAAAGCTCACGCTGATGCTTGAAGATAAGTAGGCCAGCCGAGTTCGACCTCCTGTACATGGCATGACTAAGACAAACCCATACCCACACACACACACACACATAAATAAAGACACACAGACACACACACTGTCACACACAAATGCACACACACTAGCATGCGCGCGCACACACACACATGCTCATTGGTATTACACTGATGGGGGATTGAGGTAGGATGTCTCTGGTCATTTTCTCTAAGATGCTTCCAGGACAATTGGATTCTTAAAACAATTTCCTTTCTTTACCCTGTTAAATAATGAACAGATAGAGGTTGGCTCCACTACAGCATCTGTGCGCATGTGTGTGTGTGTGTGTGTGTGTTTGTGTGTGTGTGTGTGTGTATGTGCAGAGGGTTTTTGTACACATACCCAGTACACACAGAGCACCCTTTCCTGTGTGTGTGTGTGTGTGTGTGTGTGTGTGTGTGTGTGTGTGTGTGACAGAGAGAGAGATGCAGTGATGGAGAGATTGTATCGTGTGTTTAAACGGTTAACTGAATTTTCCTGTAAGTCCTACTGAAGGATCAGCTTTGTCAGACAAGTAGCTGAATGAGAGTCTGCCAGACAATAACAACCTGCAATCACACACACCACAATGCTCTGTTGAACCATAACACAAACACACACACACAAATAGTATACGTCCAATGACTGAATGACGTAACACAGACCGTGTGTGTTTCTCTCTTTCTGTGTGTGCTTCTGTGAGTGTGTGTGTGTGTGTGTGTGTGTGTGTGTGTGTGTGTGTGTGTGTGTGTGTGTGTGATCTCCATGTTGTATCCCTGAGGCTTGGAAATCATGTGCTAGTATGAATGCAGTGAGTGTGTTATTGATTACATGCTCAGCCCAGGGCCACTGGGAATGTTATTAATTGTCAGTTTGTAAAGTAGAAGGGCTGGCAACCTGTATAAGTGTATAGTGCAGTGGTTCACACTTCAGTCTGAGTCAGTATAAGTGTATAGTGCAGTGGTTCAGACTTCAGTCTGAGTCAGTATAAGTGTTTAGTGCAGTGGTTCTCAGACTTCAGTCTGAGTCAGTATAAGTGTTTAGTGCAGTGGTTCAGACTTCAGTCTGAGTCAGTATAAGTGTTTAGTGCAGTGGTTCAGACTTCAGTCTGAGTCAGTATAAGTGTTCAGTGCAGTGGTTCAGACTTCAGTCTGAGTCAGTATAAGTGTTTAGTGCAGTGGTTCAGACTTCAGTCTGAGTCAGTATAAGTGTTTAGTGCAGTGGTTCAGACTTCAGTCTGAGTCAGTATAAGTGTTTAGTGCAGTGGTTCAGACTTCAGTCTGAGTCAGTATAAGTGTTTAGTGCAGTGGTTCTCAGACTTCAGTCTGAGTCAGTATAAGTGTTTAGTGCAGTGGTTCACACTTCAGTCTGAGTCAGTATCAGTGTTTAGTGCAGTGGTTCAGACTTCAGTCTGAGTCAGTATAAGTGTTTAGTGCAGTGGTTCAGACTTCAGTCTGAGTCAGTATCAGTGTTTAGTGCAGTGGTTCAGACTTCAGTCTGAGTCAGTATAAGTGTTTAGTGCAGTGGTTCTCAGACTTCAGTCTGAGTCAGTATCAGTGTTTAGTGCAGTGGTTCAGACTTCAGTCTGAGTCAGTATAAGTGTTTAGTGCAGTGGTTCAGACTTCAGTCTGAGTCAGTATAAGTGTTTAGTTCAGTGGTTCTCAGACTTCAGTCTGAGTCAGTATAAGTGTTTAGTGCAGTGGTTCAGACTTCAGTCTGAGTCAGTATCAGTGTTTAGTGCAGTGGTTCACACTTCAGTCTGAGTCAGTATAAGTGTTTAGTGCAGTGGTTCAGACTTCAGTCTGAGTCAGTATCAGTGTTTAGTGCAGTGGTTCAGACTTCAGTCTGAGTCAGTATAAGTGTTTAGTGCAGTGGTTCAGACTTCAGTCTGAGTCAGTATCAGTGTTTAGTGCAGTGGTTCTCAGACTTCAGTCTGAGTCAGTATCAGTGTTTAGTGCAGTGGTTCAGACTTCAGTCTGAGTCAGTATCAGTGTTTAGTGCAGTGGTTCAGACTTCAGTCTGAGTCAGTATCAGTGTTTAG
>PYXC01000952.1:127500-132500 GCA_015244755.2 Tenualosa ilisha | reverse complement strand
GTTTATGACTTAAGAACCTTTACCCAGACCAGTCCAAACAGCCTATTTGTCGAATGTGACCGGGATTCCTCAAGATCCAATGCGGACACAACTGCGGGATAAAAATGAAATGACATCGGTGTCCAGAGCTCGTGAACCGTGGCGACTCCCTCCCCCGGTGTCCCGAGTGAACTTCTGGCAAAGGCTCCAGAGCTCGACCGTGCGCGTCTAAATGGACAGAGCTTATGTTTGCGAGGTGCAGCCCAACACGGTGTGCCCTCAGAAAAGGAAGTTTGACAAACTATTTGTTGTCAACGTGATAAATGCTCTACGTGGGCCCACAGACTTGCCAGTCCTTTCCAGTGGGTGCAGAATGAGTACTTAGTTTACAAGTCTGTTTGGCCCACTACCATCACTGCACCTAAACACTACAACAGATATTATTATCTGGAGAAGACAATCATGCTATGACATCCGTTCAGCATTGTCAAATGACTCAGGTATTCCCCTGGCCCTGCGGACTGCACTCGCCAGCTGGTCCCTTGAAAGTGATTTCTACGTGGAAAGCTCGACGGGTCCTCCCGCGGTTTCTCCTCCATCAGTCAGAGAGGCAGCAGACCGCGGTGCTGGTAGACTAGCGCACTTCGGAGCGGCGTAGGACATCTTTATGTAACAGCAGACCGAGGAAGACATCCTTTCTTCCTAATTAATTTATATTGGCCTCCTCCACTCGGCGCAGTGGAAAGAGAATAGTTCATTGGGAAGAGCAGAAATTATGTAATGTGGCTGTCTCGATTTTCCCCTCCCTTAATCTGTGCAATCATTCACACACGGAGGCATGCATGCTCAAGGCTCTTTTGTAGAGAGGTATATATGCTAACGCCATCTATTGATAGTTTGTCAGGGTTGATTGATGGACGCACACGCATACACCCACACACATGCACACATGCATACACACATGCATACAGCATACACACACGCATACACACACGCATACACGCCACAACATCTCATCTCCATTGTTTACTCTTTATTTTCCTCTCAAGTTGTATGTTTGTGTGTGTGTGTGTGAGTGTGAGGTGTGAGGCGGTAGCTGTCACCACTGTGTGTGTGTGTGGTGTGTTGTGTGAGGTGCACTTCTCCAGGCTCTGTGTGTGATGTGTATGGGAAGCTCACTCCTCGTCAGACAGGTAGTTCACCCTACAGTATTGTTTTGTTACAGGCCTGGATGTTGCTTTGTTTTATAATAAGTAACCTGCTTATACTTATACTCTGTCTGGAACAGAATTAGAGGGGAATTTGAGATTTGTCAATGTCACTGCCATTGTTGATTCTGCTTGTTGGTCCAGTTTTTATCAATTCTGTAATCAATTCCTTGTTCCTTAGAAAGTATTCGACACAGATGTTCAGTGTCAGCACAAAAGCCTGTAATATAGCCTGTGCTACTAAAGTGACCATCGCAGCTTATCAGAATGAGGGGAACCATGTAGAATTGTGTTGTCTTTTTCAATTTTGAATTCAGATAGAGCCATTAACTGTGGTCTGAAAAACATGCCGGCATTAGAGGGACTGATGGTGTTAGAGGGAGAAGATTCCAGTGAACTGAAGCATTTGCTCCTCTATTCTACTTGATTCCCAGTTCTCACTTCCCACTATTCCCACTCCTAAACAGAATCTGCTCCTATTCCCACTCCTGAACAGAATCTGCTCCTATTCCCACTCCTAAACAGAATCTGCTCCTATTCCCACTCCTTAATAGAATCTGCACTGGGAATGTTCTTTTTCTATTTTTGGACTGGACTCTTACTGGGCTATGTTAGCCCATTGCACAGACCACACACACACACACACACACACACACACACACACACACACACACACACACACACACACACACACCATTCTGTTACAACTATATTACATCTGTTCAACTGTCATATTACATCTTTCTAGTTTCCCTGCCTGGAACAGAATCTCCACTGGAAATGTTCTTGCTCTGACACTCTTGCACTGGGGTTACCAGAACACAGCACATTCACATTCCACACTGAACAACTTAGTACCCTAATTGGCACACAATATAGGATTTCTCTGTATTTTTATCATAATTTTCTGCATGTATGTCATGTGTATGTCATACCAGATGTTCCTATGGGATAATAAAAGTATTTATCTGTCTGTCTGTCTGTCTGTCTAGAAGGTTACAAGTCCATTTTTACATACTGCATGTGTGAGTGAAACAGAGATGTCCATGAGAAGCTTCAACAGCCTGATGGCACAAACGTGTTTGTCATTTCCTTTTGTGTGTGTGTGTGTGTGTGTTTGTGTGTGTGTGTGTGTGTGTGTGTGTGTGTGTGTGCGCGCGCTTCTGAATTTGTCTGAGTAAGGGCATGTGAATGAATTGTTCCAGCAGTGTGTGTGTGAGAACTTCCTCCAAAACCCCCTCACACACTGGTCAGCCTCTCTCTCTCTCTCTCTCTCTCTCTCTCTCTGGTTATACCATCTTTATACACGTCTGTTACTCTTCAGTACTCTCTATACCATCTGCTCAAAATCTTCTTTCTCTCTCTTTTCTTTCCGTCTCTCTTTCTCTCCCCTCTCCTTTGTCTCCCTCCACCCCTTTTTATTTTTCTTTCTGTCTTTCTGTTCATCTCTGACCTCATGACCTTCAGCTCCTGTTTGACACCCCCCCACCCCAACTGCCACTGGTAATGTCCCACTGCTGTGTGTTAGTCCCCCTCTATGTGTGTAAGTGTGTGTGTGTGAGAGAGAGAGAGAGAGAGACTGTGTGTGTGTGTGTGTGTGTGTGTGTGTGTGTGTGTGTGTGTGTGTGTGAGAGACTCTCACTCTGATTAACTCATTAGCGCATCTGTTGGTTTGACCTCAGCTAGTTCAAGGTCAAAGCTTTGCAGTTGGGAAACTCGTGTGTGTGTGTATGTGTGTGTGTGTGTGTGTGCGCATGTTATTGACCTCAGCTTCCCTGCCGTGTTCATCTGGCTGTAGGGACTGTCCCTGGTGTCCCTACCCAGTACGGTTCTCTGTGGCTGGGTCTCAGCGTCTCTCCCACTCTCCCCTAGCTACCCCACTGTAGCTCCATCAGCCCTGGAGTGTGTGTGTGTGTGTGTGTGTCCGTGTGTGTCCGTCCGTGTCCGTCCATCCATCAGCTCATCCTTGAACTCCAGCACATTTTGCCTCCATTGGTGCTAAAGACAGAATGGGATCTCAGCTTCCTTCAACCTTTTACTTAGTGGTCAAGTTAGAAGCATAATGTCTTCATAACACAAAGAGTGGATTGGTGTGTGTATATATCTGTGTGTGTTTGTTTGTGATTTGTTTGTGTGTGTGTGTGTGCGCCTGCGCCTGCATACATGCGCGCGAGTGTGTGTGTGTGTTTGTGTGTGTGTGTGTGTGTGTGTGTGTGTGTGTGTGTGTGTGTGTGTGTGTGTGTATGTGTATGTGTGTATGTGTGTGTGTGTGTGCGCCTGCGTACATGCGCACGCGCGTGTGTGTGTGTGTGTGTGTGTGTGTGTGTGTGTGTGGATTCAGTCCTTATCAGCATGTTATTACCCGCTGGGACCCTGGCCTGTGTGGTGCTACTCTGTAGCGGTGCAATGTTGATGTGTCATTTTGCTAGTTGGACTTCTGTGTGTGTGTGTGTGTGTGTGTGTGTGTGTGTGTGTGTGTATGTATGTTCTCTCGTTAGATACACTTCTAGTTTTGTAATAGCAAACCAATCCCACTGATGTAATTTCTCTGGCCAGCCAATCGTGCATGATGTTCGGGAGAGTTGGTGATGGATACTGTGCTATGATTGGATAGTAGCTCGGACTCTGATCTGTGATTGGCCAGGAGGAGTTCTGTCTGTGCCGGCAGGTCTGCCAGTGGGGCACAGCCAGTGGCATGGGCAGTCAACTCTGTTGCTATGGAAACACACACACACACACACATACACACACACACACACTCGCATGCACATACCCACTCTCATGCACACACACACACAAACACACACACACCCCACACAGGTTTGTCATCTTTGGTGGTCTATTTGGGAGTAATGGTTTGGTATGATTGCGTGTGCTTGTGTGTGTGTGTGTGTGTGTGTGTGTGCGTGTTGTGTGGTGTGTGTGTGTGTGTGTGTGTGTGTGTGTGTGTGTGTGTGTGTGTGTGTGTGTGTGTGTGTGTGGTGTGTGTGTGTGTGTGCGTGTGTGGTGGTGTGTGTGTGTGTGCGTGTGTGTGTGTGTGTGTGTGTGTGTGTGTGTGTATGTAAAATAATGAACTGATAAAACAGTGACCTGACATTGAACAGCTGCGTGTATCAGTCCCCTCTGGCAACAGTGGTCTTCAAACAGCACTAACAGCAGGAGCCACAGGCCCTCACTTAGCCTACATTTCCCAGCATCCTCTATGTCAGTGCCCTCTCTCACTTAGCCTACATACATTTCCCAGCATCCTCTATGTCAGTGCCCTCTCTCACTTAGCCTACATACATTTCCCAGCATCCTCTATGTCAGTGCCCTCTCTCACTTAGCCTACATACATTTCCCAGCATCCTCTCTATGTCAGTGCCCTCTCTCACTTAGCCAGCATACATTTCCCAGCATTCTCTTTTTCTCTGTGCCCCCCCTCACTTAGGCTGCATACATTTCCCAGCATCCTCCATTTTCTGAGACCCCCCCTCCCCACTTATGCTACATTACAGAAGAGTGGGATGTTAGACATATCCCATTTATAGCTCACGAGGTCCAACCTCAGAGCGTTCCAGACAAACAAAGTCAAACGTAAACAAAAAACATGACTGGTGACAGTTTGACTGTCAGCAGTATGCACATCAGGCCGTTCATTGTGTTTTCCATTTTACCAAACAGCTTCATGCAGAGATGATATAGCATCGATGTTTATGCTAATTCTCTAGCAGAACACATCGTGTTAAATGAACATCCTCCTTACATCAGCCTCACCCCTCTCAAGCACATGCTGCAGGCCTTCACTTAGCCTGCATACATTTCCCAGAATTC
>PYXC01000952.1:120000-122500 GCA_015244755.2 Tenualosa ilisha | reverse complement strand
AAGAAATTAACCTTCCCATAAGACAGTCTGTGTAACAGGGAACACTTATGAGCTGTCAACAAACACACACACACATAAAGACTCACACACCCTGGCATATTTGCAAATATGTCTAATTGCATGCTGTCACACAGAAAGATACAGTGATACACACACACACACACAGCCAGACAAATACATACACACACACACATCAAACACTCACACACTTTATTTGACATGTTTGCAAACATGTCTAATTGCATACTGACGTGCATAAAGACTCGGTGTCACCACAGGATGAGGTACTACCACACACACACACCACACACACACACACACACACACACAACACACACACACACACACATACATACACACACTTAGCATGCTAACCATTTGACATGCAAAGCACATATGATTGAACACCCTGAATTGCTTCTTTGATGTGATGTAACACACTTGCTCTAAGCACCCTCTGTGCATTCTAATGACACACACACACACACACACACACACACACACACACATTTAGATAGGCTCATTAATATTCTTAACACTTTTTTGTGTGTGAGGGTATCCTATAGAAACCTATGGAAAGAAGAGGGAATTCTATCAAAGATATAATTTTGTGTGTGTGTTTGTGTGTATGTATGTGTGTGTGTGTCTTGGAGACCGACGTGTGTATAGTATAGTAAGCTATTTCGAACTTGTTTATGGTTTCTGGGACTCCTGTGGGGGATCCTCTGTCCTCTGACAACACAGCTTTTGGAAAGTTCCATAAACGGGAGCACACACACAAACACACACACACACATTCCTCTTGCTGTCTCCACCCAGTACACACACCTTGTCCCAGCATGTCCTCCTTCAAATTTATGAGTCCTCAGGGCACTCTCGATTCCAAAGGCTTTGATTGGCTAAATTCCTCTCCTTCTGATTGGCCAGACCTGGTGTTGTCCTTAAGAAAACAAATAACTCGTCAGCTGGTCGGCAAACAAGCCAGCAAAGGAGCAAAAGGTGTAAATTTGGGCCACAGACATTCATTGACAGGCCTGAGTGTGTGTGTGTGTGTGTGTGAGAGAGAGAGAGAGAGAGAGAGAGACACACAGAAATGCTCCATGTCTGAGATGCCAGTCTACCTCCTATACCTCACTAGAGACATCAAAGTGTGAGTGTATGCGTGATTCTGGTGTGCTTTGCATGTATGTGTGTCAGAGAAAGAGAGAGTGTGTGTGTGTGTGGTGTGTGTGTGTGTGTGTGTGTGTGTGTGTGTGTGTGGTGTGTGTGTGTGTGTGTGTGTGTGTGGCTGGCTGCTACAGTAGTTTCTGAGGTCCAGTAGAACTTGAGTGACATCATGGCCACATCTGCTCCAAATCCAAACAGATGACATCATCTCTTATTGTGAGCTTCCGCCCTCCTCTTGTCCTGACCAATGGGCTTACAGTGATGGTGAGACAAACGGCAGTCTCTGGAAGGTGATTGGTCTGCTTGCTGTGACACAAACCAGAGTTTTGGTTGGATGGTTAGATGCCACAACCACATAACAGGACAGGAAATGGACAGGAAATGACCTCATCAGTCATGTTATGACCTTGGATACCCAGAGTGTAGTCATCTGTATTCTCTGTTTTAAGTCCCTTCCTTTTCTGTGTTTCTGTTAATCTATGAATGTGTGTGTGTTTGTTTGTTTGTTTGTTTGTATGGATATGTGTGTGTGTGTGTGTGTGTTTGTTTGTCTATTTGTTTGTATGGATATGTGTCTGTGTGCGCGCATGTTTGTGTACTGCAACAAGAAGTAAGGAAACTCACTAAAAAAGTCCCTCCCCTCCCTCTCTTTCTCTCTCTATCTCCCCTCTCCCCTCTCTCTCTCTCTCTCTCTCCCCTCTCCTGCTCTCTCTCTCTCTCTATCTATCTCTCTCCTCTCTCTCTCTCTCTCTCTCTCTCTATCTATCTCCCCCCTCCCGCTCTCTCTCTCTCTCTTTGTCTCTGGTGACTTTTCTTGTGTTATTGGGTTTGAGTGGAGCTGATCTGTAGGTGTTGAGTTGGATTAAATAAACCCTTATTGGTTTTCCACGCTGTGATTGATGCCCCACGGTGCTATGCTGTCAGACGCGCACACACACACACACACACACACACACACACACACACACACACACACACACACACAAACACAAACACACACAAACACAAACATACACACACACACACACACACACACACACACACACACACACACACACACACACACACACACACCTATACACACAATTTGTACAACTTCTGTTTTCCCTCTGTTTTTGCATGGGAGTAGGTGTGTAGGTGTCTGTGTGTTTTTTTATTTCCTGCTGTGTGTGTGTGTGTGTGTGTGTGTGTGTGTGTGTGTGTGTGGTGTGTGTGTGTGTGAGAGTCATGGACAGCGCAATGGTCTCCTCATTACGGTCTTGATGGACATTCCCTCCGGTTCCCCTGTCAGTCTGGTTCAGGTCAGGAATATCGATGTCAGCTCTCCGCACCA
>PYXC01000952.1:115000-117500 GCA_015244755.2 Tenualosa ilisha | reverse complement strand
GAGATGGATAGTGAGGAGAGATCTTAGTCATTTGCTCCTCTGCTTTCTTGTGTGTGTGTGTGTGTGTGTGTGTGTGTGTGTGTGTGTGTGTGTGTGTGTGTGTGTACACATGCATAGCTATAAATGATGTGGCTCCTATTTACACTGTTAAAAGAAGGGGGTGAGGAAGTCTTTGTGTTCATTCTGTTTGATGCCAGATTCTTGCTCCTCCAATTACGCTCTATGTTCTAATTACGCTCTATGTTCTAATTACGCTCTATGTTCTAATTATGTTCTACATTCTAATTATGTTCTCTGTGTTCTCCACAGATCCCATCTGATGCCGAGGTTGAAGGAGTCTCGCTCGCACGAGTCGTTACTCAGCCCCAGTAGTGCAGTGGAAGCTTTGGACCTCAGCATGGAGGACGAGGTGCTCATCAAACCAGTACACAGCAGCATCCTGGGACAGGACTACTGCTTTGAGGTACACACACACACACACACACACACACACACACACACACACACACAAACAAGCATGCACACAGATCCACCCCAGTCTCTCCCCTGTGTGTGTAAAGCGTCGTGTCCTCCACCCTAGGTGACCACATCGACGGGCAGTAAGTGTTTCTCGTGTCGCTCGGCTGCTGAGAGAGACAAATGGATGGAGAACCTGAGACGAGCCGTCCACCCAAACAAGGTGAGGAGGACACACACACACACACACACACACACACACACACACACACACACACACACACACACACACACACACACCTGCTCCCACACTTGCACAACCATGCATGCGTTCGCAACCGCTCCGACTCTGGCAACTGCGCAGGCGCACACACACACTCTGGCACAGAGCAGCTCCAATCAAGACCTAGTGGACTTACAACTACTCTTGGACTTATAACACCACTATGCATGTCCTAGTGTGCGCGTGTGAGAGAGAGAGAGAGAGAGAGAGAGACGGAGAGAGTATGCACAAGGGTGTGTGTGTGTGTGTGTGTGTGTGTTTAGAGAGAGAGTTATGTACCGGGGTGTGTATGTGTGAGTGAGAAAGAGAGCAAGAGAATGTGAATGTACTGGGGTGTATGTGAGAGAGGCGGGGTGTGTGTGTGAGAGAGGTGGGGTGTGTGAAAAGAGGGTGAGAGGAGGATAGTTAGGAAGGAGAGAGAGAGATGTTTCAGAGGTGAAGAGAGGAGAAATTAATTAGCAAGTAGCGGGAGAAGGTTGGGGAGTGTGTTTGTATTTGTGTTTGTTTGTGTGTGTGTGTGTGTGTGTGAGAGAGAGAGAGAGAGAGAGTGAGGAGGAGTTTAATGAGAGACGGAGACAGAGTTAGAGTTAGAGTAGAGCAGAAAGAGTTTTGCAAACATATGGTTACTTAACAGGCCAAGGCTGATTGCAAATTTGACAGCTTTTCTGTCTCTCTCACACACACACACACACACACACACACACACATTCGACTGTTTTCCCACCTTCATCTTTTATGATTTAATAAATTAAGTGCTCATTCTACTCTTCCCAGAGTTCCTCTGATGCCCTCACTGACACTCACAGACACATCTGCTGAGACTTATTCATCTGAAAACAATACACACACATACTCATACTCTTACTTAAACTCACACTCACAAACATAAACACACACACACACAAACATAAACGTACACACACACACACACACACACACACAAACACACACACTGTCTGGACCAGATGTTTGTGTGTGGCTGCCATCCAAAGCTGATTTATTTATTGTTGAGATGAGATTTGTTGAACAGTAGACTCCTCAGTCGTCATAACAGCAGCTGTGTGATGACCTCTCACGCTAAACTGCACACACACACACACACACTCACACACACACACACACACACGGCATCTGTGTGATGCCTATTGCATAGCTCATCATAGTAGCGATAAGGACAAGCAGGACTGTTCTCAGATCTGTGTAATGACACGGGATAAACTCAACAAGTTTGCCTTATTTGGGCAAAAGAAAAAGGCCTCATAAGTAGGTCCATCAAGAAGAACTAGACCCACCTGAAGAGCCTCATAAGGGAACAAGGATGGTCATGAGAGAGTGATCAATATTCAGATCAACACTAATCACACTCATAAGGGAACAAGGATGGTCATGAGAGAGTGATCAATATTCAGATCAACACTAATCACACTCATAAGGGAACAAGGATGGTCATGAGAGAGTGATCAATATTCAAATCAACACTAATCACACTCATAAGGGAACAAGGATGGTCATGAGAGAGTGATCAATATTCAAATCAACACTACTCACACACAGTACAAGAAAACTTCCATGGACGTGATTAGAGCCGTAAGCAATGAGACGTACAAGCAGGCATCCATCGCACTGACAATAGTCAGGGAAGATGAGAGATGTGTTTGTGATGTGTGGATCGAGTGTGTGTGAGTGTGTTGCTGGTGGGAACATTGGGTGTGTTTAGGTGTCGGGGTGGGAGTCATGGGTGTGTGAGTATATTCACAGTGT
>PYXC01000952.1:90000-105000 GCA_015244755.2 Tenualosa ilisha | reverse complement strand
TACCTTCCTCACTCCTCTCTGTCTTGTAACTCAGTCAACACACACACACATACGTACACATACACTCCTTTATGCTCAGACCTTTTGTGTGTGTTTGTGGTGTGTGTGTGTGTGTTTGTTTGTCTTTCCCTCTCTGCTGGCATTGGTGTCCTCTTTTAACCTCTCTCTGTGTCTCTTCACAGAAATCATAGCATTTCTCTGGCTGTTAGTGGTAACACACACACACACTTCACACACACACTCATCTCGGCTGAATTCTGCTCTGCCGGACTTGACAGTAATGCTCAGTGTACAGCTCCTCAGATCAGGCTGGCAGTAAAATAGCCTCCATGGTTATGTAAGATATTGCAGTGCCTCTTATTTTGCCTGTGCAATCAGTGGTGTGTGTGTGTGTGTGTGTGTGTTCTAGAGCCCCTGTGTTGTTGCCCTTAGTGTTCCTCTCCTCTGACTCTTTGTAACCCAGAGAACACTCTGGTTCTGTGTGCAGGATCTCCACAGGGTTAGTGTGGGCCACTGTCTGTCTGCAGTGAGAACACTCTGGTTCTGTGTGTAGGATCTCCACAGGGTTAGTGTGGGCCACTGTCTGTCTGCAGTGAGAACACTCTGGTTCTGTGTGCAGGATCTCCACAGGGTTAGTGTGGGCCACTGTCTGTCTGCAGTGAGAACACTCTGGTTCTGTGCGTAGGATCTCCACAGGGTTAGTGTGGGCCACTGTCTGTCTGCAGTGAGAACACTCTGGTTCTGTGTGTAGGATCTCCACAGGGTTAGTGTGGGCCACTGTCTGTCTGCAGTGGGAGCTTTGAAAGCTTTGAAGACCATGGCCTTTGACTGTGATTGGAGGTGGGTTGTGTGTGTGTGTGTGTGTGTGTGTGTGTGTGTGTGAGACTGTCTTGCTGGAGATGAGTTGCTTCGCTGGAAAAGGCAGGAGGGAGGAGGGAGAGGAGAGAGAGATAGAGCATCATGGACTCAGCTGGGCATTTGCACGCATCTTCATCTTAACTGTAAACATAACTCTTCAACTGAGTTCTGTATGTGTGTGTGTGTCTGTGTCAGTGTCAATGTGTGTGTGTAGGAGGATGAGCAGACTCTCTCTCTCTCTCTCTCACTCACACACACACACACACACACACATCAATCTCTTAAACTGCTCCGTTATCCACCTTATTCTGCCCTGCCCATTTGAATCGTTTGTTGGACTGTCCAATGTGGACTTCACTGGAGATGGATACTTAAGCCAAGTCATTTCTCTGCAGATGGTTGTTGTGGTTGACAAAATAAAAAAGGCTTTTTCAGAGTTATCTATTTTTAACGGAGTGCTCAGCCCCTGGACTGCACATGTGATGCTACTCATGGTGCCACACTTGAGTTTCTCCAGGATATTAATGAGCGCTGATGATAACTGGAAGTGTGTTCCTCTCTACACCACATATTCACCCAGTGGTCCCTCTGTCTGGCAGTGTGAGTTCGCTTGGCTGGACACGATGGTCAGAACATGGGGTCATCTCTGCTGACCCAAGCGTTGGGTCAGAACATGGGGTCATCTCTGCTGACCCAAGCGTTGGGTCAGAACATGGGGTCATCTCTACCGACCCAAGCATGGGGTCAGGACATGGGGTCATCTCTGCCGATCCAAGCATTGGGTCAGAACATGGGGTCATCTCTACCGACCCAAGCATCGGGTCAGAACATGGGGTCATCTCTGCCGATCCAAGCATTGGGTCAGAACATGGGGTCATCTCTGCTGACCCAAGCATTGGGTCAGAACATGGGGTCATCTCTGCTGACCCAAGCATCGGAGCCTCAGACTCCTGCACAGCAGGTCTTGGTCCTCTTCCTGGGACTCTCTGTATGTACTGATGGTAGCTGAGCCTGTCGCTGCTGGTGGTGCAGCTCCAGGGGATCATGTCATAGTATCCCTAGAATCTCACTGGTGCCCCCTACTGTTCAGAACACACACTGCTTAGTACGTGTGTGTGTGTGTGTGTGTGTACGTACGTGTGTGCTAAACAGAGATTTGAGAAGACTTCAGTGGTGTAAGGGCCAAGAGTGTACGTGTGTGTTTGTGTGTGTGTGTGTGTGCCAAACAGTGATTTGAGAAGACTTCAGTGGTGTAGGGGCCAAAGCTATAACACGTCTGTGCAGTAAAAAGGCCTCAGCTTTAATGTTCTCTTCTTGTTCCTTGTCTGTGACCCCACATCTGGCATGGATCACTGCATATGTCATTCAGAACCCTGCACTGAGTCATGGGAGTTGTAGTCTATTCTCTCATTGGAGCCAATCTAAGTGAAGCGCACTGACATCATGGATTAATTATATTCCGACTTCCAGTCAGTCATAAAACTCCTGTGCTGATGGAGGACAGGAGGAGTGTATTTCTGGCACACACACACACACACACACACACACAGAGAGAGAGAGAGAGAGAGATACTATGAGATGGGAATTAGTGAACAAGATCAGAATCAGAAAAATACAAGATATGAATTAAGGTCAGATGTGGCACTTCTCTTTTGCCATAGAAGATTGAAGGTGGATCCCTTGTATACATACATACATACATACATACATACATACACACACACACACACACATACATACACACACAAACATACATACATACACACACACACATACACACACACATACATACATACATACATACATACATACACACACACATACATACATACATACACACACACACACACACACACACACACACACACACACACACATACATACGTACATACATACATACATACATACACACACACACATACATACATACATAGGATATAGACATTGTACATTGCACAGTTAGGTGTGTGAATCTCTGTCTCTGTCTCTCTCTCTCTCTCTCTCTCTTTCCCTCCCTCCCTCCCTCTCTCTGTCTCTATCTCTCTCTCTCTGAGACTGCACGTCTTGCCCAGATAAGGAGAGGTATAGAAAGAGGGATTAAAGGAAAGGGAGGGAGGAGAGAGGGATGAGGGGAGAGGGAGGGAGGAGAGAGGGATGAGGGGAGAGGGAGGGAGAGAGAGAGGGATGAGGGGAGAGGGAGGGAGTGAAATAGAGGTGCTGTAAGACTGAAGGCTCATACACAAGACCAAATGTAGAAGGATAGGGCTCCCTCACTCACACACACACACACACACACACTGCCTCTCTCTCTTTCTCTTTCTTGTTCTCTTTCTCTCACTCTCTCTCTCACACTCACACACACACACACACTGCCTCTCCCTCCTCCTCTTTTTTTCTCTTTCTTTTTCTCTCACTCTCTCTCTCTCTTTCTGTCTCTCTCTCTCACTCTCACACTTTCTCACTCACTCACACCCACTCACACTCACACCCACCCACGTGTGCGCATACGCAGCACAAAGACACAGTCAAACTCAGACACTTACACAGCTTGGTGCTAGACGCCACCATGAGTAGACAGGAGAACAGTTCAAACCAGGGCACACTGTAGGCTGGTGGAGAAGTGATAGAAAAGGTTAGAGAGGAAGAAAAAGTGTGTGTGTGTGTGTGTGTGTGTGTGTGTGTGTGTGTGTGTGTGTGTGTGAGAGGGAGAGGAGTGAATCCAGACAGTGTGTTCAGCACGCCGGCGCCTGATCCTCCAGCCTAGAAATAAACACTCGCTGGCATGACTCATCACCTTCAGATGAAACACACACATACACACACACACACAGATTGGAACATATGGATGTGTGTGTGTGTGTGTGAGCAGTTAGAGACTAGTCCCCTCCCCTGCTTGTTTGGTTATGATGAAGCTGTTTGTGTGTGTGTGTGTGTGTGTGTGTGTGTTGTGTGTGTGTGTGTGTGTGTGTGTGTGTGTGTGTGTGGTGTGTGTGTGTGTGTGTGTGAACACAGAAAATGCAGCTCCTCTCCATTATAAACCAGTGCAGTATTGAGTGATACACACTCACACACACACACACACCCTCTTCATCTGGACTCTCTTCATGCTCCTTTCTTTGCTGTAGCTCTTCCTCCTCTCCTCCTCTTCTTCCTTCCCTCATCTCTCTTCCCTTCTTTCCCCTTTTCTATAGCAACACAGAAAACTGTATGATAGTGATGTGTAGTGCACATATTGTGTGTGTGTGTGTGTGTGTGTGTGTGTGTCTGTCTGTCTGTGTCTGTCTGTGTCTGTCTGTTTGTGTCTGTGAGAGAAAGTGTCTACTGGTTCAAGCACTGTATAGGCCTAGGCTAATGCTGTGTGTAGATTTTGGAGAGTACACACTTGACTGGTGTACTAATAGGAACTTGCCCATTATGGTGTGTGTGTGTGTGTGTGTGTGTGTTTGTTTGTATGGGTGAACACATTTGAGTTTCTGGTTGGTGTGTCATATTAAATAAGCTCACTGAGATCTCATACTCTGCCACTAATGTCTGTTGTTGCTAATGTTCTGGAAAACACACACACACACACACACACACACAGAATTTGTGTCCTCAGGTCATTACCCAGTGGATGTGATGGCCAATGGAAAATATGACATGTTTTATTCATTAGTTTAAAGCTTTCTTTGAAAAGTTGCTGTGGCGTTGGGACTACTGATGGGTACTGTAGTTCTCTGAGCAGCCACTGGGGAGCTTTTAGGTTCATTTCCTGTTTCAGACTGTCTGTCAAGGCACTGGTATGCATGGGATGGAGATTTGAAGGGGTTTACAGTCTAGATCTACTTACCAGTGGTCCCGTTTGACTCTGGAGGCTGAAGCCACTGACTGAAGCAATGCATTCTGGGCTTATTAGTGACATTACCTGCCAAGTGCAGCCGGCAATGCATTCTGGGATGAAAACACAAAAATAAAATATGGGATGGGAATATGAAAGAGCTTTCAACCCAGAATGCACTGGGATTTCAACCCAGCAATGACGTCATTGATGAACTCAAATGGACCTATTTGTAAACTTCCTGAAAGCCTTGATGATGTTGGCAGTGTTGATTGGACTTGTAGTTCACTTGTAGACCTCACTTCCTGTTATTGTTTGCAGGACTTCCTGACGGACCTGATGATGTCAGAAGTTGACAGGTGTGGCGAAAACGAACACCTGATCTTCAGAGAGAACACACTCGGAACCAAAGCTATCGAGGAGTACCTGAAACTAGTTGGGCAGAAATACCTGCAGGATGCACTGGGTAAGGAAACACACGCTCGCATGTACACACACACACACACACACACACACACACACACACACACACACACACATTACCAAGGTTTGTTAGGAGACAAAAAAAATGTGGAATACTCCTTTAAATTTCATACCCTTCAAAGTCTGATTACTGATTGTGTGTGTGTGTGTGTGTGTGTGTGTGTGTGTCTGTGTGTGTCTTTCTTCCTCTCAATGAATATGGGGTGGATAATTTATGGCTGTTTTTCTTACATTACGGCTCTTTGAAGACCCTCTGCATTATGTTCTATGTCACCCCTCAGGACTGACTGCCTACGCGCTGTCCCTTTTGGTGCAAGGATTGAGAACCCTGTGTGTGTGTGTGTGTGTGTGTGTGTGTGTGTGTGTGTGTGTGTGTGTGTGTCTGTGGCTGTGTGTGCGTGTGATAATGCCTGCAGACCGAGTGTTTTTATACTGATAGCGTGGATGACAGATGAGGCGGAGAAATGATTACAGTAACCAGAACTAAGAACTGAAAGTGTGTGTGTGTGTGTGTGTGTGTGATTATGATTATGTTAGTGGTTTTCAGACTGAAAGTGGGAGAGACAGAAAGGATGTTTTCAAAGCGGCACCGTGAACTCATTAGCCACTTAGCATCTCCGACCCCATGGTCTTTACAGAAGAGCTCCCCCTGCTGGTCATCAGCAAATAGGGCCCATAGTCCAGAGGGAGGCTCAGGTTAGCAGGCCATGCTAAAGGATTTCTATGTAACATTCCAAAATCTCCTCACTGTCTCATAGCGTCCCATTCTCAGAGAGTTAGCCCTGGGAAAGGGCCTTACTGTTTGACCGTTCACTGCCCTCGCTCTGTGAGGGGGGAGAGAACCAGAGCGAGACTGAAGGACAAGGACTACCTCTCTGCTCTGGGAACTGTGAAGTGGACCTGTCCAAACACACTTGCGCACACACACACACACACACACACACACACACACAGTACACAGACACACACACACACACAGTACACAGACACACACACACACACAAACACTCATCTTGATGTCCTTCCTCTCTAGCGGAGTTTATAAAGGCCTTGTATGAGTCGGATGAGAACTGTGAAGTGGACCTGTCCAAACACACACACACACACACACACACACACAAAACACACACACCACATACCTCTCCCCCCCATACCACACACCCCACACACACACACACATATAGTACACACACACTCACAGTATCCTCTTTCTGTCCCTCCTCTCAGGGGAGTTTATAAAGGCCTTGTATGAGTCAGATGAGAACTGTGAAGTGGACGCATCCAAGTGTTCCCCAGGGGACCTGGGAGAGCATCAAAGCAACCTGAAGATGTGCTGTGAACTGGCCTTCTGCAAGATCATAAATTCCTACTGGTAAGACCTCACACACACACACACACACACACAGATCATCTTTAATTACTACTGATACACACACACACACACACTCACACAAACGGAGCACCTGGTCAAGTGTATTGTCAGTGAGTGCGTGGGAGAAATATGTAATTACACAGTGCTTATTAGAAATTACACACACACACTATATTCATACACACTCACACACACACACACATACAGAATCACATAAAATGCCCTGCATGTCAATGGCCAGTTATATGATTGGTTGTTTTTGTCTTATAATGCCGTTTAGGCCTTCTGCATATATGTGCATTTTAAAGACTTCTGTACCATTGATTGAACTGGCAGAGGTGTCATGATCTCCTTGCTGATTGGTTGGTTTACCCTTAAATCCCACCCCCGGCAGTGTATTCCCTCGGGAGCTGAAGGAGGTGTTTGCGTCGTGGCGACAGGAGTGTGGTAACCGGGGGCGACCAGACATCAGCGAGCGTCTGATCAGCGCGTCGCTCTTCCTGCGTTTCCTGTGTCCGGCGATCATGTCCCCGTCACTCTTCAACCTGACGCAGGAGTACCCCGATGACCGCACCGCACGCACACTCACCCTCATCGCCAAGGTTACGCAGAACCTCGCCAACTTCACCAAGTGAGTTCACTTTTTTCCCCTTTGTGTGTTTTCGTTCATGGACCACTAATGAACCAGTAATGAACTCTTAGTCTCTCTCTCTCTCTCTTTCTCTCTCTCTCTCTCTCTCTCTCTCTCATTCACTCTCTCTCTCTCTCTCATTCACTCTCTTTCTCTCTCTCTCTCTCTCTCTCTCTCTCTCCCCCTCCCTCCTATCAGGTTTGGCAATAAAGAGGAGTACATGTCGTTCATGAACCAGTTCTTGGAGCACGAGTGGACCAACATGCAGCGCTTCCTGCTGGAGATCTCCAACCCAGAGACCATCTCCAACACGGCCGGCTTCGAGGGCTACATCGACCTCGGCCGCGAGCTCTCCACTCTGCACTCGCTGCTGGCTGAGGTCGTCTCACAGATGGACCAGGTGTGTGAGTGCGTGTGTGTGTGCGTGTGTGTGTGCGTGTGTGTCTGCGTGTGTGCGTGTGTGTGCGTGTGTGTGCGCGTGTGTGTGCGCGTGTGTGTGTGCGTGTGTGTGCGCGTGTGTGTGTGCGCGTGTGTGTGTGCGCGTGTGTGTGTGCGTGTGTGTGTGTGTGCATGCCTGACAGGGCTTTACAGGATCTCTGTTGCCATCTAAATATCTTGACTCTCTGGAACATTCCATAGGACTAACTTATAGTTCAGTTTTCAGTTGCCCAGGGTACAGAAACGTCAGGGATAGAGGTCAGAGGTCAAATCAGCCCTGCTCCCAGATAATAAATCACCTCTCAAGAGCAAGACAAACTTCTCCATCTCCCAGTGTAAAATGAAAGCCTCATCAGAGACAATAAACCTTTTTGGAAACCTAAAAAATGGTATGATTACTCAGGCCTATACACACACACACATACACACACACACACCATCATTTCTCTACAGTCCTGCTGAAATGGTTTGATCAAAACTTGTGGAGTTGCGCCGTCTTATGTAAGAGTTGCTTTCAGAATGCAGTTACACACTCTCTACACTAAATAATGCAGCCATCAACACACACACACACACACACACACACTCAGCTTGAGTTCGAATAAGCTTCCCTGTTAGTTTCCAGTGGAGTTGGTGCGCTGGCTGTGTGCTCAACGGCCCAAACTCATCTGAGCTATCAGGCCCCAGAAATAATTCATCAGAGGAAGGACTGGAGCCGCTGCTGTTCCGTCTCTCTGCACCACCACTGATGCCACCATCCTGTCCTCTCTGTGGGAATGAATAAGGCATCATCTAACTGAGGCAGCTGCGCTGTTGTTTTTTTCATCAGCCGTGTCTCTGGCTGCATTAATGTGCCATCAGACGGCAGGGGAGCCTGTTGTTTCTGTCATCACTGATGACTCTCACTGGAGCAGCAAGTCATCGGATGACTGAGTCTAGTGTTGTTTCATCAGTGATGGCTCTCAGTGGATGGATAAAGCATCTGATGGCTGGGGATGCTGTTGTTTTTTTCATCAGTGATGGCTCTCAGTGGATGGATAAAGCATCTGATGGCTGGGGATGCTGTTTGTTTCATCAGTGGATTAATAAGACATCAGATGTTTACATTCTACAGAAGCCTCTCAGCAGCCCTGTGGATGAACACAGGAAGTGCCTCAGTCCTGCCGTTAGCTCACGTATCACTAGTCTGCAGAGATGGCCTACATTTACACTCATCTATAATACACAGGGTGTGTGTGTGGGTGTGTGTGTGTGTGTGTGTAGTCTGGTGTGCGCTGGCTTTTTATGCATGTATGTGTGTTAGTGTAAATGTATTGGAATTAGTTTTGCTTCTAAATTTTAGGGAATGTGTTGAACTTTGTGTGTGTGTGTGTATAGTTGATTGCAAAGCCTGTCTACATTTATTCATGCATTGTCATAATTCATGGAACGTTCTAGAAGTGAAACTGGCTCAGCCTCTGAGCTGCTCTCCTGTGATTCCATCTCCTGCCAATGCTGAAACACACACACACACACACACACAAACACCTCCACCACACAAGTCATTAAATCATTAAACCAGTCAGACATGAGTATTAACACATACACACACACACACACACACACACACACACACACTCACTCCATCATCATTCATGAGCCAGCAGCCTACACCACACACACACCTTTTTAACCCGCTGAATAAACAGACATATTAATAGGTAAAGAAACGAGGGGATAAACAATTAAACAGGACTGCGTGTGCTTCATACTCACAGCCAATCAATGACAGAGGGATAGTTAATATGTAAATAAGTTTGTAAACAAATTAGGCAAATAAGTAAACAAAGAAGGAGAAAACACACATCTGTTGTCTGTCTCATCACGGGTGCTGTCACCTCATCTCCTCTCCTAGGTGACAGGCTTCAAACTTTAATGAGTTTGTTTTCAGAACCACCTGACCAGTTTAAGCCTCTCTGACACAACTGTGTGCAGGCCAGGGTGTTGAATTAACGAGGTGGTGTCAATCAGAGAATGGTCTCGACAGACAGGCTGTGTTTGTGTGTGTGTGTGTGTGTGTGTGTTTCTCAAACAGCTGCTCTGTCTACTCTGCTGAGTTTTGTAGCCTGGCCCTGTTCCAGCACAGGCTCCCATAACCCAACCAAGCTGAACTGAGAGAGGTATACTGGGGTTCTGCAAATGACATACTTATAGTCTTTACATTATTCCATTCGGAAATAGAAGAGTCATATATGGTTTCAGCAGCACTTTGCAATGCAGTGAGAGTGTGTGACAGGGACTGGGGGTGTGTGGGAATGGGGTGACGCAGTGGTGTGTGTGTGTGTGTGTGAGTGAGAGAGAGAGAGAGAGAGAGAGAGAGAGAGAGAGTGGGATGATGCAGTCATCATGAGTGACAGTAAGAGTGAGTGTATGGGAGGGGGCAATGCAGTTGTGTGTGTGTGTGTGTGTGTGTGTGTGTGTGTGTGTGTGACTGTGAGTGGGGCTGCCTGGGGAACAGATGTGGCCCCAAATAGACAGGCCCATTAGCATCCCTCTGACACACCTGAAGGATCCAACAGGAATGCTGTGTGTCGTTGCCCACCTGTGAGCTCGACACCACTGCATCCTCACACACTCCTTCAGGAGTACAGCAATGCAGCAGTCTGAACACACACACACATCAGTTACACTGTTACACTGTAACACACACTTTGATAGTGTTGCGGTGTTACTGGAATCTGAACACACACTCTTGCTCTTCAGCACTATAGTAAAACAAAATACACAGGACACACACTTGGTGGTGGTGGAACTGGAACACACTCTTTTTGATGTAGTAATACTGGAATGTGAACACACTCTTGTAAGAATGCTGTGTCACTGACATTTTGACACACTCATATAGCACTATAAGACTTTGAACACATGCGCATGCACACACACACACACACACACACATACACACACACTCACACTCATATAGCACTGCAAGGCTTTGAACACATGCGCACGCACATACACACACACACTCATATGAACACTCATATAAGCTCCGTTGCCCATGTAGCTGTATGTGTGTCTTGGACGATGACTCATGAGAACAGAATTAGCCTGGAGTGTGTGTGTGTGTGTGTGTGTGTGTGTGTGTGTGTGTGTGTGTGTGTGTGTGTGGAGGATGCCTCCCTTTACAGTGCTGGTCACTTTCACTGGCCACTTGAGACTTTACAGAGAAAGCTTGTGACATGATGATGTCATCAAATGGGGACAGTGTTTGCCCTGAGGGAAAAGTCCTGTCCTACTGAAGTGCTAAGTGTTACTATTCCCCTGCCTGCCAGACATAGGAGAGATTCACTGCTGATGAAGTCATCACAGGGGGACAGCATGAACCCAAGGGCAGGCAGTGGGACATGTCCTTTTAAAGGGCTGATCAGCGCTGACCACAGGAGAGATGCTAAATGCAGAGGATTATGTGATGTCATCAAAAGGGGACATTAGTGTTTGTAGGAGAGATGCAGATATGTCATTTGAATGCAACAGTCACTTACCATGGCCAATGTCCAGACAGAAGTGAGACACATGATGAAGTCATAAAAGTAGGACTTTTGTGGTTAGTGGTGTTGTCATGTGACTGTTACTAATGTGATCTTCAATCTCTCTGCACTAGACTTCGGCGTCAAAGCTGGGCCCATTACCCAGAATCCTCCGTGACGTGCACACAGCATTGACCAATCCGGCAGGCGTCCAGATGATGGCTCAGCCCGACCGCATGCCCTCCCCTCCCGCCCCCAGCTGCAGCATCTCCACCGGCCTCCAGAAGATGGTCATCGATAGCGACCTATCAGGGTAAGACTCCACCACACCGCAGCCAATCAGAGCACAGTATGCTCACACTGTGTCCAATCAAAGACACTGAATGTCAAGGATCAGTCTCAGAAGTGTGTCTTGATGATCAAGCCAAAGCCTCGCTACCAGGCCAGATTCTGTGCATCCAAATAAAAGGCCAGATCTGCCGTTGGCTGTGTTTTGTAGTGCTTACTGGAGATGTGCGGATGGGCCAGGATTTCATCTGCAGCTACATCACAGAACTCATCATTCGTCCGCCATCCATCCATCCACACCAATGTTTTTAGTCCAATTTTCAAAACCACACCCACCCACCATCCGCCGGTTGTTTTTCCGTCTGTAGACGATGCAGGGCGCTGCTGACGCAAGACTAGAGTGCTCTTGTCTGTTCTAGAGAGGAGACTGATCCGAGGCAGCAAAGATATTTAAAGACTGAAGCCTACTGGTTAGGTTGAATCCCCAGAATATCAGCAGTAAAGTCTGTTTCTGATTTCGCACCAGGACAAAAATAAAAAGTCTAAATAAAACGGACGTTGACAAAGCTGACCTTACCTGACTAGCAAAGCTGACCTTACCTGACTAGCAAAGCTGACCTTACCTGACTAGACGACTGTACAATTTTGGCACTGTAATGAATTAGAACACAATTTCAACACGCTGCTATTTAGCCCACTAATTAATGCCTATTGCATTTTTTTTTCTTTGCAAATAGAAAGAAAGCCTGAATAAAATAATAAGTCATTAGCATTATAGGCTAATTACACACTGTCATGTCAGGATGATGACGAGGACGAGCCTGTTCTGAAGACGGCCCCTAATTTTGACTGCATGAAAGAGAGTGAGACTTTTTCAGGCAGACAGTGGAGTTGGTTTTATACCGGCAGGCCTAACAATCAGATAAGAAACTAACTATGGAGCCTCGATATTAAAGAAACACAGACTCTAGCCTATTGCAGACTCTAGCCTGTTGCAGACTCTAGCCTACTGCAGACTCTAGCCTGTTGCAGACTCTAGCCTATTGCAGACTCTATTCTATTCATTCCAAAATTGGCTGAAAGTCCACCGCACAACAGTGCAACGTGCATGTTCACACGTTTAATTGTCCATAACAACCCCAAAACTTGCCTGCTCGTCTTGCACATCTAATTAATGGGCAAAGTTTTCAGACTATTTACAGACTACCTACGTTCTTTCATTTTAGCAGTTTAGCTCTAACTAATATCGAAACAAAATAACCCAGGCAGTTTTATCTCCGAGACGTTCAGGCCTCTTCCAGTGCTGACTGCGGGGCTCATAGCTTCCAGGTTTGCTTAGTGTGCTGCCAAGGAAGGTGCTGCAATGAGACGCCACCTTCACTGCCATCGCCGTCTCTAATAGGAAACAAAGCAGCAAGCATAGAGGCAGCGAGGCCAAATTACTGCCTGAGGAAAATTTGACTTTTTCAAAGTGTGCTCTTTTTTTTTGTTGTTTTTTTCGGATGTAGGTAACAATATTTAATTATTTCTTTTATTTGATTGGTTCAACCGTCACCCGCCCAAATTTAATTAAAATATTTTTCGTCATGCCATCCGCCCAATCTGCGGTTTAGTCACAGTGCCCGCGGCTATAGCCACCATCCGTGCATCTCTAGTGCTTACAGCATTAGCAGCCTAGCGACCTCACTCATTTCTGAATGGATTTTTGGCATTTCTGTACCAAATGAAAGTAGCAGCTAACAACAGCTAGGTTGAAACTTGAACTACTCATGCAACAAGCTCCAGGGATGTGTTTGTGTTTGACTCGACTAGTTCATGTGTAGGAACTGTGACTAGGCAGGAATCTCATCCTCAAGTTTTCTCTCTCTCAAGCTCGCTGTTAGAACCGATTAGAACCCTGCACCAGTTCTGGTGACCTGAGCTCTAGAATTCTCCTGGAAGTCAGGTGACTCAGCTTAGCCAATAGCAGAAATGTTTCTTGCTCAGCAGTGACTTTGCAGATTCTGATGTTTCCAGTAACAGACACTGAAGTGGGACCTGTCCTTAAGCGCTGCAGTCAGTGTCCCCCTCACTGCAGTGGGCTTATCTCTGAGTATTGATGCACGACTGGGCTCCAACACCTTTCCACTCGATTGGACTCTTTATTATCTGTTGGTGTCCCTGTGCTGGGCTTGGATAATCAGCCGAAGTCCTGTCTGCCCTTATCAAGAGTGGCTGATGGGAAATGTAGTCTCTAGAGCTCACTCGAAAGGCTCTATCAGCCGGGTTTCAACGCAGAGCCACGGCTACGGCGCTCTGAGAGTTTGTGCAGAGACGAGCAAACTCCCAGAGACGATTAATAACGACCTCGAGTAATGAGTGTCCCCGAAAACATGCTGAGTGAGAGAGGGAGAGGGAGAGCCTGGGGGAAGCTGAGTGTAGAACAAAGAGAGAGAGACAGTGAGAGATGGAGGCATAGTGATGGAGAGAGAGAGAGCAAGCTGGCTTAATGTCTTGAAGCAGATTAGGGGAAATGCATTAGCACTGTCTGGGTTATTAAAACAACACAATGGAGTCTGGCTCCAGCATGTGAGAGAGCAGAGACTGGAGAGAGAGGAAGAGAAGAGAGAAGACAAGAGGAGGAAAAGAGGAGAGGAGAGAAGGAGAAAAGAAGAGGAAGAGAAGAGAGAAGGAGGAAAGGAGGGGAGAAGAGAGGAGGAGAGAAGGGGAGCAGACAAGAGGAGAGGAGGAGGCATGGAGGAACAGACAACAGAAAACAAGAGTAGAGACGCTTTGATGGAGATGAAGAGGAAGGGAGGTTCAGACCGTGACCTCGACACACACACACACACACACACACACACATTTACACTCACGGTTATAGACACAGACACAAACACAGACATGCAAGACACAGGCTGGTTCTGGTCATTCTTTCCCATCCATTGTGTTTAATCTGATTAGCTCATGTTTCTTCATGCAAACAGATTTTTAATCAGTAGTTGCTTGGCAATGAACTATATTACTGTGAGAAGCCTTTGCACAGTTTCTCTCTCTCTCTCTCTCACACACACACACACACACACACACACACACCATCACTTAAGTGTCTGCAGACACAAAGATAGATCGAGAGAACGAGAATGCACACACACACACACACACACACACACACACACACACACACACACACACACACACACACACACGTATCCACAGTGTCTGTCTGCTGTTCTGTCTACTTGTCCAGACAGCTCTGTGGGACTCCTAGAGAGAGAGAGAAAAAGAGTGAAATAGTAGAAGTGAAAGAAGTCTCCGGAACTCTTCACCTCTCAGCGGGAGTGTGGAGGAGGAGGAGGAGGAGGAGGAGGAGATGTGATGGAAAAAAAACCCTTTTTCTTTTTCCCTTTCTTCCCTCCTCTCCTCTCATGTCCTTCTGTAATGATTGGGAGATGAGAGAGTAAAGCAGCCTTCACTGATACTGACCATACCCCCTCCCACTGCCTTATCTCTCAACAACACACACACACACACACACACACACACACACACACACACACACATATACACACACCTGTTAAACTGAACGGATAATGTGAGCATTTCTTTATCTCTCTCTCCTTCT
>PYXC01000952.1:42500-80000 GCA_015244755.2 Tenualosa ilisha | reverse complement strand
CGCCCCCTGTGGGATGGGGGGTGAATGTCCCCATAGCACACTTTAGGGCCCTGCTGTCAGGCTTGCTTGCCACATTCTGATCCCAATGCAAAGACTTTAAGTTTGCTCTCTCGCCAGCTTGAGAACCCATCTCTCTCTCTCTCTCTCCCCCCTCTCTCTCTCTCTCTCAATTTCTCTCCTCTTCGGCCTTGTCTTTATCACTCTATCAGTCGATATTCAAACTCAAATCCAACATTGACATAAGGTTGCCAGGTCAAGGCTATGTTAACCAGTTAGCAACTACAGTGCTTTAGAATGCAAAATTGCATTGCGACTCCCAAAGGTGTCAACAAGTGGTTTTGGGAAATGCACCCCTGTCACTTCGACTCCAGTCTCTAACCCAACACTGATGTGAGGTTGCCAGGTTGGGCGCTCAGACTCTCCTAACAAACCCAAGACTTGATATGAGGTTGCCAGGTTGCCCCCAACCGTCCCGTGTTCTCATCTATGTCCAACACACATTTTGGCGTTTTTACTACGTATGTGTTTGTATTGATTTTATTATTATTATTATTATTATTATTTTTATTTCCAATCTGTCTAAAAACAATCAGACTGACATCCAGAGAACCATTGGTGAAGTGCATGTCTGTTGGTTAACCCTCTAGTGGGCTACTGACTGCACCATCAACATTTGAACTCTCCTGTTGCCACTGAGGACCTTGTGTGTGTATGTGTGTGTGTGTGTGTGTGTGTGTGTGTGTGTGTGTGAGAGAGAGAGAGAGAGTGAATCAGGTGTGCCTTTGCACACAAGTGTGTGTGTGTGTTTGTGTGTGTGTTTACTTCATTGCAAAGGGGCTTCAAGTACATGTGTAAATATGAATAAAAGTATGTCTATGCTATTCCCTGTATAGTAGTCCACACTGGAAGGGATGGTCTGTATGCTTAGCTAGATGTTCGGTCCGGCGTGGGTCTGAGCAGCTCCCAAGTCCAGTCCTGTTTGGGTTTCTAGTCGGCCGGTTCAAAGAGGCCTTTCTGACGGACTGGATTCTCCAGGAGTCCACAGGCAACCGTTTTCTGATGGTTCTGTAAATGTACTCCAACACTGAGTCCCGCTGTAGCGGAGGCCGACCCAGGTGACTGTGTCCAGTTTGGTCTGGCGTCGGTTCCTTTGTGTCTTGGGGGACGTTTAATGTAAATAACCCTGATGTTTTTGTTTTGTTTCATGTTGCTTGTTTTTGTATATTTTTGACTCTCAAACCCAGTAACCTGTTGATTTGTTTCTTTTACTGCCACTGGTAAACAAACATTGTTAAACAACATTCAGTTTTCTCTGAAAGCAGCCGAGCCTGAAAGGGGCTTATTGGAGGATATTAATGCAGTATACACCCCCCCCCCCCCCCCCCCAACTTCCAAGAGATGGGATGATTTCAGCCAATAAACCGAAGCACAAAGCCCAGAGGTGGACGGACGCCTCGTTAAAGTTCACTGATGGCCTTGTTAACCTCTTTAAGATCAAATGAGTTCAGGTCTTTGCTGAAGTAGAGTTAAACTCTGAGGAAAACTCTGGCCCACTAACAGTTAAGGCCAGAGAGCAGAACATGGATGTTTGTAGGCTGACAGAGAGAGGACTGAATGGGTCTTATTATCATTATTGTTATTTGTTATTATTATTGTTATTATTGTTATTTACTATTTTTATTCCAAAGCAGCCTACCCCCTCTCTTGTTCTCAGTTCACACACTTTGATGACTCAGTCCATAACTGAGACTGTGGAAGAATGCATGGTTCTAAAGTAGCGATGTCTGTCTGGGCTGGGCTGGAACCGAGACTGAGAACAGTGGCTCCGGCTCCACACTCTGCGGTGCTTGAATGTTGTTCTTTTGGTTCTGATTTGTTTTGACGGACATGAATGAGTTGTGATTGTAAGCCTTTGACGCTTGCGGGTTCTTCAAAGAGCGTTAGCTAAGGGCCTAAGGAAGGTCAGGGGTACCACGACCACCTGACCAACACGCCCCCCCCCCCCCCCACCCCTTCCGCTCCGACTTGGGTCGGGGTGATCGGTAGTCAATGGCTGCTCATCTATCCTCCAAAATCATTTCTGTTTGCACACCACGCCTCCATACGGTAATGTCACAAACTGAGAATATAAATATAAAACAATATTAATATTAATGATAAATGAGAAAATATTCGTTATACTGTATCTCCATGGTAACACAGACTATCCTCTATTGCAGATATAAAAAGTTAGCTTTGTCGAAAGTATAAATCTATGAATAAAGTAACAGATGTTCTATGTTTTATAATCCTAGTAGAAAATACTTTTGTAAGTCTGTGGAGAGTCAGGGACTGGAGGAGCAGGACGCTGACGTGCGTATCAAACAATAATGTGCAGAGGGGGCTTGTTGGGGTCTGACGGGGAAATATGGCTGTGCTATTTATGTACATTTGCAACTAGAGTGATTAAAGTTTTATTTAGCTATTTTACACTCTGGCCTCCAGCTCTCCTTTCAAGTGTGTGTGTGTGTGTGTATGTGTGTGTGTGACACGGGACTGTAGTCTCTACTGTCGGGAGGAAACACAAGCTAACACTTTCTGTCCTTTTCAGCTGTTAAATGAGTGACTAAGGAAGAGATTGCAGAGAAGCAAAAGACAGAAAACCAGCAAGACCGTAAATCACCCTTGGGTCAGCTGTGGAGGTTTTGGATGGTGGCGTTCACATAAAAGAGCTCACGTACACCGAGGCAGACACAAACACACACTTCAGATAATGACTTTGCAATACAGTTTATTGTGAGTCCCATCACAGCCAAGTTGAATGGGTGCACTTATACCTGATGAGAGAAAAATGCCACTAAGAATTGTGATCTGTAAAACTTTAAACGGTTCCCACAGGTTCCTACTGAAACAACGCAGAACCCTCTGACTAAGTTCTGACCAAGTTATCAGACTGAACTGATCTGGAGTGGGCAGCAGGCTGTCAACATGCTAGGTTTTTCTTCTACCTCGAACCAGAGAACCATCTTGTTCTGTGTCATGACAGAATCACAGCCTAGATCTGCGTATGAACCTACTGTGTGTGTGTGTGTGTTCGTCTGAGTGTACATCAGACACATGCTAGTTTTCAAGTGAAAATAAAAAAGTCAAAATCTCACAAAATAAAGTTAGTTTGCACAGAATATAAAGAGAAGTCTCTAGAATGTGTTTATAAATTAGAGTAGGTAAACACAAGGTGCACTCCAAGGGAGCGTGACGATCACAGGTCTGGAACGTCGAAGTAGCTGCAGGACGAAAGTTAAAAACATCATGGGATATATCGGGATAATGCCGACTTTCTTTACTCAGGCTCTGATTGGTTGAGCCAAGGGGCTCTGGCAAGGGCACTGGCCCTGGCATTGATTGGTTCACACACGTGTCACTCAAGTGTCTATGTGCAGGGGATACTGAGAGGTGGGCAGTGCAAATAAGGCTCCGTATCACAAGCTGTGAAGGAGCTGTGTGTGTGTGTGTGTGTGTGTCTGTGTGTGTGTGGATAAATGACATATTGAGTTAAAGCTCCATAGATTTCCCTGAAAACAGCGCCCCTGTGATTGCACTTGTACACACACTCCCTCCAAAAGTTGCTGGAGATTTTCCTTCACTGAGGTTGTGGAGGAAGAATGTTTCACCAACCAAAAGCAAGCTCCAGCACTCTACTTCACCCTCTTAATCACACACACACACACACACACACACACAAACACACACTTACACACTTTGTCAGACATATAAAGTCAACAGGGCTATCAGAGTTTCACTCTTGCTTCACCAGCCACTGTGTGTATGTGTAGTGTGTGTGTGTCTTCAGTGCTCCGTGTTCCCTTTCACCGTGGGCCGCAGTGTCTGGTGCAGCCGGTAGTCCTGGTTGCGGCGTGCAGGCGCCGGCGAGTTGGTCTGGGCTGTGGGGTTGAGACCAGGGGCGTGTCCAGCCCGGAGTGGCCGTGTCTTTTCGTCCTGGCCCTGCCCCTGGAGGGCGGTCTCACAGTGCTCCAGCAATGAGAGGACTTGCTCCCTCAGGGGGAGGGACTTAAAGCGCCGGCCCGCCAGGTAAAAGAAGGCCTCCACGAACGCCTGAAGGGTCATCCCTAAGGAGGGGGGGATGGAGGGATAGAGACAGAGAAATGGAGGATATAAAGCAATGAGTCATCAATAAACATCACTTTTTCAATTCAATTCAACTCCATTGTATTAATACAGCGCCTTTTACAATGGTGTTGTCTGATGGCGCTACAGCAAGGAGCACCCGAGAGCAACAGGGGCAAGGAAAAACTCCCTTGTGGTTGTTTGTATAGGAAGAAACCTTGGGCAGATCCACAACTCAAGGGGCCAACCCAACTGCCAGGGGTCATGCAGGAAAAGTTCAACAGTGGTTATCATGATAGACTACAATTTGTCCATGATTTTAGCTGAGCATCATAATAATTCCAAAATATTGTTCCACAACATTATGGTAGTCAAGCCATAGGTGGTTATCAAAATTTACCGCTGGACAGAGTAGTAGCAGCCAGGCATAGGGCTCTATTTTCACGATCATATGCGCATTGTCTAAAGTCTGTCGCGCAAGTTGCTTTGGGGGCGTTCCCGACACAATTTGGTATTTTGACAGCGGGAAAAGCGAACATTGCGCCAGGCGCATGGTTCAAAAGGGTTGGTCTTAAAGTACTTCATTAGTCATGGGTGTGTTTTGGGCGTAACATACAATTAACCAATCAGGATTTATACTCTCATTCCCTTTAAAAGCCAGCGGCGCATTTTCCATGGTGTGGAAAAATAGGTCTGTCTCGGGCGGTGGACCTTCTCCCCGCGGCGTCGAGGGAGCCTCTGTTCCATTAGATACTCCATTTAGCTGCGAACTAACAATATATATGCGCTATATTTCACATTTCACAATATATTTCACAGCGTAATGAAGATAGAATTATATAGCCAACGCAACTTATGAACTTACATGATATTGTGGAGGTGTAGCGTAATATCACCGTTTCCTGTTCTTTAAACCCAATCTTGCTCTTGACACCCAATCTTCACAGGTGTATTTAAGTATGTATGTGTCGGTCACTATTGGTTAAACAACCAATTAGTTTTACCGCCATTACTTATCCGTGATCACAGCAATGTGAATCTTAAATAACTTTATAAATGAATAGTATTGTGATATATGTGATGTACATTTATATTTCATATTTCCAGGGACTCCATAATTTTTTTCTCCACATGAAAAACTTGTATAAACCCTGCTGCGCACTCCTGCTGATGAGAGAAGCAGTGTGCGCGCATTGTGCACGCTTTCATATCCCAAAGCGCTGTGCACCCCTAAAATAGCTTTTGAGCAATGCGCAACTGACGACAGACCAGGGTTTTGTTGGTCACTGGCGGATTTAATTTTTGCGTCCTTATAATAGCATCTGGCACGCTTTGCGCCAGACCACACCTCTTCTTTTCGCTGACACACCCGTGACGGCGCAGTGTCATCTGCTATCTAGACAACGTGATTTTTTGCCTGAAAAAATGAATGATGCGCTGGCACAGAATAGTAATGACACCATGCGCATGTCGCGAATGCACAGTGCGCTGTGGCATGATAGAGCCCAGAGTGTTAAAGCCAAGGAGTGGGATCGATCATGGGGGAGGGTCCATTTTTACAGTGTCATTGTGAGGACTCAAGGCCTCTAGGAAGGAGAGTTGGTCCTGGCTTGGGTGTCAAGGAAGGGCCCCTAGGAAGAAGAGTGGGTCCTGGTATGGGCCTCCCGTGAGTTGGCCAGTGGGAGGCAGGGGTGTGTGTAGGTGGACAGAGGACACAAATAAGTTAGGCTAGGCCAGTCTGACACCTCACTGACACATCAGATGTGTCATTCATTATTCACACATACAGTAAGACTACTGGAGAACATTCAATGGTAAAGATGAAGAGGTACAGAAAGAATGAGTGAGTGTGTGCGCATGCACACACTTGTGCCCTGTAAGCATTACAGTAATGCAACCCATGTCCAGTAAAGGTGTGTGTGTGTGTGTGTGTGTGTGTGTGTTTTCTCTTTGCCACAGGAACTCAGACTTTTCTCTCGGCTATGTGAGTAGAATCCAACTAACGCAGAGCCTCTTGCAACTCCAGACCAGACTTCAACCTCCTCTTCACCCCACTCCCACTCCTCCTCCTCCTCATCCTCATGTTCCCAGAGGGAGGAAGAGCAGACAGCCCCCGGCTCAAGGTCACAAAGCAGACTCAAAGTGTGTCTGGGAAAACACTTCAGACGGGAGCTCAGACTTCAGGAACACACGTACACACACACACACAGATGAGGAGACCGAGATAGTGTGTGTGTGTGTGTGTGTGTGTGTGTGTGTGTGTGTGTGTGAAGGAAAGTAAAGGAAACAAAAGAATGATTGAAGAAGCTACAGAGAGAGGAGAGAGAATGAGAGAGGGGTGGGGTGTGTGTGGAGAGAGAGATCAGGAGTCCACAGTAGACCAGTCCTGTCTGGTTTCCTGTCCCCCAGGCCTGGGAAGAGCTCCTCAGAGACGTGTCTTACAGCCCTGCCGGTGGACTCTGGGGCGTGTGGTGGAGCACTAAGCGAAGAAACACACATCAGGACTCGCTCTGGGTTTAAACACACGCTAACACACACTGGGACTGTCTCCGGACTGAAACACACACTGGGACTGGCTCTGGGCTCAAACACACACTAACACACACTGGGACTGTCTCTGAGCTGAAACACACACTGGGACTGGCTCTGGGCTCAAACACACACTAACACACACTGGGCCTGGCTCTAAGCTGAAACACACACTGGGACTGGCTCTGGGCTCAAACACACACTGGGACTGTCTCTGGACTGACACACACACTGGGACTGTCTCTGGACTGAAATACACACTAACACACACTGGGACTGTCTCTGGACTGACACACACACTGGGACTGTCTCTGGACTGAAATACACACTAACACACACTGGGACTGTCTCTGGACTAAAACACACACTGGGACTGGCTCTGGGCTCAAACACACACTAACACACACTGGGACTGTCTCTGAGCTGAAACACACAGGGACTGTCTCTGGGCTGAAACACAAACTAACACACACTGGGACTGTCTCTGAGCTGAAACACACAGGGACTGTCTCTGGGCTGAAACACAAACTAACACACACTGGGACTGGCTCTAAGCTGAAACACACACTAACACACACTGGGACTGTCTCTGGACTGACACACACACTGGGACTGTCTCTGGACTGAAACACACACTGGGACTGTCTCTGGACTGAAACACACACTGTGCTCGCTCTGGGCTGAAATACACACTAACACAATAGGACTCCCTCTGGGTCGAGGTGAAACACACATAAACACATACATTATACTGGGAGTGTAGAGCTTCATCCTTAACAAGGAGGCTCCTAGATGTGTGTGTGTGTGTGTATGTGTGTGTGTCATTATGATCATATCTCTCACTTCCCAGAAACCAGTTCTCTGTCTAGCTGTGCCATAAGCTGTGCCACTCTGGATGAGTGCAAAATTAACCAAACTAAGTGTGTGTGTGTGTGTGTGTGTGTGTGTGTGTGTGTGTGTGTGTGTGTGTGTGTGTGTGTGTGTTTGACCCTGTTATTTCTATATGCCACAGATGGCACCTGTAAAAACCTTGTGAAAAGGGCATCCTGCAAATTGTGCTTTTAGTGTGTGTGTCTGTGTGTGTGTGTGTGTGTGTTTTAAGACTGAGCTCCCTCTGTGGAGAAAGGCTGCTGCTTTAACACTGTCATTAAGCTGATGGCTCTCAGAGAATGAGTCACCACAGCACAGCGCAGCGACTGTGGAGGAGAGGAGGAGGAGGAGGAGAGGAAAGAAAGAAGAGACTAGTGAGAGGGAGAAATAAGGGATGAATATGAAAAGAGAAGGGAGGAAGGGACATGAATGAATTAATGAATGAATGCTGCATTAGCACATTATCAATGCCAAAGAATCAACTAACCTTATGTTTCATTGTCCCATAGACAGCCCACAGAATCAGCGCTAGACTACTTATGCTACGTTACCAGTGTTCTGCAGAAACAGCTCTAAGTATGCTACATTATCAGTGTCCCACGGAAACAGCAGCTCTAAGTATGCTACATTATCAGTGTCCCACGGAAACAGCAGCTCTAAGTATGCTACATTATCAGTGATAGAAACAGCTCTAAGTATGCTACATTATCAGTGTCCCGCAGAAACAGCTCTAAGTATGCTACATTATCAGTGATAGAAACAGCTCTAAGTATGCTACATTATCAGTGTCCCACGGAAACAGCAGCTCTAAGTATGCTACATTATCAGTGACAGAAACAGCTCTAAGTATGCTACATTATCAGTGTCCCATGAAAACAGCAGCTCTAAGTATGCTACATTATCAGTGGCAGAAACAGCTCTAAGTATGCTACATTATCAGCTCTATTTATGCTGTACTATATATAGGTGATGGTGGCGCAGGTGGTAGAGGTACCGTTCGGCAGGTTTGAGCCCCGCCCCTTCCCCCCACCCCCGCCTGACCCCATCAAAGTGTCCTTAAGCAAAATACTGAATACAGCCTCTGCTACCGATGTGTGAATGTGAGACATACATTGTAAAGTTGTAGGAGTAGAAAAGTAATAAATGCATTCCATTTACCACAAGAGACAGACACGGCTCTATTTGTGCTACACTATCAGTGATACATACAGCTCTACTTGTGCTACACTATCAGTGATAGACACGGCTCTATTTGTGCTACACTATCAGTGATAGATACAGCTCTACTTGTGCTACACTATCAGTGATAGACACGGCTCTACTTGTGCTACACTATCAGTGATAGATACAGCTCTACTTGTGCTACACTATCAGTGATAGACACGGCTCTATTTGTGCTACACTATCAGTGATAGATACAGCTCTACTTGTGCTACACTATCAGTGATAGATACAGCTCTACTTGTGCTACACTATCAGTGATAGACACAACTCTACTTGTGCTACACTATCAGTGATACATACAGCTCTACTTGTGCTACACTATCAGTGATAGACACAGCTCTACTTGTGCTACACTATCAGTGATAGATACAGCTCTACTTGTGCTACACTATCAGTGATAGACACAACTCTACTTGTGCTACACTATCAGTGATACATACAGCTCTACTTGTGCTACACTATCAGTGATAGACACAGCTCTACTTGTGCTACACTATCAGTGATAGACACAGCTCTATTTGTGCTACACTGTCACAATCCAAATCAGGGGTTGGTTCTAAATAATCGCACAATTATCTCCTCCTCCCGCTGAGGCCTCATGTTTTAAACATCAGTGTGTGTAGACAGAAAGAAAGAGAAGTGTGTGTGGAGAGAGAGCGAGCAGTGTTTCAACAGTTTCAGCAGCCAACCATGTAAGCATTCAAGGTCATTCAAGGTCATCTGCTTATGGAGGAAGATGAAGTCTCAGTTCGCTAGAACACTCAGAAGCGTCAGCCAATCACAGAAAGCTTTCCAGATGTCCCCTTTTATCTATGAGACAGAGAAGCCGCTCACAGGAGGGTATGTGTGTGTGTGTGTGTGTGTGTGTGTGTGTGGTGTGTGTGTGTGTGTGTGTGTGTGTGTGAGGCCTGGCTTTGAGCAGCAGAGAAGAAGATGGACACATGAATAAACAGCATGAATGCGTAAAACGACAGAAGATAGAGGTAAAGAGATGTGTGTGTCTGTGTGTGTGTGATGAGTGGGGTAGAGGTAAAGAGATGTGTGTGTGTGTGTGTGTGTGATGACGGGGGTAGAGGTAAAGAGATGTATGTGTCTGTGTGTGTGTGATGAGTGGGGTAGAGGTAAAGAGATGTGTGTGTGTGATGAGTGGGTAGGGGTAAATAGATGTGTGTGTCTGTGTGTGTGATGAGGGGGGTAGGGTAAAGAGATGTGTGTGTCTGTGTGTGTGATGAGTGGGTAGAGGTAAAGAGATGTGTGTGTCTGTGTGTGTGATGAGGGGTAGGGTAAAGAGATGTGTGTCTGTGTGTGTGATGAGGGGGTAGGGTAAAGAGATGTGTGTGTCTGTGTGTGTGTGATGAGTGGGGTAGGGGGTATAAGAGATGTGTGTGTCTGTGTGAGTGATGAGTGGGTAGGGGTAAAGAGATGTGTGTGTCTGTGTGTGTGATGAGTGGGTAGGGGTAAAGAGATGTGTGTGTCTGTGTGTGTGATGAGTGGGTAGGGGTAAAGAGATGTGTGTGTCTGTGTGTGTGATGAGTGGGTAGGGGTAAAGAGATGTGTGTGTCTGTGTGTGTGATGAGTGGGTAGGGGTAAAGAGATGTGTGTGTCTGTGTGTGTGATGAGTGGGGAAGGGGTAAAGAGATGTGTGTGTCTGTGTGTGTGATGAGTGGGTAGGGGTAAGAGATGTGTGTGTCTGTGTGTGTGATGAGTGGGTAGAGGTAAAGAGATGTGTGTGTCTGTGTGTGTGATGAGTGGGTAGAGGGTAAAGAGATGTGTGTGTCTGTGTGTGTGATGAGTGGGTAGAGGTAAAGAGATGTGTGTGTCTGTGTGTGTGATGAGTGGGGTAGGGGTAAAGAGATGTGTGTGTCTGTGTGTGTGATGAGTGGGTAGGGGTAAAGAGATGTGTGTGTCTGTGTGTGTGATGAGGGGGTAGGGGTAAAGAGATGTGTGTGTCTGTGTGTGTGATGAGTGGGTAGGGGTAAAGAGATGTGTGTGTCTGTGTGATGATGATGGGTAGGGGGTAAAGAGATGTGTGGTGTCTGTGTGGTGAGGGGGGTAGGGGTAAAGAGATGTGTGTGTCTGTGTGTGTGATGAGTGGGTAGGGGTAAAGAGATGTGTGTGTCTGTGTGTGTGATGAGGGGGGTGATGATGACCCAGCAGGGTGGGATCAGTGGCCTTATCTCCAAGGTGACAGCTGCCACGGTGACTGATCAGGTGCTTAGTTACGGGTGGATGAGGACAGGGGAGGCCAAACACCTTAACCTCTACTAGAGAGAGAGAGGGATAGAGAAAAAAGGAGAGAGAGAGAGCAGAGATGATTATGGACCACAATGGAGAGAAAAACAAGGAGAAAGAAAGGAGATCAGAGAATGTACAGGTGGGGAGGCATTTTGTGTGTGTGTGTGTGTGTGTGTGTGAGAACGAGAGAGAGTGTGGAGAGATGGGGAGGGCAGAGAGAGAGAGGTAAAAAAAGTGGTGCTGAAGGAAGATGAGGGGTTGATGAACATTAAACCACAAATACAGAAGAAAGAAAGGAGAGATGGAGAAAGAGAGAGTGAGAGAGAGAGAGTGAAAAAAAGAGAGAGAGAAAATGATAAAACTGAAAGCTGAGATAAAACATAAAGTGATCCTCAGGCTTCAGCAGGAAACTAATAAAACAGTCAGTCAATCTGAGAGGGCTATTTCTGCCTTAGACTTTATTTGAAGGGTCTGCATAAGAGTGACGTGAGCCTGTCACAACCATGACATGACGCGCATCATGAACACTAATGACACTTCATTTATTGTCAGTAAGTGTCATTCAGTTTTGAAACACAGAACAGAACACAGAAAAACCCAACGACCCTTAATAACAACAGTCATAAACATCAGTGAAGTGTGTTAATGTTCATGACACATGTTATGTCATGTTTATAACAGGCTTATGTCACCCTTATGTAGACCCCTTCAAATAAAGTGGTACAATTAAATACAACCTAAATAGTGAACATACAGAACGACACATACATAAAACACTGGAATCACACAACACAAAAACAGCTTACAATGAAATTCGGTCCAACTTCTACCCCAAATTTCAAGCCATATACCCAGCATTCCCAGAGACTGAATAGTTATTAGGAGAGGAAGGAGACTGTGCAAGATTAGCTGCACCCTATGCATACAGTTGTGACACATACAGTGACGCGCCTACAACACACTACCTCCACCACACACACACACACACACACACACACACAAGCAAATACATATACCTAAATGTGCCATGTTCAAAGTATATATGCCTGTATTCCTACAATGTACATACACACAAACTATGTTTTTTTCTTTCTGTTTGTTCTTGTTTTCCTGTTATTTCTGTGAAAGCTTTGGCAACACAACATGTGAATTCAAAGTCATGGCAATTAAGCATATTTGAATGAAATGGAAACTAAATGAGATGAACTCACAAACTTTTGCTCTGTTAGTGAGACAGTTTGGTCACAGCAGTGAACACACACAGACAGACACACACACACACACACACACAAACAACCATCTGTTTCTGCCAAAGGTGAGATTCTGAATAAATTACTGCGCCATCACCTGTCTCTGCACACGTGTGTGTGTGTGTGTGTGTGTGTGTGTGTGTGTGTGTGTGTGTGTGTTTATGTGTACCATTGCACCATCACCTCTCTGTCTGTTTCCATTCTCTGTAGGTTTCACTTTCTTTTCTCAACTCTTTCAATTAGGTACAATTTCTTAGTCTACTGTGAGTATGTGTGTGTGTTTGTGTGTGTGCTTGTGGGATGTGTGTTTATTTCCGAATGACAGGAGGTGATTAGTGGGCTGTGATATGAGTGCTGATTGGCTGAAGGTAGTTGGTAGGCGGCGATGTGAGTGTTCTAATTGGCTAGAGGTGAATGGGTGGAGGTTGGTGGAAATGACTGATAGGACTCTTTCACAAATCCAAACACAAAATAACATCTGGGTGGCCATAATGTTGACACACACACACACACACACACACACACACACACACACACACACACATATATAAATATATGAAGCATTCCAAAAGTCATGTTTTTAAATTGTGTATTTGATCAAACCTCAATTATGTTGATTTTATTATGCAAAAATAAATCAAGTTAAAGCAACCCGACTGCAGATCCACTGATATATCTGAAAAACAACATTTTGAAAAACAATTTCTGAAAATTCAATAAAATGGTAGATATAACGTTTTGAAACCAAACTCTTTATATATTGACATACAGTTGCTGCAGGCTAATTTCAATTAAATGTGAATGGCTCTGATTGGCTGGAGGTGATTGGTGGGATGTTCTATGAGTGCTCTGATTGGCTGGAGGTGATTGGTGGGATGTTCTATGAGTGCTCTGATTGGCTGGAGGGTTACCTGCTTCTCTGGAGTCAGGCAGCATGCCAGCCCAGCGGCGAGTGATGTCAATGTACAGGATATCCACTGAGGCCATGGACAGACTACTGTTGCTCAGCTTACAGTTCCTGTAGGACACACACACACACACACACAAAGATATTTACACACAAACACACACTTCAGGTAGGGGAAAATAAGTGCCCAAAATGCACTGTAATACCTTTAATAAACATGTACATGTGGGCATATCCATGTATGAGTGTGTGTGTGTGTTACCTAATGAAGGTCCTGAACCCTGTGGGGCCCATCCTCATGGTGCCCCTGACCCCGAGGAAGCGGAGGAAGAGGGCAGTGATGCGCTCCACCATGCGCAGGTAGTTGAACTGCTTGGTGTACTTGGGGAACACTTGCTTCAGGCATAGGGAGGGCGGGGCCTGCTCCCCAGGTCCCGCCTTCTCATCTGAGCCCGCCTCCACCAGGATCTCCTCCTGCTCCGCACCGCTGTCACCATGGAAACAGAGAAGGGACGGAGAGAGAGAGAGAGAGAGAGAGAGAGAGAGAGAGAGAGAGAGAGAGAGGAGAAATGTTGAGCTAAATGATGAGTCAGTAATCTCATGTTTCATTAACAGCACATGCATACATGCACAACACATACAAAAAATAGCTAAATCTAAAAATCTAAGTACACACACACACACACATATATATACACACACACACGCACACGCACGCACATACAGCTGAGAGTTATTTGAGAGGTTTATAGAGTGAGACCCTCACAACTTGGCCTGCTCAAACAGCAGAGCAGGGCTACCTGAAAGCTAATTAATATCACACACATACACACACACACACACACACACACACACACACACACAAACCCCATCTCACCTAAATGCCAAGCTAAAGGTCGCCATGGCCATGGATAAAAGTCAAACAAAACCAATCATGATGCCTCTTCAGATAAACAAACAAAAAACAAAACAACAGATAGAGAGAGAGAGATGGAAAGAGGGGTGGAGAAATAGAGAAATTGAGAGAAAGAGAGACAGAGGAAGGGAGAGAGAGAGAAAAAAAGTAGCAAATGGAGAGAAGATAAGCACAAGAGAGGGAGAAAAAAAGGGGAGGAAAGAGAGAAGAGAAGTGGAGGAGGTAACTGGTCACACCTCTTTGCTTGGCTGGAAGTCTTTCCCTTTACTGACTGGAGGTGCTGATCCCAACACAGTGTATAAGAGGCTCTCTCTCACACACACACACACACACACACACACACACACACACACACAAATAGAATCTCTCTCACCATTACTTGCTCATGCATACACACACACACACACACGCACGCACGCACGCACGCACGCACGAACAATCTGCTGTCAATGACCTGCACCCTACCCTCTCAGTAAACCTATTCTAATCTGGGGGTAGTCCAGTGCCAGCAGGTTCATGTACTGGTCACACAGCTAAAGCAGTTAGTGGAGCATAAACAAACAAACTCATTATACACACACACACACACACACACACACACACACACACACAGAGAGCTGACAATTGGTGGCTCACCATCCCCACTGCCAGCCAAGTCTAAATCTAAGGGCCTAGGGGAGAATAATATTCAGGCTTGGAAATGCCACAGGTGTTCAGATGAAGTAAAAATCAAAACTTTTTAAAGCATACTGCACACTGCACCCTTAAAAATCAACTTTTTAAAGCATACTATATTCTACTGCACACTGCATCCTTAAAAATCAACTTTTTAAAGCATACTATATTCTACTGCACACTGCATCCTTAAAAATCAAACTTCTTAAAGCATACTATATTCCACTGCACACTGCATCCTTAAAAATCAAACTTTTTAAAGCATACTATATTCCACTGCACACTTAAAAATCAAACTTTTTAAAGCATACTATATTCCACTGCACACTTAAAAATCAAACTTTTTAAAGCATACTATATTCCACTGCACACTTAAAAATCAAACTTTTTAAAGCACACTGCACACTGCATCCTTATGGGCAAAGAAGTGACAGGTCTACAGAAGTGACAGGTCTACAGAAGTGACAGGTCTACAGAAGTGACAGGTCTACAGAAGTGACAGGCTGCCTATAATGGCTGTTTAAGGATTCTACTCTAGGAGACCAAGGCGCTGCAATGCTAGTGCCCTGTTCTGTAACGCAGTGTGTGTGTGTGTGTGTGTGTGTGTGTGTGTGTGTGGTGTGCGCACTGCAGTGCTTGTGCCCTGTTCTGTAATGCAGTGTGTGTGAGTGTATGTGTGCGTGTGTGTGTGTGCGTGTGTGTGCTTTAGTGTTAGTGTCCTGTTCTGTAATGCAGTGTGTGTGAGTGGGGGTATGTGTGCATGTGTGTGTGCTTTAGTGTTAGTGTCCTGTTCTGTAATGCAGTGTGTGTGAGTGTATGTGTGCGTGTGTGTGTGTGGGGGTATGTGTGCGTGTGTGTGTGCTTTAGTGTTAGTGTCCTGTTCTGTAATGCAGTGTGTGTGAGTGTATGTGTGCGTGTGTGTGTGGGGGGGTATGTGTGTGTGTGTGTGTGCTTTAGTGTTAGTGTCCTGTTCTGTAATGCAGTGTGTGTGAGTGGGGGTATGTGTGCATGTATGTGTGCTTTAGTGTTAGTGTCCTGTTCTGTAATGCAGTGTGTGTGAGTGGGGGTATGTGTGCATGTGTGTGTGCTTTAGTGTTAGTGTCCTGTTCTGTAATGCAGTGTGTGTGAGTGGGGGTATGTGTGCATGTGTGTGTGCTTTAGTGTTAGTGTCCTGTTCTGTAATGCAGTGTGTGTGAGTGTATGTGTGCGTGTGTGTGTGTGGGGGTATGTGTGCGTGTGTGTGTGCTTTAGTGTTAGTGTCCTGTTCTGTAATGCAGTGGTCAGCACCTTCAGAGCACAGCGGAGGAGGCTGATTTATCTGAAATGTATCTGTCGCTTAAGCATGTCACAGAACAACATCATAACTTTGCTGACTAATCCCAGCTACAGTACGTTTGGCACCAATGGGCACCAATGAGGAGGTGCTGGTATAGATGTCGTCTAGAAGAATGCTGTTGTTGTTTGTTTGTTTGTTTTTCTTTTGTGTTGCTTGTTTGTGTTTTTTTGTGTGTAGGGCATCTTCTTTGAACCCTGAGTCTGGCAAATAAAGATGATGATTATGACACACACACACACTCACACACACAAAAAATGCATACGATGCATACTAATGAATAATGAACTGAAGATCAAAAGGGGGAGAGAGAGACAGAGGTGAGAGAGAGGAGAGAGAAAAAGACAGAATATAGACAGAGGGCGAAGAGGAGAGAGAGAAGAGAGATCGAGAGAAAGAGAGAGAGATGAGAGAGAGAGCGAAAGGGAGAGAGAGGAGAGGAGACAGAGAGAGAGAGAAAGAAAGGAAGAGGGAGGGAGAGAGAGAGGGAGAGAGAAAGGGAGAGAGAGAAAGGGAGAGAGAGAGCGAGAGAGAGAGTTTGCACACTTGGCTGGTGCAGTTAGCAGGAGACAGACTAGCCTGTGGTCCAGTGTGAATCAATGAGAGTAGATTTACACTCATCCACCCACTTCTTCATCCCTCTCTTTCAACATCATCCACCTCTCCCACTCTCTTTCTATCCATTTCCCCTCTCTCCCTCTATCTCTCTCTTCCCTGCTTCCAACTATCTGAAACACACACACACACACACACACACACACACACACAGTCACAAACTTGGGCACACACACAAACTTATGCAGACACACACACACACACACACACACACACACACACACACACACACACACACACACACACACGTAAATGATTAATCCATCTTCATTTTCTCTCTGCATACGGATGGGCCCTCTGATTAGGTTTCCTTATCAGTACATCAGGCCTAATGGCTAAACAAATTAGCATTAGCCGCAGACACATACAATTACTTTTTACCTTTCTCTCTCTCTCACACACACACACACGCACCCTTCCACAACAGTATCACCAGCATGCGTAATTCCACACATAAATATGAATGCTCACACACACACACACACACACACACACACACACAGATGCACTACTTAACCACACACACAAACACACAGATGCTCTACTTAGTCACGCACATACACACACACGCACACACACACACACACACACAGATGCTCTGCTCAGTCACACACTGACAGCATACTACCACCACCTGACACAATGAACAAACTTTTAATTCCCTCCGCATTCCAAAACTCCACGGGGTAAAACTCTTTGTGTGTGTTTCTTTGCTGCAATAGTATAACTTGCGGTGTCATTCCAGGCCGATGATGCATTATCCTACTCTTCTAACTGTCTGCTCTTGTCAGATAAGAGAACGGATCAGAACGGATCCCCCCGGGACCGGAACCACAGATGGCCACTTAATGAGGCTCCGCTCTAGAATGTGGGAGAACACTTCAGATCTTCACAGATATCCAGGCCTGCTTAATGAGGCTCTGCTCTAGAACGTGGGAGAACACTTCAGATCTTCACAGATATGCAGGGGTGCTTAATGAGGCTCTGCTCTAGAACGTCGAAGAACACTTCAGATCTTCACAGATATGCAGGGGTGCTTAAGAGCGATGTACTCAGCCAGCCTAATCAACTTGAACTCCTCTTGAATACTCATTGTGACCGTGGGACACTGCTTCATTATGACTCTGTGTGTGTGTGTGTGTGTGTGTGTTATCAGTCCCCATACAGATGCCAAGTGTTTCACTCCCAGACAGATGCCAAGTGCCTCAGACTAATTAATGCCAAGAGCCCTGCAGTGGTGCCCAGTAGACTTGTGTGTGTGTGTGTGTGTGTGTGTGTGTGTGTGAGTGTGTGTGTGTGTGTGTGTGTGTGTGAGTGTGAGTGTCAGACTAACTAATGCTAATAGCCTAGCAGTAGTGCCCAATTGATTCTCGTGTGTGTGTGTGAGTGTGTGTGTGTGTGTGTGTGTGAGAGTGTCAGACTAACTAATGCTAATAGCCTAGCAGTAGTGCCCAATTGATTCTCATATGTGTCTGCGTGTGTGTGTGTGTGTGTGCGCGCACATGTGTGTGTGTGTGTGTGTGTGTGTGCGTGCGTGCGTGTGTGTGCATGGGTGTGCGTGGGAGGGTGGGTGTGTGTGTGTGTGTGTGCGCGTGTGTGTGTGCATGCGTGCGTGCGTGTGTGTATGCTGAGATGGAGACACACATGAACTCGTGGGATATTTCATGTTAATCAGCCTTTTCCATCCACTGGACATTTACTGGTTTACAAGACCATGCAGTGACGTGTGTGTGTGTGTGTGGCCCTAAGAGTGAGTGTGGACCAGTTACTCAACACATATTTCCATAACACACACACAGACACACACAGGAGGGCAAGGTGGAAAGAGTGAGATGGTGTGAGAGGGGACGGAAGAAAAGAACACAGGTCAGAGGAGGAAGAGAAAGATGGAGGGAAATGGGGAGGGAAGGGAGAGCGAGGGATAGAGGGAAGCACTGAAAGAGGGATGGAAAGGAATGTGGGGGGATAGTGCACACACACACACACACACACTCACACTCACACACACTCAAGTGTGAAATTGCATCACAGGATTTCAGGACACTCCTCCGTTTCCATTTTGAGGTCATTTTACGATTTAACAGGCTTATGCATGGAGCTCAGACTGGGCACACACACACACACACACACACACACGGAAACAGACACGTTGATACACAAAAGTGTGTGAGTGTGTGCATGTGTGTGTGTGGTGAGTGTGCGCGTGTTTGTGTGTCTGTATGTGTGTGTGTTCACATCAGACAGACTTAATGTATTTAATCCTCAGCCACGGAAGATGTGTGTGCGTGTATGTGTGTGTGTGTGTGTGTGTGTGTGTGCATGTGTGTATGTGTGTGTGTTGATCTCCAACAGACTCACGTTGTGTGCTGTTTCTTCAGCGGATCCATGAGCCTCAGTGTGTCCCTGATGACCCCCACTTTCACCTCCTCGTCCACAGGACTGGGCACGTACTCAAACACCCCCGGAGACACCTGCACACACAGCAACAACGCACAATGTCATTGGTGGAGACGCCTCAGAATATCAGTATCGGCTCCTCGGATTGGCACAACGGTTTTCCTAGCTGATCGCATCAAGCAGGAAGTGATGAGGTGAGATTAGGTTCCCATGGCGATAATGAGAACTGGCTTAATGGACTAATTACAGAGCAACCACTGTGATCTATCTGTTGAGCATCATCTCATTACTAGCCAATTAGAACTCTGGAATGCCTGTTTGCAAAGACTGCAATCAAAGAGCAAACTGTAAGAAGACCAGGTGTGCTTGTAAATGCCTCGTGTCAGAGTGTCAGTGATGAGAGTTTACTGAAACATGAACATTTGCCTTCCGAGTCAGTCGAGTATGTGCTGAATGTTTTTATAAATGTAAAGATGCACAGGGGCCTTTAGCTATTTTTAAAAAGTTAGCTATTTTAAAATGGGAAAATCAACCAGCCACTGACTACAGAATGCTAGCGAGACTAATTATTGGAATTCAGCATTAAATAGTAAATCAACGCTCCCTGTCTGTAATCTACCACCCGCTGGTCTATTTGAGCGGGTGGCGCCGGTTTGAGCCCTGCTGTGGTAAACTGTGTGTCTTGTAGCGCTGTGAGTCATGATCGTACCTGATCAACAAGGCAACGCAGGGCCACATCAGGTGCTCCAAACACACACTGGCAAAATCTGTGCTATTCACACAGAAGAACAGCAACAAGCTTATTTCTGGTCATTACTTGATGCTAAATCTACTGCCTTTGAAAGCTTTTTTGCCGTGTTGCTGCAGCATCCTACTCGCACCATGCAGGCCACAGCTATTAGCCACCCGATAGGACTCACAGCCCCTGGAACCACGCAGTGATTTAGAATCCTTCAGGTGATTATGGGATGATAATGCTGGTGTTTGAAACTGAGATGTTAACTGTTAAGGTGATGGTGATGATGGTGATGGTGATGATGATGGTGATGGTAATGGTGATGATGATGATGGTGGTGATGATGAAGGCTCCACTGACCTCCTGCTCGTGCTCGATCCTCATGCTAGGACTGGAGTTCACCTCCAGCAGCACCGGCTTCAAATTCTTCATCAGGAGGATGTCAAAGCCCAGGATCTAAACACACACACACACACACACCACACACACACGCATGCATGCACGCATGCACGCATGCACAAAATCTCACATCAGTACACTTAAAGTAAACCTACTAAAGCAATTCCAGATTACAAAGGTACGTACGCACATACACACACACACACACACACACACAGACAGACAGACATACACACAGAATCTACATTTTGGAAACTCTCTGCATACCATCTGAGACTTCCAGGCTGCTATCAGACAGACTTCAGCAAAATAATCAATTAAACAAAATGAAATGAAAATACAAAAGCTTTCTGGTGCCAGAGTGTGTGTGTGTGCAGACACAGAATCTATGAACTATCCAATATCTTTCATTAAATAAAAACCTGCTTTCTGGTGCTAGAGTACCCTAGAGTAAACCCTCAATCCCCGCAAAGCTTCTTTAAGACACACACACACACACACACACACAACTTGGATAAAACCCTAAAAACACTTGAAGCACACACTTAAGTTCACCACTTCACAAACCACACACATACACACACACACACAGGCACACACACAGACACACACACACACACCTCCTACCTGAAAGCAGGTAGGTCCTGGTTTGCCAGGCGGGATGTCAGCCTGGTAGTAGACCTTGAGCTCAGGCACCAGAGCGATGACCGTCTTGATGACCAGGGCGATGATGTCAGACCAGACTCGCTTGATGTCTGCGCCTTTGGCGGCCAGCCGCCGAGGACGCTGGAGAAGGTGCGCTTGCTGCCCGTGCTGCGACTGTCCGAGTGCACAAAGTTGCCGCTCTGCACGTTGAGCGAGTAGTTGGTCAGGTGCATGAAGACCCGGTGGAGGTTCTTGGCGCTGGGTTCCTGATAGGGTTCCGTGCAGAACCGGGAGAGACCTTCCTTGGCCACGTAGATCTCCAGAGGCTCGAGGGAACGCACGAGAACGTAGAGGCGCACGTCAAACTTCAGCTTGTCAATCAGCAGGGGGCGCTGGATGTACTCCTGCACCACCGACTGTCGGACCGCACTACCAGCCGCTCCCACGCCTCCCACCGCCATGGAGCGCAGGTCCGATGGGTCACGGATCAAGTAGATGCCATCGCCCTGGGAACCGCTGTCAGGTTTGACGATGTAGGTGGGTCGTGGAGAGGTAGAGTCGCTGTCCTTGGCCAATCGGATCTGAGACGAGAAGAGATGAAGAAGAAGAAGAGGAAGAAGAAGAAAAAAGAGAAGAGGAAGGAGGAGCAAAAGAAGAAAGAGAAGAGAAGAAGAAAAGAGAGAAGAGGAGGAAGAGGAAGAAGGAGCAAGAGAGGGGAGCAGGACAGGAGGAAGATCAGAGGAAGAGGAGTGGAAGAAAGAATAACTGAAGCAAAGGAATAATTACAGTAAAGCTTCAAACTACAGAGCAAAAGAGAATCATTAATCAATGCATTTCAAGGCCAAAATTAATCATGTAGAACGATCAGAGTCAATCAGTCAGAGTCAATCAGTCTCCCTATGGCACTGCAATAAGGATCCCAGCGCATTCCCCCCGTGAGACATCAGACCTCTGACAGAGTTCCCATCAACCTCCCATTGTTTCACAGCAAACATTTCTTCAGCTCTGATGGACTCCCAACTACACAAATGACAAATAACACACACACACACGCACACAGAGAGTCTGTCACATAATCACAACAGACACACACACACACACGTAGAGAGAGTCTGTCACATAATCACAAGAGACACACACACACACACACACACACACACACACACACACACACACACACACACACACGCACACACACACACACACAAAGTCTGTCACATAATCACAAGGAGCCATTTCGGAACAGCTTCAATTTAAAAGTCCTTTTGTTGGCCTGACTAATTGCAATCAGAGCAAACACAAAGACAGAAGCATCAGCGCAAAGATCCTAATCAGACGACTGGGATGGATTGCTATGGGAATAGCAGAGTTCTAGCATAGTCAGTCTTACTCTGACACAACACACACACACACACACACACACGCACACACACACACACACAGACACACACAGACACACACAGACACACACACAATGCCCATCATACTCTGGCGCAGTTTACAAGTTAGCACACCATTAGTGAGTAATCACTGCTTAAAGGCACACCAGGCAAGTCTGCTGTATTTTGACTGTGAAGCTCCCCCTACAGTCTCTGATCGGTTTCGTAATTAAGGTGCCAGTCGCAGTCATGGGAGGCACAGAGAGGACTTTCATTCACCCCGTAATGAGCCGTTTAACCAGCGAAGTGACTATGAAGCTGGTAAATTAACCTAAAGCAGCATAAAACAGCGCCTAATTTTCCTTTAAATGAGAAAACACATCATGACTCTGCCTCCTACGAGAATTCAGACACAGCACACACACAAACACACACACACACACACACAAACAAGTCCTAAGGCTGCTTGAGGATATAAAGTACATGAAACGTTGTTTTCCAATCCTAAATAGACTGATAGATAGATCGATACTTTCATTATTATTTCGTAGGAAATTCTGGCATCATTAAGCTTCCACCACATGGCATACACAAGACATACACACATGATAAAGACCAGGGCATACACAAGACATACACACATGATAAAGATAGAGAATAATCATCTGCAGCAGTTTGTGTCTCAGGAGGAAGGGCTGGATGGCGCTGAAGGGGCTGGAGAAATCAAAGAACATGATTCTCCTCTGTCCAGGTGAGAGAGCACTAGCAGTCTCTCTAGCAGACAGAGAATGGCAGCCTCCACTCCCACCGTCTCCTGGTAGGCGAACTGTAGAGACTCAAGTGCATGGTGGGCCTGGGGTCTCAGCAGATGGAGCAGCAGCTGTTCAAGAGTCTTCATTAAGTGTGAAGCAAGGGCAACTGGTCTAAAGTTGTTTAGTTCCTGGAAAAAGTTTACTCCTTTCCCAAGTACCCGAAAATCTCCTAGTGCCTGAACGAGCACACACACACACACACACACACACACACACACACACACACACACACACTCACACACACACACACACACACAAGCAAGCCATAGCCTCCCACTTCTGACTCACTCTCAGAGGTTTGTAGTCTGACTTCCCATCTCTTCATCCGCAATACAGTGTCACACTGCTGCCCCCTACAGGACACAACTGGCATTACTAGACATAAAGTTAAAGCCAGCAGCTCCAGACTCCAACACTGCCTCGCTTTTTCTTCAGACTTCACTTATTGATAAAGATCCAATCAATGAGCTTCTTGATGCAGCATTTCCACCCCAAAGAGACTGAGAGAAGGCCGGGGTGTGATGACTACAAGGCAATTACAAGACAACATCATCCCTGTGTATTTTAAATCAAGTTTTAATTAAAACACCAGACACTACTAAACTGTCAACACAAGAGATCAAAGTTGAGAGAAGTTGTGTGACACTGCATTTAATAGATATAAAAGTACGTGCGAGGCAAGGCATTGTCTAGAGAGAAATATACACAAGCAAATTGATCAAATAAATGCTTCTTTTGGCAGGTTGTGCACCGTACTTCAGACCCATCTCCTGCCCATTCTCCCAGGAATCGCCTCAAGAGCCAAATGTATTTAAGAGTAATCAAATAAATATGTTTGTACAGCGTTCTCAAGTCACAAGGTCATGTATGAAATGCAGTCTGATCATGCACATGCATGATGCACATTTGTTGAGAAAAAAGGCAGCCGCAACTTGAAGTTCTCTCTGCGTATTCAGCAGACGTGGGAGGATGAACGCTAGCATCACTGTTGTTCATCATTAGATGGGGCACATTTTTCTTTCCCAGAAGCGCTTGGCAAGAAATAGTGACGTTCTGGATGAGTTTTAATGGTGTGTGTGTGAGAGAGTCATTAGTTTTGGACCGCAAACAAGATAGATCTCTGAATGCAATCTCAGTCCATTTCAATGACCAACAGCACGTTCCAGAAGGGATTGCATAGCAATGCACAGTGATGTACAATACACAACTACTGTACTTACAGTGCAAATACTTCTCCAAGTCAGTGAGTTAATCAAGTTTGTTTATACATTATATTAGACGTAGGACTGTGCAGACCCAACTCATTTAACTCATGACAAACACACCGAACAAAAGCACCCTAGTCCATACTGTACACTGCAAATGGAGCACAATTTCTGATGTTCACTGACTGATCACTGACATAGCATGAATCGGCTAGCAAGTCAGAAGCATTTTCTGAGTTTCTGGCCGAATCCCACTGTGCCCCCTAACCTAATATAAGCCCTGAACCTTCAGAGACTGGCATGAATCAGCAAATGAGGAGGAAGATTTACTCCAGTGAAGCCGTACACCTTAGGACTTAGGACTTAGGACTTAGGGAGGGGCATTGGGACTTAGAGGAGGGGCATTGGGACAGTTTGTGTGTGTCATCAGTTTCAAAATCACTGTGATTGTGTCCAAATATTAAAGGTATGCTGATCCCCCTTTTTATTAAAACTGTGAAAGAAAGAGGGAAAGAAAGAGTGAAAGAAAGAAAGAAAGAAAGAAAGAGAAAAAAAGAAAGAAAGAAAGAAAGAAAGAAAGAAAGAAAGAGAGAAAGAAAGAAATCTCCCAGCTTCTGTCTGCTAGTCATGGATCCCTGTTAGCATGCTCTCTACCCCACAGAGGTGCCTGGAGAGCAGACGCATGGTAACACTGGCTATCAATAGCCCTGCTGGTGCCAGGGAGATGCTCCGGCTACGCTAGTAATCCTGTCGCTAGCTTAGCAAGCAGAGCCGCTAGGCTAGCTGACTTGTCATTCACAATTAGCCACCTGCTAACGCCTAACCTGCTAAGCTGCTCCCACAAGCACGGTTCTGTCCCAGTTAATTACTAAACTCACTGGCTGACCGCTCCACAACACATCACCAGAGGAACCTCATGACCTGTGTGTGTGTGTGTGTGTGTGTGTGTGTGTAAGAAGGAGAGACAGAGAGAAAGTGTACGTGTATGAAAGAGGGAATACACAGATGGACAGTCATTTTGTGCAAAATCATGACTGTCTTCTGGCCCGGTAAATACAGCTGATTTCTAGAGTGTGTGTGTGTGTGTGTGTGTGTGTGTGTGTGTGTGTCCGTGCTTCCCAGTTGGCCATATTCAGCTCATCTCATTTAGTGTGTGCTACTAATGACTGTGTAATCCGCGTAACTCTGGCACACACCCACACCCACACACACCCACACACACACTGGACTGTATTAATGTGAGAGCGAGAGAGCGAGAAAGACGGAAGAAAAAAAAGAAGAGAACAGAGAGAGAGGACGGAAGAGGAGAAGAGCCTTGCGGGGTGCCATGCGGGCCTCTGCAGGCTGGCTGGCTGGCATGGCCGGGGATTAGACAGGATGCCAGGATGCCAGGATGCCAGGTTGCCAGGATGCCAGGATGGATGGGAGGGGATCAGCCAGCAGGACATCTGGGCTTCTGGGCTGGGAGCTACATAAGGGCTTTGAAACAGGCCAGGGAAGCATGATGCCCTGTGTGTGTGTGTGTGTGTGTGTGAGTGTGCCGTCCTCATCTGCTTCTGGGATGGCCCAGAATGAATACACAGAGATGCAGAGCCCAGTGTAAACAGCACTGAGTGAATGGCAACATGGCAGGGTCATCAGTGGGAGCATACTTAGCTTGTATGAGTGTAACTGACTGCCATTCAGTCCTTAGAATGAGAGAATCAAATGGCTCTCTCATGTGCAGCTCTTCTGATTCCAGAAGGTTCTGTATCATTCACAGACAGCGCTGCGTTATCTCAGCAAATAATGCTCAAACACAAGCATCTGTGGGCTTACTGGTCATTTCTGCTGAGTCACCTAATGCTGTCTGCTCTCACCTGTGCGGCAAAGATGTGATACTCTTCCGGAAGGATCCATGAGCGTGGGTAGAAGTTGTACTCCTCGGGGAAAAGCTCCTGCATGGTGCGCACCGCACGACTCAGGTTGATCTTCCTCAACATCTCCACCATCCCTGGACAGAGATGAGGAGAAAAGGTATGGAAAGAGGCAGAGAGGGAGAGAGGCAGAGGAGAGGTTGCAGAGAAAGGGAACAAGGATGAGAGGAAAGAAAGAGAGAGAGAGAGAGAGAGAGAACAGGACAGACGAGAGATGGGGGAGAAGAGGATATTCTAGACTCTTCTAATGATAAAAACAAAAATAATCCCTGAATGTTTTACTTTGCTCTACTTTACTCCCAAACTACTTCCACTGCGTGTACATCACACCAAATACCGTTCATACCGCCGCATGAACTAACTTACTATCGATCTGGTGTCCTCGAGTTGACTGTTAGGGTTCCATTTTAGATTTTTCTGTTGTCACAGTAATAAGCATGTCACTTCCATGAAGAACATCTATGGAACCACTTATGACAACAGGATCCTTTGTGTCCTAGACAGCATGCAGAGTAGGCCTGTACAGCTTTTGAATTTCGGCTCTCATGGGATCAATGAAGGCCATGAGGAGGATAGGAGGCTTTGGAGCTCTGCTGAATCACCCTGTCACCACATGGGAGGATTTAATGACACTAACTGCGCTAATGATGCTAACAGTGTTAGCAATGTTAACTCACGCTATCTGTGCTAATGGCTCTGTCAGTAAAATGGCTTTGCTCTAAAACAAGCTCCCCACGGGGGTAATAGATCTCCTCCCAGTGCTCCTGCTGTTGACATGCAGACCAATGACTCCCTCTGTTTGGGGACGATCAATAATTTATCTGCAGACAGTTTGATGGCTCGCTCGTTGTGACACATTAATGATGGGCCAGAGAGAAGAAGGTGCAGGGCTATCACTGAGGGATGGGGCAGAGATAGCCTTGTGCTTGTGTGTTTGCTGATATATTTGTCTTTCCTAGGTGGGGTCAGACTAATGACCAAACAAAAGTGCAGGACACAATTGAGAGAAGCCAACAGAGATCTAACTGAAAATTACTAACACACACACACACACACACCAGGTATCAAAACAGAAAAACAGTTCCCAGCTAAAACTGCTACAGAAATTCATCACAGCAAATTCATATTAATATAAAAACATATTTGCATATAAAACCCCAAGAGGAATAACATACAACTGATTCCACACAATATACAGCTTAGGGTCTTGTGTCTGTCCCCTAAAATCCAACACAACGTTAAATAAAGACAATAATGGCGCTAATCACGTTGCTTCACTGCTTAATGAAATGGTGTTTAACTTGTATCCAGCTAGCCACGTGCTGTGCTTTGCATCAAAAGCAGTCATTTTGATAGCGTTAATGTGCTAAACTCTAAAGCCCCTAAGCTCAAACTCAGCTCTATATAGCACCACTGGCGTGTGAGGGCCACAGGGTTATGCTAAGGCCGCAGGTCAGGATAGTTGAAATAACTAACACCCTTTCCATAATCCCAAGTCCAATTATTTCAGCAACTGAGGAAGAACTAAATTTAGGCTAACTGATTGGAATACCAACTCCTTTCCATCTCTCTCAGTGACTCTTAGCATGTGAGGGAGTTCAGAGAGGTGATGACCGAGGTCGGGCCATGTGGACTGAGGCCTGTGGTTGGGCTCGTGCCCTTCTCACCCTGGGGCCTGATAATCAGCCGAAGTTTCCCCGTCATGGCAGTGACAGGCTCAGTCTGCTCAGCTCAGCTTAGGGACCCACACAACACCAGCACAGAATGAGCTCAAGGCCAGCGGAGAATCAGCACACGTCCAGCCTACTCAAGACCCCCGCTGGCACATTCATCAAAAAATTAAATGAACCATCATTTGTCACCGTTATTGTTATTTAGTCTTTTTCTTCGGATTCTGTCCACTGCACTGTGTGTTTTCATGAACTGCTCACACTATCGCATGTGTTTCTGACCCGTCCAATCAATTAAAAGTGATCTGGATTTGATTTGGATTTATTGCCCAGCCCTAATCGTGATAAAAATCTATCAATATTGGAAAATATATTAGGCTCAAATTTTTGCCCATCACCCAGACCTACTCAAGACCACTACAGTGCACAACAGAACAAAGCAGCATAGAGCAGAAGCCAAACACACTCAGTAGGATAGAAGGAGAAATAAAATAGTCAGGATACACACAGATCAAATCAGCACAGAGATCGGACAGAATAAGATCAAATAAAACACAAATAGGATTTTGAGGCGAAACACTGTACTGAGATCAGTAGCAGCACAGGACCAGTCTGCATTGAGCCAATAAGGGACCACATCAGACCAGCACAGCACCAGTAGAGGACAACTTAGCAAACTACTCTAAGCTGTTGTATTTATTCCGTTTACTAGGACCAGCACAGCATCAACCCAACAGAGTTTGGAATTTAATCCTGGTGGACAGTTTGCCTACATACATCTTTGCCAACTGGCCTTCCTCCTATTTTGTTGTGTTTTGACAAGGTTTTGGATGCAGGACCACATGTACCTGGGAACTTGTTGACCTGTCCGGAGACAATGTTCTCGTTTTCGTGGAAGGAGACGCCATGCCAGTAGATGTCACAGGGGGCACGTCGACCCACGGGAAACTGAGCAGAGGGCACAAAAACAGCAAACAGAGCAGTTGTGTTAGATGCACTGATGCACTGACCAACTGACCTACGCATTAGATGCACTGATGTGCTCACCAACTGATCTACGTGTTAGATGCACTGATGCACTGACCAACTGATCTACGTAATTAGATGCACTGTTGCGCTCACCAACTGATCTACGTAATTAGATGCACTGTTGCTCTCCCCACCACAGGGGGAGTGGGAAACATATATTGATTCCTTTGTATGTCTTGTACATCTTAAGAAATTGACTAATAAAAGGCCTTGAGTGATGGGTGAGTGGCGGAGTGACGACAGTTAGACTGAAGGTACATTAGCACAACACACAGCGCCTGAAACACAGTTAACGGTTAACAAAGTCAAGCAGCACCATCAGGGGATCACTGGACACTACAAGGGTTTAACAAAGCCCATTAAAGCATGCCTAGAAAAGGAACCCGATAAGATCAAGACAGATTGTGTGAGAGAGAGAGAGAGAGAGAAAGGGAAAGAGAAAAAGAGAAAGAGAGAGAGAAAGAGAAAGAGAAAAAAAGAGAGAGAGAGCAAGCTGCAGATAGGTGAGCTGATTAGGACCTCCTGTGGGGAGTTCCGATCTAACTGTGTGTGTGTGTGTGTGTGTGTGTGTGAGTGTGTGTGTGTCAGACAGAGATGAAGAGAAATCATCAAGTGGCTTTATGCTTGATATGGGGCCACCGCTGTCAGATGCATCCATATGTTTAACTACTGATCACTGATCGGAAAAAGATTTGTGTGTGTGTGCGCGCATGTGCGAGCGTGTGTGTGTGTGTGTGTGTGTGTGTGTGTGTGTGTGTGTGTGTGTGTGTGTGTGTGTTAGATTATCAGATGCATCCATATATTTAACTACTGTTCACTGATCGGAAAAAGATTTGTGTGTGTGTGCGTGCATGTGCGAGCGTGTGTGTGTGTGTGTGTGTTAGATTATCAGATGCATCCATATATTTAACTACTGTTCACTGATCGGAAAAAGATTTGTGTGTGTGTGCGTGCATGTGCGAGCGTGTGTGTGTGTGTGTGTGTTAGATTATCAGATGCATCCATATATTTAACTACTGTTCACTGATCGGAAAAAGATTTGTGTGTGTGTGCGTGCATGTGCGAGCGTGTGTGTGTGTGTGTGTTAGATTATCAGATGCATCCATATGTTTAACTACTGTTCACTGATCGGAAAAAGATTTGTGTGTGTGTGCGTGCATGTGCGAGCGTGTGTGTGTGTGTGTGTGTGTGTTAGATTATCAGATGCATCCATATGTTTAACTACTGTTCACTGATCGGAAAAAGATTTGTGTGTGTGTGCGTGCATGTGCGAGCGTGTGTGTGTGTGTGTGTGTGTTAGATTATCAGATGCATCCATATATTTAACTACTGTTCACTGATCGGAAAAAGATTTGTGTGTGTGTGCGTGCATGTGCGAGCGTGTGTGTGTGTGTTAGATTATCAGATGCATCCATATGTTTAACTACTGTTCACTGATCGGAAAAAGATTTGTGTGTGTGTGCGTGCATGTGCGAGCGTGTGTGTGTGTGTGTGTGTGTTAGATTATCAGATGCATCCATATGTTTAACTACTGTTCACTGATCGGAAAAGTTATGTTGAACTGCATTCTGTGTTCCTCCTCCACTAGACTGGTGTCTTTCAAACACACACACACACGTACGCGCGCGCACACACACACACACACGCTCGCACATGCACGCACACACACACAAATCTTTGGTCTTTTGTTGACAGTTGACAAAGTGGAGTTAAAGTACCTTCTGGCTCCAGTGAGGCTCATTACGAAGAAGGCCATTTTACACGTCTGGAAACACACATCTGTCCACATCACTGCGCACTGCACACACACGCACAGACACACACGCACGCACGCACACGTGCACACACACACACGCGCGGACACGGACACACACACACACACAGCTGCTCCAGTTGCACGAGTGACTCAACAAAACATGTTGTTACCATGGTCACTTTGAAAGAGAGAAAGAGAGGGAGAGAAAGAAAGAGAGAGGGTGCATGCATGTATGTGTGCGTGTGTGTGAGAGTCAGAGAGAGAGGGAGAGTGAGTGAGTGAGTGAGTGAGGGGTGAGGGTGTGTTTGCATGAGAGCGAGATGTTGTGGCTGTCGCTTTCACTCTGCCTGCCCTGGCTGCTGACTGGGCCTGATTGGCATGACTACGCCAGGCATGGTTTAGCAGGCCACCGCAGCCCAGTCCAGCATGGGCATGCGGGCAAGGACACTTGGCATGGACCGTACTCGAAATGCCCAACAGCATGGTCACTGGAACAATAACAACACGCATCAGGAGCCACTCTACACCACAGGGGAGCTTCCTCTGTGTGTGTGTGTGTGTGTGTGTGTGGTGTGTGTGTGTGTGTGTGTGTGTGTGTATGTGTGTGTGTGTGTGTGTGTTTTCTAAACCAGGCATGACTATAAAACCAGTAAGAGTAACATCCCAGGAATGGTAAGACAGTGCTGTAAGAACCAAACTTTTTGAAATAAAAAAACTGGTTTGTGTTTAGTGTGTGAGAAATGGTGAGTGTCTCATTTTTGTGTGTGTGTGTGTCTGTGTGTGTGTGTGTGTGTGAGAGAGAGAGAAATAAACCTGATCGTTTTTTACAATTTTGACTCATTAAAGGAGCGATATGTCAAATTCGTTGCGTGATGGAAGACACAGAGTAGGCAGCTGGTGCACTTTAAAGGGAGCTGAGCATCAGTATCTAATCTTCCTAAGGCTGGATGATCTATCCATGAACTACACATACTGGCTCCTCAACATCTCAGCACTCTAGCAGAACGGAAAGCACACCAAAGGAGGATGGAGAGAACAGGGTCAATTGAGAGAAAACAGAGTGAGATAGAGAGAGGGATGGGTGGGATGAAAGTGTGGGTTATTGAAAGCTTCAAACTGAGTCATATCAAAGCACACACACACACACACACACGCACACGCACACGCACACACACACACACACACACAGACACCTGCAGTGTTGTGCAGGTATAGAAAAGGAAGCAATCCCAATCACCGCCCTTCCCCGTTCTAGGGGACTATGAGTTGAGTATGCTGGATTATCCCAGATTAAGGGTAGCCTAATCATTTCCCACACTTAAGGCACTGGCCATATGTTGACAGTCACCCGCTGCTTGGCGCCCGCATGGCAGGGAAACTGCTGCGCCATCAAAATGGCCTGAATGCATACACACACACACACACACTGCACAAGCAGGCCTCTCCTCTTCTGTTAAGGGCCCAGGACAGAGCCATAAAGAGCCTAATGATAAGGGCCAAGAAGTGTGTAAAATAAGCGCAGGCTGTGTGTTTTCTGCCTATAAACCTGTCTGCCAGCCTGCCGATTGAGGAGAGAAGAAAGTAGGCGAGAGTCCCTGGTAAGTGAAGCATTTGGGATTAAGGACCTATGAGGAAAGATAGTGTTGTTTGTTTATCTAACCTGTCGTCTGGCCCAGAATGACAGACGACTGCACAGCACAGTAGTCTGCTAGTGATGAACTTGACACAGCCTCCATTAAGAACAGGAAGGAAGGAAGGAAGGAAGGAAGGAAGGAAGGAAGGACTGAAGGGCACCAGAGGCACCAGTGATGCTAGACTGGATGCTTGGGCTGTTATGAATAGCTTACTGTTGAGGGATTGGTTTTCAACTCGGTTTACAGTGCGCTCAATATTACATTACAGTTGGCGCAGGGGGCTGCTCACAATGGAACGCCTATCATTGGCGCGGTAGTTTAACGTCGCTCGTTAACGATGCATAATTTAGGGCGATAACGTGCCGGCAATGGATATGAATTGCATTAGTCGCCAGGCGGACAGGTGGCTCACGAGCTTCTGCTAACACGCTCATTAATGTATTTAGAAAGGGCATGTGTGTAACACTAGTCCATGTGAGCAAACGCTGAGAGCTTTTAGTGAATCAGCTATGTTTAAAACAACCATTCCACCTGTACCAAAGCACGCAACCCATTTCTTCACTGCAGAAGGTATTTTACAGTTGCATAACAGGCCTAGCATGTGTGGGCCATGCATACACGGTATGTCACTCACACACTAGGCAAGGCATGTTGATCAAAAAGCAGTGGGGAAAGTAGTCCTACGCAATGAACATTATGTTTCATCCACCAACTTACCTCCTTCCACTTCAGCTGTCTGATGCTGAGCTTGAGTGCTTCTAGCGATGTCTTGGCCTTGGACGTATCCACGGTGACAGGTCTCCTCTTTTTGACCAGTTTGTTGGTATCCTCTTTGCCCTGTGCACTTTTGGTATCATTTTGCACCTGGCTGCTCACTACGTTTCCGTTGGCCTCCGCTTTCTCCTGCAAAACCTTACCGGTGCCTTTAATCTGGAGCGAGGGCGCATTGTCCAGGCGACTAAGAACGGGCGCGTCCGGTTTGACGTTCGGGCTCTTCTCGTAGCTGCCGAGCTTGGTCCGACTTTTGCTCCTGTTCCTGGCCGTACCGAGAGTCTTAGAGGTCTCCCTCCGGACCTCGAGGGCTACGGGAGCAGGGGAAAGGGGTGCCGGCGGTATTTCGGTGGACACCTGTTCCTCCTCGACTGTCTCCACCTCCCCCGCCTCGCCCGTGGATTTCAGTTGTTCAAGCTGAACTTTAACTTTCACATAATGATCGCTCATAATGTTGGCAGACAAAAAACGCGACTGTGTAAACAGGGTACAGTTTGGTGACTGAATAAAAGCCTCAGTGGTTTAAAAATTCAGACAAACATAAGACAAGTTGTTTAACGTTACCTCAGAATCTACAGAAGTCAGCTTGGCTCCGGCTATAAAACTGTAACAGAAACACGCATCGACTGCAAGTAACGGTGCAAGTAACGGGAAATTGCATAGCATATGACACGGGTTAGGAACCGAGGCAACCGAGCGATTTAGCCATGACTAAAGTTACATTGAACCGCAAAAGAGATTGCATGGGCGTAGCAGGTTTGCATTTTCCAAATCAATACTTAAACTGGCGACGTTCAAAATGCCTTCCATCTATAACTTCAGTCTGTCCAGTGTAAAATAAAAACATTGTCAAGCAGCGTTTAGTTGTCAGTAATACTGCATATTGTTAGAAACAAACAGCTAACGTCCATCATAAGACTGGTGAAATGCAGACAGGCTGATTTAACATGGTAACTAGCTAGATGTAGCGCAGAATGCACTGGACCTGTCTGAACTTTTATTGTGAGGCTAAATTATCCCATGTTGACATCTACAGAAATTGCCGTAGGTTAGAACAAAAGTAACATTAACGACAGAGAAGCATTTAACGATATACAGGCCATCTGAAAAGCTAGTAAACTGTCAAACTGGATTAGCGTGTAGGCTAACTGTAACTGGCTAACTAGACCGACAAATATGTTCCCTGAACGCGTTCACGCTAACATCAGACGCAAGACTGACATGACAAGCCACTATCTAAGGAAAATGCAGCAAGGTTTTCTAGGCATAGCAGCCTTGCATTTATGATAAATGTTACCTAGAAAGTGGGCGAGGCGGTGGAACAGATGACAGCATCGGGTGAGCTGTCAGAGCGCAGATGTTCCCATTGCCACAGCCCGGCTAGATTTCTGTGGCCACAGCGCAACCGCTCCTGCGCTTATGTTTGCTCCCGTGGTCCATGGCTTGTTGGAGTCCCGTTGACAACGCAACTGACGGAAGCCTGGAAGGTACAAGACTGTTACCGTACTGTTGTTGCCACAGCCGATTACCATGGATAAGCAGTTTGGAAAAATGAAGAACTGTAGAAGGCGATCATCTAACACAAACTGCTGAAACGGAAAGTTTCAATGTGTTCATACTAAAAAAAATGTAACTATATAATTTGTTCCATTCCATTAATGCAAGTGTGGCGGTATAATATTACTATGATGCTTATAATAATAATAATAACAATAACAACAACAACAACAACAACAACAAAAACAACAATAATAATAATAATAATAATAATAACAATAATAATATGTCTCAAGTTTGATGTTGGCTTTATTAACTAAAGGTAGTGTATTGTTTGATTCCTAAAGCTGAACAGGACATTCGTGGTGGGTCTGTGACCAGGCTTACTATACTTGGATATTCTGCCATTTTTCTTCCAGGATTCAAGATTCAAAGAGCTTTATTGTCAGTCACAAGTGTCAAAATTTGTCTTAGGATTGAAGCTCAAGAGAGGTTGGCGGAAAGAATATTACTATTCTAAATCACCTGTCCACATACAGTAATTGGAAGGAAGGATGAAGTAGATGTGAAGAACCTTTTGTTACCGCCTTTCTTTCCTCTGCTTGACTGCAAAGATCTAAAAGCTTGTTCTGAGTAGGGCCAGTGATTTGGGATTCCTGCTTCAAGATTCTTGTGATTTTTGTCTGTTTTTTTTTGTTTGTTTGTTTGTTTTTTTAAGAGGCAGTCGTGCCAACATATGATAGTGAAAGTGAGGATTAATTCACTTACTGACTACTGACTAGCCTAGGGTCCAGGGTCAGAATGCCCTGTCTGGCGGTAAAGCTATTCAGCTTCCACAAGAGTGACATGCACTGGTGGGCTTTTTTTAAAACACACCCTATTAACATGCTGTGTGAAGGACAGGTGATGGTCAGACTCAGTGTGCAGGTATTTGAACACCTCCATTTGTCCCACCAGATGATGCATCACTCCCCTGCCATACAGCACACTGGTTTTACTGATGGTCAGCTCTAGGAGGTCCTTCTCAAACCGAAGCCTTGTGTGTAACGAATGCCAGCTAGCCCAACTATGAATGTGGAATGCTAGTAACTCTCCCTCCCGATGCCTTACGAGTGCCCTGGTCAGATGACTGGCAGTGGCAGCCTGGCCCTTTCAGACTGGTTAGAGCATTTCACTCCTGACCCAAAGTTGCTGTGAGGATGTGGGTTGGAGCCCAGGGCGAGACCGCTCCATTGCTGTTGCAGGTGATTTTATTATAGTATTGGTGATAAGACACAGCCTTGTGAAACTCCAGTATTTTAAATGATGCTGTCTGATTTTAAACCAGCTAACTACTGGGGTAAAATAGTTCCTGATCTAATACTAGTGAGTTGACCTGTAGAGAAGAGGTGCAGCAATGTGTGTACTAAAGGTAGAAAAGTCCATGAACAGAATCCAGACAAAGAGTTTAGAGAGTTGAGGTACTTGGCCACTGTGTCCAGAAGAGTTATGCTGTGGTATTCAACTCCTCTTTTTGCTTCATAAATAGACTAAACTGTAGAGTGTCAACACTCTCTCTCACCGTGGTGACCACCCTCTCCGTGTATTTGCACAGAATGGAGGTAAGTGCCACAGGCCGATAAACATTCAAGGCTTTGACATGTGTTGTTTTGGAACAGGAATGATTGTCTCCTTCCATGCCCTGGGCAAAAATCATGGCATTCAGTAACGGCTGGAAGCACGAGATCTCTGAGGATGGAAATGACTCCTTCACCGTAACTTCAGAGACATATTTGGGGTTGTTTAGTCTACTCATCCACAGGAAAAATAAATAGGAATATTATATTCAATCAGTCATAACTCTGATGGGCCTCAAACCGAGAGTCGCTCCAACGGAGGAGCGTCCTGCACTTGAAGTCATATAGCCTTTCCACCACCAGATGGCGCTCGTTTACAAGTTTACGCCTGAAACTCGCTGTCCAGAGGCTTCTGGGTGCAGCCATAAGGAGTCCCATGACAAGTCGTCTCGTTAGCCCTTTGATGTTGAGCTAAGCCGCTGCGCCAAATTGAACTGCCGGACCAGCGAGTCCCATGGAGCTCGAGCTGTTTCTCAGGCTATTACACAAGGTGTTATGATGGACCAAAATTAGCAACACATGCATAAGCCCTATTCGTTTAGTCGAACTAATTATCATGGCATTAACCATTGACCATGGTGTCCAATATTGCCCATGACATCAAATGAACAGTTTATAATATTTCAAACTTAAAGCTGAGCTTTAGGCTTATGCCACATTAGTGAGATAAAATGAAGGCCTATGTATAAATATAGCCGCTATTAAACGAGAACATGAAAACAAAAAGTGGCTGTCCAGTCTGCCCAGTTGAGCCCCCCCCCCCCCCCCCCCACACACACACACACACACACACACACACACACACACACACACACACACTCGCCCTGTGATAACCTCAGAAAAAAACACTTCCGATCCTTTCAGGCGATGTTCTCCCGGTGGACGGTGAACGCAGTCATGTGACGGAACTTTGCTCCAATCGGGAATCATTCCAGCGAGGAGAGCGTGCGGCGCTAATGAGCGACGCCACCCGCCTTGAGATTCAAACCCAGCCCCCGTGTGAGTGCGACGGAGATCGACCTGGGGGAACAGTGGCCGATAGAGCTGCACCCGCCTGGTCTGGACGCATAGGTTCTGAGACTGTTTTGAGATGAACTGTCCGCTAGAACCGGAAAACTGACAATTGCATTGTTGGTTTCGAAAGTTGTGCTGGTAGCCTACGGAGCGAGGTCAGTACGGCAACCGAGATTGGGGACAAGGAAAACAGGCGCCTAAACGAGTCCTTTGTGGATAGGGCTTCTCGCCAGCGCTACCGCAGACAAGGGATGTCACGGGCATTCTTCTCTTGCAGCCAGTCTCCGTCTGCGCCGTGTTTTCGGCGTGGTAGATAGATATCCGGAGTGGGACAGGCAACCCTTCCACCTGCGATTAGACAGTAAA
>PYXC01000952.1:22500-27500 GCA_015244755.2 Tenualosa ilisha | reverse complement strand
CCCATGTAATTGTGAATAAAGATATTTTATTTATGTGTGTGTGTGTGTGTGTGTGTGAGAGAGAGAGAGAGAGAGAGATTTGAACATTGCCATTATATAGCTTACACATCATAACTTACACACACACACACACACGAACACATAAAACACACATCTCCTTAAAGGGCAGATGGTGCCCCTGATCCGGTGACCTGCTTTGGGTCTACGCGTGTCTGAGGGGTAAAAGACAACCCATTCCCAAATTAAACGCGCGCACACACACACACACACACACACACGCACGCACACACGCACGCGTAGCCGTGTGTTTTGGCCTTTAATCCCACTGGATTCATGCTCCTGTAATCCTATTAGTCTCCTGGCTGTCTCACACACACGTAGTGACATGACCCTCAGAGGCCAACACACTCGTCTACAGCCAAATCAGGAAGTGTGTTTGTTTGCGTAAATGTGTGTGTGTGTGTGGTTGTATGTGTGTGTGTGTCCATCTGAATGTGTAGAAACAACTACACACTTGTAGTGATAGTAATGCAGTATAGTGTTATATGGTTATATTTGGGTATAAACAAACAGTTTGTATGGTCAGTCAGTCCCCCACTCATTCCACTCTTTGTCCTTTCCATGTCTCTCTCTCTCACACACACACACAGACATACACACACACACAGACATACACACATACACACACACACACACACACACACACACACACACACACATACACACACACACACACACACACACACACACATATACACACACACACACAGACACACACATACACACACACACACACACACACACTCACTCATTCAGTGTATTGTTTAGATTTGCTCATGCATGAGGCACAGCGAGTGAGTACTCAGCCTGATGAAATCTGAAATCTGATTGGCTGCTGATGGTCAGCTGACATCCCACTACTTCCATAGGGACCATGCCAAGTTCATGTGTTTGCTGTCACTTTCATATCAGACACACACATGCACACGATGTGTGTGTGTGTGTGTGTGTGTGTGTGTGTGTGTGTGTAGTAAGATAATCAATGCTGGATGATATGGTTGTCCAAAGAAGCGTACACACACCATGCATTATTTTCAACCAAGAACACACCAGGCAGGTGTCTCACCACCTCATCCAGTGGTCCCTGACCAACTCTGGCCTGGGAAAACCATTCTGAAGCGGTTTAATTTCACTCTGCAGCTCAGTTCGGGCACCACGCTTATTAGCACTTTTAACCTTGCCTTGTATTTGATCCCTGACCCAATGGAGGCGCAGCCAGGCTACCAGGACTCTGCCCATTGGCTTGGGTTCGCATTCGCGCTTTCTCTGAACTGTGTGGACCAATCAGTGCACAGAGGGAGGGTTGAAAGGAATAACTTTCAAATGGTGCGTTCCAGCGTGTAACACACATGACCATCAAACGACCAAACTCAGTGGACAGGTGTCAGACGCTTTGCACAAAATGAAAGGATGTGAAAGTGTTTGATGCATCAGGCTGATGAAGGCAGGTTTAACACCCGAAACTGGCATTTTGATCCACGTCTCTTGATCCCACCTCAGAGAAGTGGGAAATGACGGCTGTGGTGTCCAGACCAAGCTTCATCTCAGACTGAGGTAGTCAGTTTCAAAAGCCAGGCAAGAGAAACTACACACACTGTGTGTGTAACATGCCAGAGCACAGGTCACATGCCACTGCTCTCCTCTGCTCTCTTGTCTGCTGTATGTCTTGTCTTTCTCTGTGGAGGAGAGAAGGCAGCACTTTAACCTGCTCAGACTCATTTGCATCTTTTGTTGTTCTTATTCATTTGGACAGAGACACACAGACGTGTTCATAAACCTGGAAACACACACATAGGCTCACCTAAACACACACTGAACCAGAGGCGGTGTGCATGGATGTTGAATGGCAACACTTTTGTTCCAAGTATCTGTCTAGCACTTAGGCATTTCAAAGCCACCTCAGTGTTAGCGCCCTTATAGGACACACACACACACATACACACACATGCAGATGCTCATGCATACCCTTGAGTGTATGTGTATTTGCAGGGACACAGACATGTGCATCCACATGCAGACACATACACACACACACACACACACACACACACACACACATCTGTACCCTTGAGTGGTAGTGCATGTTGATTGAATGATTAATGCACAAACAGGTCACTGCACTTCTCTCTGTTCTTTTCAATATCATCTCTCTCTCTCTCTCTCTCTCTCTCTCTCTCTCTCACTCTCTCACTCTCTCTCTCTCTAGTTCATTTCAGTTCAATTCAGGATGTTTTATTGGCATGACAAATTGCATTGCCAATGATGTAGGATGATGCATAAAACAGCCTAAGTAAGTAAATGATCTTCTGATCTTCAATTGAAATGTCTGTGAACCTAATAGAGGGGAAAGAACAAGAGAATAAATAGACTGATAGTGATAATAACTGGAAAAGCACTCAGAGAGCACAGACCTCCTCCAAGACTCAAGAGCACAGACCTCCCTCAAGACTCAGAGAGCTTAGACCTCCTCCAAGACTCAAGAGCACAGACCTCCTCAAAGACTCAGAGAGCACAGACCTCCTTCAAGACTCAAGAGCACAGACCTCCTCAAAGACTCAGAGAGCGCAGACCTCCTCCAAGACTCAAGAGCACAGACCTCCTCAAAGACTCAGAGAGCACAGACCTCCTCCAAGACTCAGAGAGCTCAGACCTCCTCAAAGACTCAGAGAGCACAGACCTCCTCAAGGACTCAGAGAGCACAGACCTCCTCAAAGACTCAGAGAGCACAGACCTCCTCAAAGACTCAGAGAGCACAGACCTCCTCAAGGACTCAGAGAGCGCAGACCTCCTCAAAGACTCAGAGAGCACAGACCTCCTCAAGGACTCAGAGAGCACAGACCTCCTTAAAGACTCAGAGAGCTCAGACCTCCTTAAAGACTCAGAGAGCACAGACCTCCTTAAAGACTTAGAGAGCTCAGACCTCCTTAAAGACTCCGAGAGCACAGACCTCCTTAAAGACTCAGAGAGCTCAGACCTCCTTAAAGACTCAGAGAGCACAGACCTCCTTAAAGACTCAGAGAGCACAGACCTCCTCCAAGACTCAGAGAGCACAGACCTCCTTAAAGACTCAGAGAGCACAGACCTCCTTAAAGACTCAGAGAGCACAGACCTCCTCAAAGACTCAGAGAGCACAGACCTCCTCAAAGACTCAGAAAGCACAGACCTCCTCAAAGACTATTGCAAATGGTGTTCTGGATCACAACCAAAATGTACACATTTTCAACATTTACAAAACACATTTACATTGAACAAGTATCCCTCAGGTTTGGCAAAGTGAAATGTATTTTGCAGCTGGCAGCTGTAGTTGCCTCTCCTGAAAGGACAAACATTTTCTCCTTCATGTTGAGGGTGTCAAAGTTTGGGGGGTTTTAAATTCACAGAAAAGGGTTCTAATGAGTTCACTCTACTAGTCACAGTGAAGAAGAAACTGCTCCTCTGCCTAAACCTCCTCTGTCTGCCAGTGACCACAAGACCTTCCTTCTTTTGGTAGACAGGTTTTCTGGGTCTGCCTGTTTCTGTTGCAGGGTTGTGGTTACTGAGCCTCTCTCTCTCTCTTTTTCTCTCTCTCTTTCTCCAACACACACACACATACACTCACACACACTCACACACACACACACACATATTCAATCAAACACAAGCAAGGTTGTGGTCACGGCCAAGTTATTCTCTCGATTTAGAGTGAGGTAGAAATTCATTCTGCTTTGGTTTGATGTTTGATTTCTCCAGTGTTCCAAATACTCTTCTCTTGCATGTTTGATGATTTTCTTTACACATATTTGTGGTTTTGAATCAGTGCTGGCCTGACTGTGTTGCGTATTAGTTTGTGTTAATGAGTGAGTGAGCTTCAGTACCAGCTGGCACAGTGGACTCTTTTCTGGGTTCAGCTCCAGGGTTTTAAGTGCTTCTAATTGGAGTGTGTTTTAGGAGTCTGAGCTTTCAGGTGCATCCAGAATATGAGAGATCTTTTTTTGGATCGATAGAGCCAGTCTTTCTCACACATACAGTATGGGTCTGAGTGTGTGTGTGTGTGTGTGTGTAACTCCACACCACCTGTATGTCTTCAACATTTCACCATGACAGTCATGTTCAAACCATTTGCAAGCGTGTTTTCAACATATTTTTAACGTTCCCTTTGTTTAGCCTGTTAGTGCGGTCCAAGCTGCATCCTGCTGGTGTTTAGCTGAGCGATTAGCACAGCTTGGTCTGACAGAATTACTGCTGGATGGAGGCAAAGGTGAAAGCTGGGGACTGAAGCGCAGCCAAATGCTGAGTCAAACAGACACACACATACACAGAGACGCACACACACACACAAAAAGTTGTCATTCATAAAGACACATTAGGGCATTTAATGCGCGCACACACACCACACACACACAGACACAAGCCTACCCACATACGGGTGTGTGTGCTCAGTCCCCCGATGGATGAGGGTTTAATGCTGAAGTCATTAAGGACAGGATGGAACAATTTGCTGATTTACACATACATACAACACATGCGGACACACACACACTCACACACACCTTGAATGAGGAATTGAGGAATTCAGAGGAGGATTATTACCCACATGGCCCTATGTGTGTGGACAAGCATCTTCAAATCTCAAACTACCTGTATCTATGTGTGTGTTTATTTGTGAGTGTTTGTCCTTCTTAGAGTGTGTGTGATGAGAGTTTGCATCTGTGTGTGTGTGTGTGAGAGAGAGTGTGTGCATGCATGTGTGTGTGTATGCGTAGTGATCTCATACTCTTCTAATGGTGTCATATTTCAGCCCAAACGCGACACATGGCCAAGAGATCTTGGAGGGCACCCAGCGCAGCTCTACTGCAGATTTGCATAAGGAAACACTCATGTGGAGACTGCATTAACTTTCACCATCTCTCACTCTCTTCTCTTAGATTCAAAGTGCTTTTTCTCACTCTCTCTTTCCCTCG
>PYXC01000952.1:10000-12500 GCA_015244755.2 Tenualosa ilisha | reverse complement strand
TGTGTGTGTGTGTGTGTGTCTGTGTGTATGTGTGTGTGTGTGTGTGTGTGTGTGTGTGTCCCTGCCCTGTTGCCTCTCCTGGTCTAGCCCATTCTAGCCACCTCCAGTAGTTTGTCTCTGTCTGACCTTTCAACCCTCTGTTTTATTTCTGTTCTTATTTCTGTCTTTAATTCTTTGCTGTCCTCTTTATGTCTTTACTTCTCTCTTTTCTCTTTCCTCCCCTATTTCCTTTGTCTTTTCTTTCTCTTTTCTCTTTTCTCCCCTGTTTCTCTCTCTCATTTTCTTCACTTTTTGCATTTCATTTGACACTGTATTAAATCTATGGAGAAGGTCAATAAAGTTGTATTTAAAAAACAGATTCTCTCTACCCCCCCCCCCCCTCTCTCTCTCTCTCTCTCTCTCTCTCTCTCTCTCTCTGTGTGTGTGTGTGTGTGTGTGTGTTAGACTCAGGCCATGCGTATCGTGCGTACAGTAGGCCAGGCGTTTGAGGTGTGTCATAAACTAAGTCTGCAGCATGCGGAGCAGAACGCAGACGGACACCCAGACGGACACCCAGACGGACCGGCAGACGGAGAGAGTGACAGATCCACAGAGGAGAACAATACCACCAGCCAGAGTAAGGAGAGAAAGAGAGAGAATACACACACACACAGACACATGCACACAGACACACACACACACATTCACACGCACACAGACACACACACACACACGCACACACACACACACACATACACACAAGCACATACAAACACACATACACACAAGCATATACAATGTGATCAGGAGAGACAGCAGTGTATTTGGACCCAATGTGATCTTAAGGAGAGACAGCAGTGTATTTGGACCCAGTGTGATCTTAAGGAGGGGGAGACAGCAGTGTATTTGGACCCAATGTGATCTTAAGGAGGGGAGACAGCAGTGTATTTGGACCCAGTGTGATCTTAAGGAGGGGGAGACAGCAGTGTATTTGGACCCAATGTGATCTTAAGGAGGGGGAGACAGCAGTGTATTTGGACCCAATGTGATCTTAAGGAGGGGAGACAGCAGTGTATTTGGACCCAATGTGATCTTAAGGAGGGGGAGACAGCAGTGTATTTGGACCCAATGTGATCTTAAGGAGGGGGAGACAGCAGTGTATTTGGACCCAATGTGATCTTAAGGAGGGGAGACAGCAGTGTATTTGGACCCAATGTGATCTTAAGGAGGGGGAGACAGCAGTGTATTTGGACCCAATGTGATCTTAAGGAGGGGGAGACAGCAGTGTATTTGGACCCAATGTGATCTTAAGGAGGGGGAGACAGCAGTGTATTTGGACCCAATGTGATCTTAAGGAGGGAGAGACAGCAGTGCATTTGGACCCAGTGTGATCTTAAGGAGGGAGACAGCAGTGTATTTGGACCCAATGTGATCTTAAGGAGGGGGAGACAGCAGTGTATTTGGACCCAATGTGATCTTAAGGAGAGACAGCAGTGTATTTGGACCCAGTGTGATCTTAAGGAGGGGGAGGATGACGTGTGTTTCCTCCAGAGGGTTAAATGCAGCACAGCTAGAAAAGCTTCACAAAAAATGTATTTTTCTCTTGACTAGATCAGTGTTGAAAGTCCTTCTAGGTGAAGACATCAATTCCTTAGAGCTTGCAGATCAGTATGTTTCGATGTGTCCCAATATTAGAGAGGACACATAAGGTAAGGTGTGGACAATGTGTCCCAATATTAGAGAGGACACATAAGGTAGGGTGTGGACAATATGTCCCAATATTAGAGAGGACACATAAGGTAGGGTGTGGACAATGTGTCCCAATATTAGAGAGGACACATAAGGTAGGGTGTGGACAATGTGTCCCAATATTAGAGAGGACACATATTGTAGGGTGTGGACAAGGGACAGATATGATAATTCTCTTATTATCTCCCGGTCTCATCTTATTCTCCTTCCAGTTAATCTTCTTTAATACTCTTTTACTTCCTTTATGGTTATGATCCCTTTTTTTTTTTTTTAATTGATATTTTTTTCTTTTCTTTTCTTTATATTTATTTCTTGTTTACTTTTAATATTTACTAATATGCTAAATATGCATTGCAAACACAATGTTTTTTGTCATGCCTTTGAATTGAATTGAATTGAATTGAATTGAGAGAGAAAGATAGAGAGAGAGGTGACAGGTCGGCTGGTCACAGGTAACAGACCCTCAGACATGACAGACAGGAGAGAGAGAGAGACAGAGAAGTGACAGACAGGAAAGAGAGAGAGAGAGAGAGAGAGGAAAGAGAGAGAGAGACAGAGAGGTGACAGACAGGAAAGAGAGAGAGAGAGAGAGAGGTGACAGACAGGAGAGAGAGAGAGACAGAGAGGTGACAGACAGGAGAGAGAGATAGACAGAGAGGTGACAGACAGAAAAGGGTAAAAGTCCATCTTTGCCACCAACTGATCACAGATCAGTTTAGTGAAGTTTTATAAACTGAAAAAATCACCTCAGTCCTGTGTAATGAACTTAAAC
>PYXC01000952.1:0-2500 GCA_015244755.2 Tenualosa ilisha | reverse complement strand
CACACACACACACTCTTTACTCATTTTGTTGGACAACCCCAGACACACACCCTGAAGGCCACAGGCAATAACTCCAGTGAGAGCACACACTCAGTACTTAAACCCTGAAATAGACTGACAGGTCCTCACACACGCACACACACACACACACACACACAGTGTGTTTGTCAACCACAGGCACACACCCACATGCACCAGCAGGCATACTCGGTCACTGACACACACACACACCCACACACAAACACATACACACACACACACACACACACACACACACACACACACACACACAGTTTTACACATCCTGAAAGCCACAAGCACTTGCAGCCCAAAAACAAATTATGAAGCTTTGTTGAGTTTGTCAGCCACACACAGACGCAAACACAAACTTTACAAACACAGACACGCACTTGCACTGAAAGTGAAACTAATTAATTTTATTTGTTTCAGTTAATTCACAATTACTTAGCCGTTGAGCAACATTCACTGATCTGATCTGATCTGGTGGATGGAATCAGAACATTCACTGATCTGATCTGATCTGATCTGATCTGATCGATGGAATCAGAAGCCAGGTGCAGTTGTTGATTCCAAATGGAGAATATGTCTGCAAAGGTATTTTCAGCAGACTCAATGACAAAGCCAGTGTAAAGGTATATAAGCCTTACTGTTTCAGTGGTGACTAAGCCAATGTAAAGGTATATAAGCCTTACTGTTTCAGTGGTGACTAAGCCAATGTAAAGGTATATAAGCCTTACTGTTTCAGTGGTGACTAAGCCAATGTAAAGGTATATAAGCCTTACTGTTTCAGTGGTGACTAAGCCACTGTTTTAGTGGTGTGAGCAGTGATGAGCTTCTAGACAAGCCCTGCTTTAGTCTCTGATTTCATGAAACCAACCCCCCACCCCCTCCCAGGTTCAGCTCCTGAAGGACCAGCTGTCAGCGGAGACGGCAGCTCGGATGGAGACCCAGGCCCGAGTCCACCAGCTGCTCCTCCAGAACCGCGACCTGCTGCAGCACGTTGCGCTACTGGTCAAAGAGATCGCTCAGTTAGAGGGCAAAACTAGCAACGGGGCCGCTCACAGTAAGATACACACACACACACACACACACACACACATACATACACACACTCACACACACTCACACAGACACAGACACACACACACAGTACATGCACACAAACAAAAACACATACACACACACACACACACACTAAACAGAGACTTGCTGCAGCATGTAGCGCTAAGATGAAGATGAACACAAACCCATACACACACACACACACACACGCACATGCACACACACACACACACTCAGTATAGGGTCTATAGCTGCATGGTAATGTAGATGGAAGGTCACTTATAGAGCACACTCTCTAAATCAACAAAGACCATCAAATAGATCTGTGTCTGTGCGTGTGTGTGTGTGTGTGTACATATTTGTACATGTAAAAGTAAGTAGTGACTACTGTATGTTGCCTTTTATCTGTATGTACTTCTGTGTGTGTGTGTGTGTGTGTGTGTGTGTCCATGACAGAGACATCATATTTCAGGCGAATGGTAATTGTGTTATTCTGTCCGCTAGTGGACCTTAATGTATTTGCCAGTCCAGTACATCAGTGCTGGGCCTACAGCCAGGATCTCCAGCCCCCCTACACACTCCCACACTACTGTGGTGTGTGTGTGTGTATATGTGTGTGTGTGTGTGTGTGTGTGTATATATGTGTGTGTGTGTGTGTGTGTGTGTATGTGTGTGTGTGTGTGTGTGTATATGTGTGTGTGTGTGTGTGTGTGTGTGTGTGTGTGTGTGTGTGTGATGTGCATATGTGTGTTAGTGAGTGATTCTTCGTGTATATGTGAATGTCTTTAAGCACTAATGCCTGTAGTTGTATGAATACTTCTTTGTCTGTATGTGTGCAAGTATGCAAGACTGTCTAGGTTTATCTAAGCCTTCCTTTTCCTCTGTGTGTGTATGTGTGTCTGTGTCTGTGTGTGTGTGTGTGTGTCTGTGTCTGTCTGTGTGTATGTGTGTGTGTCTGTCTGTGTGTATGTGTGTGTGTCTGTGTGTGTGTGTGTGTGTGTCTGTGTGTGTCTGTGCGTGTGTGTGTGTCTGTGTGTGTCTGTGCGTGTGTGTGTCTGTCTGTGTGTTTGTGTGTGTGTGTGTTTAGCTAAGGACTCGCCGTGGCAGCCCCCATCCTCCCACACACTCTCCCTGAACCTGAAGAATCACTACTCGTCCCAAGACCAGCCCATCACCTCCACACCTGCTGGGGGCGCTGAATCCACCCCCACGCCCCTCTCACAGGTGGACTACGCCGAGTCCTACCTCAGCCTGCTCAACCTGGGCGGGACCAATGGCCTCACGACCAATGGGAAAGCAGAGAGGAGAGAGAGCAGGAGCGGCTCAGACATGCCCCGTGAGGAGATTGGTCAGCTTGTGAGCAGGAACTCCTTGTCACTGGAGGAGCGGTAAGAGCATTTCCTGTGATGAGCACAGT
>PYXC01000951.1:292500-361560 GCA_015244755.2 Tenualosa ilisha | reverse complement strand
GGGGGGGGGGGGGTGGGTGCTGCTGTGCTGGAAAATGTGCTTTAGAGGGGGGGTACAGCCGCATGCCGAGAAGAAGAGTCACTGAGATTTCTGATTAGCTGACAAGTTGGGGCCGGAAAGGCTGCACTTACCCCATTAAAGACTTCTCTCCCGCGTGACATTTGAGCGTAGTTACGGTGCTGCGCACCACCTTGCCATTTCCCATTCGCCGGGCATCAATTTAGAGGGGGGAAGAGGCAGAGAAGAGCTCCAGAAAGTCGAAAGAGAGAGGGAAAAAGAGAGAGAGGGAGAGAGGAAGAGAAAGAGAGAGAGAGAGAGAGAGAGAGAAAGAGAAAGCGAGAGAGGCTGCCGCAGGCAGAGGCACAAATGGATTTCATTCACCGAGGTGAACAGTGGTACCCTGATAAATACAGTCTCTTGAATGTCAGCAAATGTCACTTGTGAAGCCATTTACTGTTGCTCTAATGGCTTCCCCCAAACTTACAATGAAGAAAAGAAAACTAGAGTGACAGGAAGATGAGGGAGGGAGAGAGAGAGAGAGAGAGAGAGAGAGAGAGAGAGAGAAAGAAAGGAAAGGAATGGGGGACAGTGAAAGAGAGAGAGAAAGAGATAGAGATGGAAAAACTCCCAACTCTAGGAAAATAACATGGAAAGAGAGAGAGAGAGAGAAAAAGAACATAGGGTTGGGTCATTGTTACTTCCACATGGTTGAGCAATGAGCTATTTGAGAAGGCAACGGCAGAAAGTGGTCCAACTTGAAGGACGAGGCCATAGACATTTCCATACAAGCCAACTGAAAAAGTTGAGAAAAGTAGCGAACACAGCCAGCCGAGGCCTGAATGACTTACTTGCACACTGGACTCACGTACTTCATTTCATGTTGGCACGGGTTCGGAGATGGGACCATGACAGCTGCTCTGCCGTCTAACATGAATATGTCTGAATGAAACACATTCAGTGAACTCTACATTATGATGTGGTGCTGTCAAAATAAAAAGCTCACATAAGCAACACACTTATCCGCGTTTTAATAATTGAACAAACTCTATAAAAATATAAATCTATATAAATTGTAGGCCGCAGGATTGTGTATTGCATATAACATAAATAACCTATACTGTAAGAGAGGTGCTTTGTTTTCAAGTTGAGTTTAACACATGTTTAACATGTTAGACGATACACATTCACACACACATACACACACACCTCTACAGTCTGGTTAAATATAGGTATAATTTGCCTTTCAAATGAAATGTATGGCAGTGTAGTGTTCAAGCCAGGCTTTGCTTAATTAACTTCCCCCTGCTAAGGGAACAGGGAGACGAGCCTCCACTGCAGTCCTTTTCAGCGCCATCTTATATTTCATGAACTTTGCTAATGCCTTCGCCGGTAGCCGTGGCAACCCCACTTTGAGTCCACTAAGACAGCCGGCATGGCTGTGATAATCCTCATTTCCAGCTGTTGCTAAGGTTACAAATTACCGGTGCCGTTCCTAACCGGGTCCTCTATGACACTTCCCTAATCCCTTTATGGAATTTGTATTTCATTTAGGATTACTGTGCCAGATACGCGCCGGATTAGGCGCTCCGCACTTTGTTTTTCCTGTTGGGTCCCTCCCTGCCGATCTCCCTGCCATGTTTGTCATGACATTAATTGTAAAATTTTCCCTTCTCAGTAAAAGCACCTTTTTGTGCCCCCCCACCCCCCCTCTCTATCTCTCTCTCCCTGTGTGTGTGTGTGTGTGTGTGTGTGTGTGTGTGTGTGTGTCTGGTTCAATGTCTGTCAATGGGATGTGTAGATGTAAGTAGCTGGAGTTTGCAGGTGGCCCTCTCAGGTCCTGGTGGCCGTTATCACATAAAGCAGTGATCAGAATGGGCTTATTTTACCCTTTTTCCCTGCTACACAGAAAAGAGAACTATTTTCCCTCACAAAAGCCACCCCTCAACACACACACACACACACACACACATACACATTCTTGCATTCTTCTATATGTCCACACCAACTGTGTATAGCAATGCAGTGCCTTTGCAATGTTTTGTATTTTTGTGTTGTTGTTTACCTTTTTAAAATGGGAGGTGTGGGGAGGTGCGGCATGTGTGTTTGGAGGTGGTATCAGAGTGGCCGTAAAGACAAGGAAATTCTTGAGAGGAGAGGGGTGGGGAGGAGTGAGGTGGGTGGGGTGGGGTGGGGCAGGGAAAGTAGCGAAGGTGAACAACAGGAGCAAACAAAGCGGACGGACGAAGGTGAACAATGCGGAGTGGAGAGGGTGAGACGTGGGAGGACAAGCGGCCAGCCGGCCCTCGGCTTCCCCTCGGCTCGGAGGTCAAGGCCACAATGCACAGATATCATCAGCGGTCCAGACAACAAAGGCCTATAGAGAGAACCCTGCAAAGCCCCTAGTTGACCTCGCACACAGACCCAGCACACACCCCTGAGTAAGGGTGTTTGGGTGTGGATGTGGGTGTGGGTGTGTGTTTGTGTTGTGTGTATATATATGTACTTGTGTGTGTGTGTGCATGTGTGTGTGTGTGTGTGCGTGTGTGTGTATGCATGGTTCTTAAGCACTCTAATAAATGTACAACTGTACTCACAATTATGTATGTGTGTGTGTGTGTGTGTGTGTGTGTGATCTTGAATGGTCCTGAATTCCTATATGGTGATGTCATTTCCTCCCTAAATAAAGGACAGAGAATGGGCTTCATTCTTAAAAACAAAAGCATGTAATTGTAATTTGTTCATTGAAAATGAATACAAATTCCAGTAAATTATAGAATGTCACAATCTAAAGTTGAACTGAGTGAGTGCTCCTTTTATTTTACCAGCTGGCTCAAAAAAAATTATCTGAGTAAATATCCAAATGTTCAATGCCTTTTTCACCAAGTTGTCCTAAACTGGAGGTTTTATGTAATTATGAATTCTGTTGGCACATTCTGGAACATTCCTTGTTATTTTTCGTCTTTGTAATCACACAGTGGAACCATGACAACAGTAATGGGATATACTACATACAACACAGAGAATTCTTGTGCTGTTCTCTTTACCTGCTCAAACAATTCTGCATAGGACTTTAAAAGCAGACAGACACACGCTGTTTGTATATCTATATTTATCTATTTATTACAGTTATGTATTTATTTATGTGCAGCATTTCATGTTAAAGGTGGATATATGCTGCATTATACTGGAATTTTAACAAATTTACGATGAGGTATTAGCATTCACCTCTGTCTCTGAAATGGTTCAGCCCAAATGGCTAATTAACCTAATTGGTAGTAATGGGCTGGCTTGTTTAAGGTCTGTCTCAATTCAGGTTTGGAGGTTGATTAAGAGAGAATCTGAGCCAAGGAAGGGGTCAAATTTAAGCACATATGCTAGTATGTTAGGTTAGGGGACTTGGAGCCTTGATGTCAAGCTTTTATCTTCATCTAATTGATATTGAGTTCTAGTTTAGTTCATACAGTATTATCATCTTGAATCATGTTCTGTGGGGCTTAGCCATTTTGCTTTACTTTCAAGATGAATAAATTAGGTGAATAAATTAGGCTGTTTTTGCTGTTTTTACATTTTTTGCAGTGTTCCTTCCTCCTCCTTGATGCCTATATATACCATAGAAATTGACGTCATTGACAGTTTTACTGAATTAAAAGAAACTATGCTAAATGTTTTTTTTACAGGATATGATATTATGCTATATTGTGTTTTTGGTCATGTTTATATTATAAAGGTCTGCTTCATTCAAAATCTATAATACAATTTGCTGCTTATGAATGTTAATGCCAGTAGCCAAATTAGCGAAACACTGAAAAAACTGTCTGTCCTAAAATATTTGCATATTCGCAAGTCCCACAACATTAAGGTGACTAGTTCTCCGGGATGAAAATCATGGACATCTTCCTGAATTCCTGTGGACAATTCTATTTCTACAGTCAATATAATTAAAATAAGTAATGTTTTAGCTTCAAAAATCGGGGACAAAGTGTTTTTTCTTGTATTTTACCAGGGACAGACCACCAAAATCGGGTACTGTCCCTGGAAATCCGGTCATCTGGTCACCCTACTCAACATGGCAAACGGGGGCACGGTAAAGAGGGTGGGAGAGGGGGAGAGAAAGTGAGAGGAGGCATTGAGAGAGAGAGAGAGAGAGAGAGAGAGAGAGAGCTAAAGGGATCATTTTTCAGGTGTTTGAATGGAGGTGGGTGTTGTGTGTCACTAAAAATCTGCACATGCAGAAACTAGCCCTGCCAATCCTCCCAGCAGAGGATGAAGAATCTGGGGTAGGACATTTCACGCGCTGCGCTCCATCCACACGCAGTCTATGCGCTGCGCTCCATCCACACACAGTCTATGAGCTTTTTCTGTAACTGCTATACGTCACCAGTGGTCAGAACTGATGTGCATTTCAGGTGTGACAAAAAAACTATCCTCATCTGTCTGCCATTCTATAACCTTCACACCACCCAGAACATCACATCACCTTACACACTGAGTCGGCCACCCTTTCAGGTGCCAAAGTGGAAGTATATTTTATTTTTTTTAAGTATAATGATGACCTAATAATAGGTAGCTGTCGAATAAATCAGCTCAGTCTTTTTGGCCTCTATGTGTTGGGGGAGAATGGGAGATGCTATTAAATTCTTGTCTCTGGTAGAGTGGACACAGAGGTGTGGTGGGGATTTTTTTCCAGTAGGGTATGCCAGTTTAATTATGCTGGCCTAATTGCAAAGAAAACCACGAGCCTCTAAAACCTATGTTAATAGTATCACTACGTGATCATGGTCATCCCATAATGTCAAGCTGGGTTTGTTAATGACAACAGAAGGCTTATTTGAGAGGTTTGCTTTACATAGGCATTCATAGATGCCACTGGTAATAACATTATCAATATAATGTTATAAATTAATGCCTAATATTAAAAAAGTGAAAAATACACAAATAATCTATTTGAAGAAATGAAGGGACTTCTTACCTCCGTGCCCAACACCCACTTTACCTCTGGATAGACCCAAATAAAATAGCCCTTTCTGTTGAGAAAATTTGGGAGACAGAACTCCATGCGTTACATCACCAGTGGAGCCCAGCGTTTGATGGGGTTCAGAAACAGGACTCAGAAGGGATTCCTGCTTCTGAACACCATGTAGTCATCTGATACACAGTATGACCAGATAGAGAGAAAATGAGAGTAATAGATGGATAGATAATTATGGGGAAGGAGAGAGAGAGAGAGAGAAACAGACAGACAGATAAACAGAGAGAGGAGGGAGGGGGGTAAACGAGCCTGTCCTTCTCATCATGTCTGTTTGTTTGTGAAGGTCTGCAGCTAAATACATACAATGAGGCTAATGGATGAAATATACAATCAGATAGATCACTCGTGTGCCAACACAAACACACACATACACACACACACATTGCAGGCCTACAGCTTTATCCTGGGTTGGACACACAAACACCCCCCACACACAAACACACACACAGAAAGAGAGAGGGACATTTTCAAACACACACTCACAGCAACACTCTCCATGCACAGACACACACACACACACACACACATACACACACCGCTGGCTGGCAGCTCACTCATCCGATTAGTGACAGGCTGACAAACAGTGTTATTGTCCCAACGGGTCAACTGCAGCAGATATTGCAAGTTCCATAGCGGCAGCAGGAGCAGCCACTGCAGCCCTCTGAGGGCCCTCTGACGAACCAGTTAGCCTGGCCAGACCTCTCTTCAGCCACGTTAACTCCCGGCCTCCCTCATTCAGCCACATTCAGTCAGACAACATACAGGACACAGACAACATGCACAAAACACCAGACACACATTCCCAAGTTTTAATGTCAGCTTGAGAAGTTGGGACATGCTTCTGTTAGCAGAGGGCTATGCTGTGTAAAGAAATCATGTCAGCCTTACTTAAACGTACGTAAATGATCACTCAAGCACAGCTTACTTTCAACAAGAAATGTTTACAAAAAGATCCTGTCTGACAGTATTACACAAATAGGAAACTAAGGGCTCATAATCCCAGGAAATAGAACACATTCAAAGCCAGGCAGGTGACAACTGTAATAATTTATTAGAAGTCTACAAAATTGTTAATTAATTTATACTATACTTATGACACATGACCTAAAGTTGCAAACACAGTCCTAGCATAAAAACTGATTTGTCTCTATCCACCTAACTGCCTTAAACAGATGTATACAAACATAAACATTTTACTCATCCCTATGGGGGAATAGCAATGCTGCAGCATAGGTTACACAGACCAACACATTTTATCATTTATTTACATGAGGCAGATGTAAGAGCAATGTGAAGCAAATGTAGAGTGTATAAAAATAAACATACTATAACTACTACAAGTACTATGTAAGTACTATAAGTGCATATAAAATAAATAGCTTCAAAATAATTATCTCTATTGTGAAATTTAAGGAAAAAAGATTACATTTTCCTCTTTTTCATGAGTAACAATGAAAGCCACAGTGAAAATCTCTTCCTGAAATTGTAGCTCGCAGCAGTGGTGCTCCTTTTTTTCAAGAGGAATAACTGTACTTCCAGTGCAAACATTTGCTGTGTTCAGTGCAAATCTTTTAGTGTGTTAAAGGAGAAATCTGGTGTAACTCAATCCAAAGCCCTGTTGTTTGAAGTCACTGAGTCCTGTCCATAGGAAAAAGAAAACTGAATACAACATAGATCGAATAACAAACCGGCAGCTGACATTAACTGAATGGGGCATAAGAAAATGAAAATAAAAGTGAGTTTCTATGCCCCGTTCAGTTAGTGTTAGCTGCCAGTTCGTTAGTGTATGTTGCATCAAATTTTCTGGTTCTTTTTCCTACTGACAGCACTCTGTGACCTTGAACAACAGAGCAATGGATTGATTCACATCAGATTTCTCCTTTAACACCACCCACCCCTTCCCTTACCTCACCATGATAAATCCTTTTGGTTTTTTATTTGTCTTTTGCTTGTACCTTCACTTCACACACTACTCAGTGAGACATAGTTTCCCTGTGGAGATAATGAAGAAGCATTTCAATTCTAAACGTCGTCCTCCGCTATCCTGTTCCCCTCTGTCCCACTCTTACACGCCTCATGGTTGGATCTAAGATGGCCACTGTGACTCACAACAAAGCCTGGGCCTACGCAATAACAGCACTGACATTTCAGTTATTTCTGCCTTTCTCTAAAAAGTTTTTTAGACACACAAATAAGTTTCCTAGATAGGATGCCTCTGTACATCGTACTCAGGACACCCTTTACATTGTAATATTGTTATATAAAACATTAGATACAAACAAACCCCATAACCATGTAGTCCTAAGCTGATTTTAAAGACCAAACACACGCTAATATAATGAAGCTTATGGCACACTGCAAAGTATTACTGGCCACTGGAAGCAATTAGCCTGTATCTGTCTAAAGTCAGTACTGCCAGCCTGTCATGTTGATGCTATTAGGCCTCCTTCTTTGGGGAGCTGGGTGTTACCACGGCCAGTGATACGGACCATTGTGTGTTGGGAATTTATGCGGGGTGGCGTGATCAGTAAGGATAATGAGCTTAGCCTATGAACCGTTCGTGTGTTTGTTTCCATGTTTGTTTATGTGCTTTTCATGTATTTGCTCGCACTTCTTGGCACTGCCAGCAGCTGGGGAGACTGGGCGAGAGGGACACAGTGGCCGCATTTCAAGCATGGCCCTAATTTCCCTGTCAAATCAGAGGTCCACATGCAGGGGTAGATTTGCTGCTGTCACTCAATGGCACCTTCAGTGTCAACTAGTGACACGGGACAAAATGGAGGGACACTTTCCCATCACCAATGGTGGGCAATATTATCAACGAGCTGTAACCTGAAGTTAGTTACACCAAGATTCTCTCTCTAGTTGCTCTGCAGTCTGAGCAGGGGAAAACTATGGCTCTTTTGAAGAAAGTTCATAATTTCTAGATATCTTTCATTTATGAATTTTCACATCAAGCTATTCCAAAGAAGGCACACACATTGACAACCAAAACTAAACTAACTAGTGCTACTGTATGATAACAATTATTATTATTATTATTATAATAATTATTATTATTAGTCTGCTTTAATGTCATTTACCTCAGTTTGTGAGAACAAAAACAAACAACAGCAAAAAAACTAAACTAAACTAAACAAAAAAACATTCACCTACCTTGTCTTGATGGAATTTGAACAAAAGCACAAAAGAATCCTCCAGGGCTTTAGGTGCACGACGAGAGGAGACCAAACCGAACGCCATATGACGTAGTAATATTATTTGTTTTCCTGTTTGGGCAGATTTTATAAACTTACAAAAACAAACAAGGTCTCAAGCTGGTGAGGGAGAACGGGCTGACCTGTGGTGTCGGACAGGCGGGTGGACCGGCGGGCAGGCTGAGCACATCCTCTTTTAGGAAGGAAGGCGCTTTTCAGAAGAAAGCAAACAAAAGATATCAACAGGCTCTTTAACCTCCCGTTGAACCGTAGGCCCTTGTCGGAGTACCTCCCAATAACTTCCCATTACCTCTTCGCGACATTTAGCCTATATATGCACCTTCCCACGAAGCGAGAGCCGAGCAATTACAGGGCCAAGGTTGGTCTCGAGAGGACGCGAGCGGGACAAACGGAAAGTCTGTACTAGAGGAGGAGGAGGCATTTGTTTTCAGTCTCTGGTAAAAGTTTCACTGAGAAGCAAGAGTGATTGTGAAAGATTTCATAACCTACTTCAACCTGCCCCTGCATAGACCCGCACAAACACACACACACACACACACACACACACACACACACACACACGATAAAGGCACTTTTGTTTTTCTTCTCATTTGCCATTGTATTACAAGGTAAATATGTAGCCTATAGTTGCTTATGAAAAGCAGAATAAGGCACCCTTAGGACAAAGAAGCACAAAAAGAACTCGCTCCACTGAGTGACCTTCACGGGGCAAATCCCACCTAAACGATTAACGAGAAGGCAGTTTAAGCGACCTGCCTGTCACTCGCCTGGATGTTGCTGGTTTTGTCTGGAGTCTATTGAGTCGGTCCAATGCGTTGTAGGTCATACATAAATGATGAGGTCGGACGGCGTTGAGAGCTATGCCGGTCCGGTTGAAGTGGCCACCGATATCAGCATCCGCGGCTAATGACATCACGGTGACAGTGTGCAGGTTACAGCTGTCCGCAATGAATCTTTGATTGGAGTGCGTTGATAATGCGTCCGCCTTCAGGGTCAGTCAAGTCAGACATAAACCTTTTTGAGACGGTTTGACATCTGTCCGAGTGTCCCCTATTAATTTGGGTAACAGTGCTGATGAAACATTGATGAGAAAAGGCTACTACGCCGTCTCTATGAGGAAAGAAAGAGAGCCTTCTCTTGGGCGAAATATGGCTGCCCTCTTGTGAATGTGTTCTCTCGTCTCATCTTTATCCTGCCAAACTGTTTAAGATATGTTCAGCCTATACTGGAGTATTGGACTGTTTTTGTTGTTGTGTAGAATTTATAGCCTATGGCCGATACAGTGGGGATATGCTAAAAATCGAAATTACTTACTTCTGGCAGTTTGTCGAGCCAATAAAATGTAATTCAAGAAACAATAAATTCATTTATTGATTTAATTTAATAATTTATTTCGCCTCAATAATTGAATATATGGAGTTAGCTCAAGTACTGTAGCAATACAACAATAACTATTATTATAATTTCGAAATACATAGCCTAGTCAAGCCCAATTAAATTTATGAAGGTCAAGCCACACTCAAGAAATCGCAACACTCAGCTACTCTTGGTCTGATAATTAGCATAAAATATCCCAGACTATTCCTGAGACAAGTATGAGGGACAGATCTATTCTTAAAATACTCTTCAGTTATTAAGGGGGCACTAAGCATGTTTGAATAACAGAAGTGTTTTTAAATTATGGAAAAAAAATAGTGTGGGCTATCAGCAAGCCATTTGTGAAAAAACATCTTAATCGACCCTTTCGCGAATGAATATAAACCTCTTCAGCTGCATTACCAGCACAAGATGTCGTCTGACTGTATTAATGACATTATTTTTTACATAATTAGATCTCACTTTGCAACATGGCAGCTAATGAAGAAATTTTATAAAGAACAGCTGAAATGGCATTGGAACTTGAAAAACAAACTTCAGACAAGGTGGTGAACGCCTAATATAGGACAAAATAACCCAGCTGATTCCTTGAACCCTGAACCAGACTCTCAAGAAGTTCACTCTTTTGTTAGTCGCTTCCTGTTAGGAATCCGTCGTTTAAAAAGAATGTTTTCAATGAGCACCACACGCTGGGTGTCCTAATCTGCCGATTAAACCAGTAATGCCCTTGGGCGAAGTCTATAACTAATATGTTTGACACCCTTTTCAAAACAGCATATGAGCCCGTTTCATTTTTGAAATGGGCTCATATGCTGAATTCATAAATTGAAATCAAAAACAGCGTTTGGACAGCTCAGGAAAAAAGATATCACTTTGAGTTCAAATGGTGCGCAAAAGTAAATTCAAGGTCGGGCCTGAATACCTTGCGTTATCACATACAACACATATTTATAATTTGATAGCCTACTATTGTATGCTTTTATGATCAATCGTTAAAATAATATGAGAATAATTATGTTTCCATAAAGGCGCCATGATGGAAGGCTATTCTCAATGCTTAAAAGTCTGACTAAATTACCTGTCAAATAATTTTAGTGTCCGAAAATAAGATTGAATTCTAAAGTAAAAAATACAGTTATTTCGGAATAAATAAGAAAATCCCATGCATACTTAAAATGACAACCGTTTCATCTCGCTTTCCCTTGTTCGAGTTCGAGCTACCTGTTGATGCACGAAGCGAGCGGAAACGTCTCCGGTCTCCCTCAGCGCCTCGATGCTACGCGCAGAGCTTGTACCTGTCACAGCTGTGAAGCTCGCGCTGCTTCTCCCGGCGCGCTCCAGACGTCCCCTATTGATCTCGACGGCCCCGACGCGGGCACAGACATAAATCGCATTCGACAGATGCCATTCACCCGTGAATAACAAGTTCCATGGAAGGTGCATCTCGAGTTATTATCCTGTAAGCTAATATCGAGTAAGAAAAGTCCCACGAAGTATCGGCGTCTGTGGGCTTCCTTCAAGAGGAGTGAACTGTCGAGATGACCATTTACACAGACATTACAGGGCTAATTGGTGACTCTAAACAACACGGTGCCACATGAAGACCTTGGGCTAATGCAGACCTTTTTAAATCATTGATTAATATTGCTGGTGACATGAACAGCATGGTTTCAAATTTAAAGTCAGAATAAATCATTCCATCCTGTTCTTTTTTTCCTTCTGCTGAAATTTAAAATTAGATAGCCTACTCTCTATCCTCTACATAAAATGGACTGATACAGAGAAGACACATTACCCGATTATAGTTATAAAATATGAATCAGTTAAGTCTGAAGACATGTTTAGGGACCTTTTGGATTTTAGACAATAAACAACTTGACGGTGCATTAACTCCCACTGCCCGTGCATGGATTGCAATAACCATTGAAATAGGTCTGAATGAATTCCTCGAGGTTCCTGCATAGTTTATCTGTTCCTAGCCTACCTGACATGTATAGTTACTCTCACAAACAGCCCGACCTGAATACGTCTCTAATGCACATCGTCATTATCGTATTACAGTTCAATGCAGAATGATGCTTTCTCTACCATCTCAAATAGCTGCGGTGAAGTACCATCTCTCGGAACAATGAATAATAGAACTGGAAACTTGAATTTTATTTGTGAACTTAAGACCCCCTTCCCTTTCTCGGGAGGGGGCGGGGCAACATGAAACGCCATGGCTCCTCATCACACTTGGTAATCACTGTCATCTTTGATCGCTCTCAACAATGGCATGGTACGTCCCTTTTAAACTGTGTTGTTTTTCTACTTGCATAATTTCCCGGTCACTTGACGCCTCAGTGGATGACAACAGGCAGCGAGGGGTGATGTCAAAAGCTGGCGTCCAGGCGATGTGTGCCACGACAGGTAGTATTTAGTGTCTGACTCATTCGAAGACCATGACATTATAACAAATAAAAGCGAGACAATGGCTGACACGCATGTAAGCGACACATTAACCGCTGCTTGCAGGAGCTATTGTTGCCAACCGTATCAATCTCATCGGTCGATGAAGGGAATGAAGTTCGGGTGAGAGCCCAAGGGTACCCGGATGTGGCAACAGATAACTGAATTCGTACGCTTTGTCAAAATCGGAGAAAGTCATTTGACACCCTGCAAATCCTCTTAGCCTAGGTTGGAGGCCACTACAGGTCAAGCTTTCGTCAGCACATCCGTTTGTTTTTGAAAGTGGTTGGGAGTGGGCGTGTAATGTATATAGATTTACAGTTTCTATTAATTAAAACGTGAGGGCATTCCATTTATCACTATGTGTCCTGTGCGCGAAATAGTCAGTGTATTAGAGAGAGAGAGAGAGAGAGAGAGAGAGAGAGGAGGAAACTCTAAATGTAGGGAGAAATGACGGTAACATCCTGAAAACGACATTAACTCACGAAAACTAAAAATCCAGGTACGGTTATCCATGAGTGAGACGTTTCCAAGTGGGTCCAAGTAGGCTAGTGTGAGGTGGCAGATTGCTCCATGTAGACCCAGAGACTAACGAACTAACAATGACGACCGGGCTGGAGCTCGAGAAGAACAGCTCCAAACACGGGTAATTATTTCATCAGCTTCGCTATCCTCATCCACCCGTACCAGGGACCAAGCATGCTTAATTAAGTTTGACAGCGGAACAGCTGAGCTTTGCAGATAGACCCTAATGTCGACAGAATAATGGCCGAAACGGATGATATGATAACATGGAAAATCAAAATATTATATAGTTCATGGACCCAACATTCATCAGTTATAGGACGTATACGCCTCATAAGGCCAAATAGTATGTCCAGTGAGACGAATGTGCAAGAAGGCCATGTGTTTGATATGAGTCAAACAGTCTATGTGTAAAAATGCAGTAATTTGGGATTCATGTTTATTAATTCGTCTAGATATGACACCCTACGCTAACTAATGTTCCTTGAGGTAGGCCTAATTGCTGTGTTATGCTCCGTCACTGTGATGATTTCTTTGTTGAGGAAAGTCCCATTCTCAGACAGAGAGTGGAGGTGGAGGTGGAGGGGGGTAGAATATTGCGCACACTTGGCCTGAGGAACGTTTCCATTTAGAATCATATGTTAGAATCATCATATGTTAGGCTGTTGGGCGTGCGAGCGGTGCATTCATCATATTAATTCTGCATAAAGTGTTGAGCCCAAATACCTGGAAGAGTGATAATCGACTCCTCTGGCGATTAGAGGTAGCTTGGTTGCAGTGCCTCCCGTCACTGCGGTGCAGCCGACCTGACCTTGCAGGAAATTGCCGGTGAGCGCGTGGAATGGCGCGGAGTGACCTCGATGCTCCCACTCTAGATGACAGCAAGTGTGTTTTAGTGATTATTTACTGCACGGAAAATATGATTTTGGAGTAAACTGACCCGTTTCGTGAATTGAGTTTACTGAGTTAGGGGAATACATCTATCGACACACCATAGCAAGTGTCCACAGCTGAATTGTCACACACCATGGCTTGATCTCGAGGAGGACAAATCCTGAAATTTACAGTTTAAGTGTAATATTTACAGGCACACAACTTTGGCGATAAGGACTTTGTCGGTGACATGGAAATTGTGGCACCATTACGTTATCAGTCCAGAGATATAGTTCATGATGTCGCATGATGTCAAGACTAATGTGCATAATCGGACAAAACGGACTTTAACATTATGTGATTGTGACATATTGCACTCATGGTGTAACATGGTATTTTGTCGTAATTCTATAAATATTGGAATGTAACCAGACGAACGGCATTAAAAAGTGGAGAAAGTTGATATGTGACACTGTGACGCGAGTAATGGCCGGATCAGGAACGGCTCAAACCAGCCAGCATCAAAGCATGTTTATCAACTAGGCTACTCCTGTCCATCTGTGCTTCATATAGGCTAAAGAACCAAAACCAATGAGTGGAATGGATGACTGGCTATGAGCAAGATGTGTGTAGCCTACTTGAATTGTTTGCAAAACAAAACAAAAACTTCAAGGTTTTGCCCATTATCTCTGTTTTTAGGTTTGCGCGTGTGTGCAGGAAACGACGAGTGGGGTAGCCTGATTTCCTGTTTATTTTGGGGTACACTTGGACCCAACCCACATCCAAAGCTCTGGTGACTCGGCTACCTAATCTGAAAGGCCGTGAAATGTTTGACTGCCTCACTAACTGGAATTTCCAGGGCAGCGATAAAACTCCTTACATCAAACTCCAATGAGCAAATAGTAGCGGGCAGCCACTCACCATATTACCCATAGTAATTCCCTTTCACCGAACTACCGCAGTCCAAGGCGCCTGCATACTCAAGCACACACACGGACAATTAAATTCTCTCTCTCTCTCTCTCTCTCTCTCTCTCTCACACACACACACATACACACACACACACACACACACACACACAGACGTTCCCCCTTCAACCTTTTTCTCTGGCTGAATTCGAATTATGTGGGACCCCCAGGACCCCCTCCCCTCCTTCCCTCCCTCCTTCGTCCACCCGACACATCATGTAGCTCGGCTGAGCAAAATCCCTCCTTAAAGGAACCGGAAGAAAAAGGACCTGCGGTTCCAGTCGCCCGGCTCCATTCACAGCCGAAGCTTCCAATGGCTTCATTAGAAGTAACGAGTTGACACAAGGTAAATCTAACATTCAGACGCCATTCTCTCTGTGCGCAGAGAACCCTCATTAACTGTCGCTAACAAGCCGTGCAACTGCCCTGATTGGACAGCTCCAATGCAACTACGTGGACTTAGCAGGATACCCACTTAATGAGACCACACAAAAAAGAACAGGAGGTTCAGGACAAAATCTTTACTTGCGAATAGTTAGAATCTCAGGAAGAACAGTTTTTGTAAATTCACATTTTTTTTTCTACAGGGCGATTGCTCCTCTGTTAAATAACAATATGAAATTGAACTCTGTAGCTTGTTGGAATTACCCACATGAAGGTAAAATTACAAAGTTCATCCGAATAACTATAACTGCGCTGTGGACACACTGTGATGTTAGTTATCTTTAACTTTTAATAAGATAATATGTTTGAATTAGGTATTATCATCTAGCAATCTACTCACTGTTTTCTTAATGGAATGGTCGACCCAACAAAACGAGCGGTGATTTTTCTGCGAAGAGATGTCCTGCGTTTTAAGCCTTGTCTTGGTGTAGAGAAATGTGGACAGGGTGCTAAGCTGATGCTGGGCAAAAAGAGAAGGAGAGAGGGGGGTGGTGGTATAGAAAGACAGCAAGGCAGTCAGCGCGAGAGAGGTTTGCGCTCCGTCACATAAACTCAGCACAAATGTAAGCGTCACCAAACGAGATCCAGTCTATCCCTAAATCGTCTCTACTTTGACTGAGACCAAAGAGCTCTCGTAGAGATTATTCCTCCATTTCTCCATCACAAGTGTCTGAAACTTAGCCGTCACTTCTACTGTACATAGTCACATCTAATGCACCTAATACAAAAACGACAGGTGACGACAAATTATTGGTAAGGTTTTTGCGAGCGAGCTGAGCTGTTTTCCATGGCTGCATTTTATAATCAATTTTCAAAATTCACAGAATTAACCCACATGCCCATGTATACGTATGTATACGGTAAGCATCAACTGGAGAGCACTGACAGATAGAAAGAAACTTACGGGATCCGGGAAGCATATCCACCTTTGCACTGGACCAAAGCATCGCCGGTCAAACATTCAGGGTCACGGGGTTTCATTGTTACTTGGAGGTGAAAAGTCCAGTTTCGTCCATCCGCTCGATGTCCATTGAGGATGGAAGAGAGAAGAGGAGATACAGAAGGGGGCGTGGAGACAAACGCAAAAAAGAGATTTTAAGTGAAAAATAAAACCAAACCACATTATTGATAAACCATAAATACATAAACTGTATATTTTTTTTATTTCATTGGAGGTGGTACTCTCAGATATCCACCGATGTGTGTTTAGCCTCAAGAAACTTATCTAACCTAACTGCTGTCTAAAATAAATACAATGCCATCTTCAGTGCAAATGCGTTCTTGGTGACCGCAGAACTCTATAAATCCAAAATACGACTGACACTGCGAGTTTGTCAGATTAAAACAACTTTTAGCAAACACGGGGAGAGAGAAAAAAGGTACCCAGCCATTTGCATTCCTCGCAGGCTGTCCACTTGGGAAGAGCCAAAATAATTCACGCGCGTCAGCCGCGTGCACGTCGGTGTTGGCGAGGACTTTGCAGGCAGGCGCTCACATGTGGCGAAAACAGTCTTGTGAATAGCGAGCGAAGTGAGGAGTGGACCGCTTACCATGTTTTTCTACCAGCCATCTCTATTTAGCGTCCCCTCTTGCGGCGTGACGCAATACTTTTGTTTATTTGACTTTAAATACAGATTAAGGTGGGATATAATGCAAGCCGTTACAGCAAAAAAAAAAAAAAAAAGCAAGGTGTATGTTTCTGAAACGCCTCAAAAATCAATGGAGCGCGTGAAACGTCACTGACAACGGGTATTTGCTATGATGTCAGTCGCGCATCAGCCCTAACCACAGCCGACATTATAATGTTGGCGGCTTCGCAGAAAGTAAACAAAGACGGAGCTAATAGTTTGCCGGCTTTGAGTAGGCTGTCTCCGCTGGTTATCGCTAAGCGAGGAGAATTAACAGCGCCCGGATAAACAGACAATTAGGGCAGGTGAATAAACTTGTTTGGTGGTGTTAATTACACGCTTAGCGCAAACAAAAGCTATGGTAAAGAATGTGAATTACCAGTAGCTTTTGGAAAGCCATTCAGACTTTACACTTCACCCAAACAGCTAATTTCCGAGCTGCCTCCCTAGGCCTCGTTCATAATGGACAATAATCTATTCTGCATGTAAACCATTCAACTCTGTGTCATGACAAATATAGAGCACACCTGGCGATTCGGGCCCTGAAATACAGCTCCTCTCCACAATATTGGCAGAAAGAGGGAGTGAGGGAGAGTTTTTTTTTTACACTAGGACGACAGCCAGCCTCGACATACCGCGGGTTATTTTCAGTCCAACAAGCTTTCCAACAAGACCAATTCAAGTGCCACTTGGAATTACTTCAGCAGAGTTTCGTATGACAGGAGAGCAAACAGGTTTGATCCTGGAGACACAACCTGCCCCAGCGATTCCAGCAAGATCAGCCGCCACCCTTCTCTCTGTCTCTCCATGTCATATACACACACATGCACACACGCCAGCGCGCACACAGAGACATACACACGCACAAATTTGCAAATTAACGTAATTACTATCTTTGATAAGCAGGACATGCTAATTTCATCGGGGAATCTGCGGCAACTACTGACACAAACAATTGTTAAGGGCCTTGCCTTGCCACTGAGAAGGACAAAGACCCACACCGATGGTTGTGGAATGTAATTTTTTCTTAAGGAGGAAAAGTTTTGAATTCCTCAATGATTTTGTAAGAAGGCAGCTTAGGATAATTATGTCAGCTTTGCTGCGAACAGATTAGCTGTAGTCTAGATGCTACATTTCGCTACGCCCAATACATGCCCTCACAATGTCAGCATTGTTCCTACCAGGGTGAACGCGCACAATTTTAACACCGACTAAGCCCTGTCTAAATAGCATATAAGGCAGTTTAGACGTTTTGTGTGAAATCATGAAAACCATACCGCCGTGACCTCTGACACAGCCCTCTAGCCAAACCTCGTGATAGATAGAGACGCAGCCATGCCATCTAGAATAAGGTGGTATGAAGGAAAAAAATAGGCCTGGTCAAAGTTTACATCGGACTTTTCGTAATTTTTGTTAGTTTATCCTGTTTTCACAAAATCGTTCCTTGCATAGACTTAAAATAAACAAATAAATACAGTAAGCGTTTTGATTTCATCCGAAGGATTGCTGTAAAACGTTAAGTGCCGGGCAGCCTGCGACAGTATATAGCCTCACAAGGGCAGACTTCCAGGACTGACCCGCAGCGCAGAGCAGAAGCGAGTGTGGGCTGCCGGACAAGTACAGGCGTTTGTTACGAGGACCAGCCCTGATGGCGTAGCTGGTGTCCGGGTGAACTATTTTAATGACACAAAATATTAAGCTATGCGATTCTATAATTACACAGTACAGCGACAATACAACTAAAAAACACAATATCGTCCAAGGAATTGTCAGCACTAGCTAGAGTATTTGCCGTTAATCCTCACAATCAGAAAAAAAATAGTGCATTTCACTCCCGGTTGACGAAACCTCATCTATGAATACGTTATCAGCTGTGTCAACCTTACCAGTCCTCTCCCTATACAGCATAATAAAAATCTGGCTAACGGAAGGTGGATTCGCACAGAACATGTGCGAACGGACCCCGCCATAAGCCTTTTATTTAAAAGTGGATTCCCATCTTCGTATACCTGTCACCCCGGACCCCCCTCCCTGCCGCCTCTCGCGGCCACATATCTTCTTTACCCTTAACGAGCCTCGTTAAGTTCGCAATAATATTCCACCCACTAATTGCCCATTCCATTCAACAAATAGGCGAGCCTCGGCTTGGACTTCATGAGCCTGTAGTGGTGGAGGATGGCGAGGAGATTGGAGCGCCTGATAACCCCCGTGCGTGCAGCAGAAGTGGTGAAAGCCTCTACGTACTGGCTAATGATTGGCACGCTTGACAGTGATTGGCAGGGCTGCCATGACAACCTCACAACGACACCAAGAAGACCAATAGAAAAGCGAAACAAAATATTTCAATGCTACACTCACGGTGGATTTAGGGGGAGATATTATGAGGCTGGTGTCATTAGGCGATAGCTATTGAATCATTCAATCTTTACTCGTCGTTTCTTTTCCTTGATAATTTTCTTTCTCTCTCAGGTCATTTCCATGGTGTTCAGATCCCCTTTAGAGCTTTATCCCTCCCATTTCTTCCTGCCAAACTTCGCTGATCGCCCTCTGCTCTTGGCGAGCAGCGCGCCCAGCACCAGGTCTCCCGAAGACTTGTCAATGTTTCAGCTACCGACCCTCAACTTCTCGCCGGAGCAAGTGGCGAGCGTCTGCGAGACGCTAGAGGAAACCGGAGACATTGAGCGGCTGGGACGCTTCCTGTGGTCTCTGCCGGTGGCACCGGGAGCCTGCGAGGCGATCAACAAGCATGAATCCATCCTCCGCGCTCGCGCCGTGGTTGCCTTCCACACAGGGAATTTCCGAGACCTCTATCACATCTTGGAGAACCACAAGTTTACCAAGGACTCCCACGGCAAACTTCAGGCCATGTGGCTGGAGGCGCACTACCAGGAGGCCGAGAAACTCCGCGGTCGTCCCCTAGGACCAGTTGATAAGTATCGGGTGCGGAAGAAGTTCCCGCTTCCCCGGACCATCTGGGACGGAGAGCAGAAGACGCATTGTTTCAAGGAGCGGACGCGAAGTCTGTTAAGGGAGTGGTACCTACAGGATCCATACCCCAATCCCAGCAAGAAAAGGGAATTGGCACAAGCCACAGGACTGACACCCACACAGGTCGGGAATTGGTTTAAAAACCGGAGGCAAAGAGACAGAGCCGCTGCAGCCAAAAACAGGTCAGTTTCTTTTTCTGTTTTCCACAGTGAGAAATGAATTAAAGTCTTCAACTAATGGGATTTTAAATGCCAATATGCTTCGTATGGCTCATAAAGCGAAGAGGCGGAAGTGTAGACAGATATGGACGAGGGGGGAGAACTGAGGGTGCAGACTGGCGACATTTTTGTTTTTATCTCGAGTGAGAGGCAGCCAAATAGTAGCCCATAGAACTGAGGGCATGCGGTCCTGACTACCCTTTAGACTGGCATTATGCTATGAATAAAAATGATACTGTATAACTGACAGTTTAATAACTATACATTATGATTGAATGATTATTAAATATATAACCACTGTAAGGTGACTGTTAAGTTACGCAAAGCTTTGACTACGGTTAGCTACACTTCAGCCTAACCAGTCATGGACTTTCTAAAACCAAATAAATATTTCTGCACTGATTAGTTTTACAAAGTTTACTAAATTGGATGACATGAATTTCCTTGATGATTTTTTGTTTCAGCAGAATAAGAGTCAAGGGGGCTGTTTATTCTAACTCATAAGGGAGTGTTTGGTTAGAAAACCTGTCAGGGTCGCTTGTTTGTAAAATCACTAACCACTATCAAAAACCTCTTCAAGCAACTCTAAACTGTTGCTTAGCTTAATTATATCCGTACACTAAAATATTGTTTCATTTTAAAGAGAAATGCTGCACGAAATAGCCTTCTACAGCATTTTATATATATTTGTTTGGGATTTCTTGTGCCCCTTTTACTATGCAAATAATAATATGGTTACAATATTTACACACACGTGTAAAACTAAGCCTATATATATATGTACATATATCCTCAACAGAATGACACCTGATAGTTTGGGTAATTTTGCTTTCTTTACCCTTTCTTTTATTTTGCTTTGCAGCTATCATTGTCACAATTAATATCCGCTCTCAGGAATGACTTTGTCATTTGTGTAAATTCCTCATGGTTAAGGAACATACAGACTAGCCAGTAGGTGTGCGTAATTTACAACAACAACAATTATTATTATTGTTATTGTTATTATTATTATTGTGTCTGAAACATACCCTATTAATCATTCTCTTGTAGACCTAGCATGGTAGGCTACTAGTTTAACTACCACCATATTTGTAATATCTAGAAATTCCAAAATTCCTGCACCAAAATAAATTTATATAGTTTGCGTCTATTAGCCACATAAATAACAGTGAGACAAGACAGACAGATTCTTGAGTAAAACAAACATACATAAACTATGAATTATGGAATGTGGTGTAAAAAATTTGACCTCGTCTACTATGAAAGACTAACAATTGCATTCTTCAGGCAGTGGATTTAATCTTTCCCATCGACTGCAGATTACGTTAGGAGTCGTGTTGATCCAGAATATTAAAGAATGCTACTCGCATCAAAGAGAACACGGCAATGTCCAAAGGCAGGATTTTTCGCCATTCATTAGTCTATCTGCCGTATAATTGTATAACCTATCTGTGATGCACTGACTATTTCAGACCAGTTTTGTGCTGGGTGCTTTCTGTTCACAATAATTCACGTTGGGCAGGAGCAGCTGTCTGCAGTCGTTTAATACCACATTGAATGAGCGATAAGCCAGTAGCGTGCATCAATGCGTCCCCATTCAAATCAGTGACGGGAGAGGGCTCTGTTAAACGGAGGGATAGCCCTTATTCTGGTCTAATTGCGATGCTATTTTCTCGCTTTCTTTGCTCCAGGCTTCAACACCAAGCAATAGGACAGAACGGTATGCGGTCCCTTTCAGAATCCGGCTGCACTCCACACAGCTCGGCGGAATCGCCATCCACCGCGGCCAGTCCAACCACCAGCGTGTCCAGTATGACAGAGCGAGTCGACACTGGCACGTCCATTCTCTCAGTAACATCCAGTGACTCCGAGTGCGATGTATGATACAAAAAGAGAATTACTCACAGGGAACATGGACCTGATTTACAAAACAAACTATGAAATATCGGGGAAGATAAAAAAGGACCAATTGATATAATTATTAAAGTAAAATAAAAGCACGTCTTTTTCAAGCGCTTTCTATGGACCCACGACTCCTCTTGCCCCTGTCACTACTTGCATGATATCTATATTTTTTGTTATTCGGGGAAGACAAATAAGCCCCGAGAAAACATTTTTACGAGGATCACCGCAAAGAGGGAATTACCAGAATCCGGTGTTTGGTCGCCTTTTAATTTTAACTTCTGTTGTTTTTTATCAGTTGTAGTCCAAATGGTAACGCGCAAACAAGATGCAATCTTTTTTTTTTTGTATTACTTTTACGTTCATCAGACAATCATTTGAGTCCTAAGCACCTTTTTACTACACTCTGTCACTGCCTGTGTGGGTACTGGTTAACATGTGGAACTGAATCGTTATGACTGTATCAGATTTTTATTTTTATTTCAAGATTTTATATTGAATTATGTATATCTTAAATAATGTGATCTTTCTCCCAGTCTGTAATATAATAAGTGTAGAAACATGGCTGTATATAATATGCTCTACCGTTGCCATTCTCTTTTCTCTCCCTCACTTTCTTGACTTGGTGTTCCTACATGAGATATTTGTCAAAGCGTAAGACTAAGTGCTCTAGGCGTTCTGTTTGATTTTATACTTTATGAAGAAGCTAGCTGAACGTGTATTATCAGTCAATTTTATGCAAGACAAAAAGATAATATAAAATTGGAATTCTTCTTCATCGACAGCCTATAAGTCTTAGCCTGTTTCCCCGTGCTTCGCTCAAAGCGCTTATTATTAAATGTTTATTTCTTGCGTGTTTATGTTAATGTATACATTTCTAAAAAAAAAAAAAAAAATCAAATACAGTATTCCATTTTGTTACATGGGCTGTAGTAAGTCTTTCTTTGCGGGTAGACATTTTCATCTGGACAATACTCTATAGCTCTAAAAGGTTCCGGAATTCATACTGAGTGGTTGTTGACATGCTGGATTGGTTGTGCAAGTGCTTTCTCCCTGGATAGGCCACATATTGTCTTAAGAACTCCTTGCTTGTAAAAGGCAATATGCGCGGATGGAAAATGCCCAGCGTGTATTAACCAAAGTCCCAGCCAGTGTGGCGCACCACTGGACTTAGCTTTTGCTAATGGGTATAAGTGAATGCAGAAATTAAGCAAACGCGCCATTAAATGGGCTAATCGTCTTCGGCTCCTCCCCTGGCCTGATCTACCATTGTGGGCCGCTGAAAGAGCTTTTCTCTAGCAAGCAAAGAAAGCTTTCCCCAGGCCTTCCGCCCTACAGAAAGCTACATTCGCAAAACAACTTTCACACTAGCAGCGAGAAAAAAAAAAAACATGTTCCCGCTTTTAGACAAAACCCTGAGTTTAAAGCTCCTTACAGTGCGTTGCCCACAAGCGCCCAAAGCGCTTGGACTTTTAGGTGTTTCTATAAATAAATGCCAAAAAATGGAACTTAGCTACAAGAATGGAGCAATATGTTGGCTTTCTATAAAGAGTCAACATAGTGTTGACAACATACAGAATGACACACAACCACCAAAGCATAGTTTGTGTACAATTCAGTGAACTTCAATAAATATAAGACCGCTGCGCCTTAGAGCCAGTGCAGAGACGCAGCCTTTCATTGTGGATTCAAAGTGAACAATTGCTGAAAAAAAGCCTTTACTAAGTGTTTCCATTGCACACACCTGTAGCAAGGCAGAATACAGATAATTTTTGAATTTATGTACCTTTCAGTGAATTGTGTGTGTGTGTGAGAGAGAGAGAGAGAGAGAGAGAGAGACAGACAGAGAGAGAGAGAGAGAGAGAGACAGAGCGCATGTGTCGGTGTGTATTTGATTTGAGGACATGTGAATTTCTATGTAATTCACTAATCTTCGCCAACTTTGCAATTTATTTTCTGGGATATACGTTCTTTTCAGACTTAATTTACAAAACCGTGGAGACACACATTTGATCCAGTGGTAGCCTAGCTGTTGACGGCACAGCCAACCAATTAAGCTATAAAATCGTAGACCTAACTGATCGATTGCCAAAATGGCACCTGTCGCCTGACATCCCCCCCAACCAACACACGCCACCCCCGAAAAAAAAGGGGGGGGGGGGGTGGTGGATGTAGGAGAACTAAAAAAAATCTGATTGGAGTGCAATTATCAGTAGTTGATTGCGACTGAAGTAAATCTGCATTTAAGCCCTTTTCACCTTTTAAGTCCATCTGCGGAGAGAAGATAGGGCCTATCACCGACCCTGGACCGCTGAGCTCGCTGCTCTGCCGGGCCCTGATCCTTATCCCTGCCGCCCCCCTCATTTGACATTATGGTATATTGGCCGCGACAAGTCCCAGTTATGATTAAGATTAAATTGGCCCTAAATTGGAGGACAGTTTTTTTCTTTATCAATAAATGTAGGCTATGGGCATTTGGAGGATTGATTTGAACGGACGGAGGCAAATGACACATCATATCGCCAAGCCCAAATCTCCAGAAAATCACTTGTTTTACACAAACTTTAATTAGATCTAGGCCGGTATAAATCGGACGAACTATGGTAGTCTCGGCGTTATCAACGGACACCCTTAATGCCACTTCAAATTAATTGTGTTCAGTTAAAACAGGCTCAAAATGATGCGGGGCACAATTAAATGACAAGACATATACACATCACTCCATCACATGCTATAAGCTTTTTTCTCAGGGACCTATTTCCCAGTAGCGACCTGTTACTATAATAACCGTGTGTTGCTGCCAAGTAGTTGGTTATAACAGAAGCCAAAGCTAATTGCCGTGGCAGTGTTTGATGGATTAGGTCACTGTTGAATTATCCAGCACTATCAATGGGAGTGATGTGTGCCTGGTGCGTTCATGCCGTTGTAGGCTACGCTCGCATCCACACACAATGGAACTTGGGTGAAAGCTATCGCGGTGAGCGATACTCATACGTGAATGCGCGCAGAAAGAGAACCAGAATGTGAGACAAGTGCAACGACAATGGAAGTGCCATTTTTTCTCTCCTTCCAATCTGTACACGTGTTGTTCACGGTGCTTGTGTCAGAAACGGCAGAATGGACTATTTGTCCTATTCCCATAACCTTTTCCGCGCAGAGGCTACTGGGCATTATTGGGCTACAGACTGCATCGAGAAAGGCCTAGGCTGGCCTGTTTTTTCTCAGATTTCATCGGTTAACTGAACACAACTTTTCTATTCGTGTGTATTCATGCAGCTCTCAAAGAACGGCAGCTCCCTTTGACCCGGATTCAGAGCATGTAGTAGGCTAGATGAAGCCTAGGCTACAAGAAAAGCTGTCCCTGGCAGGTCTGGGCCGTTTCATTCTGTCCGACACCACTTTTCTCTAGAAAAAGCCTTGTGAAGAGTTATTCAGAGGGGAAAAAATATCAACAGGACTATTTTTTGACATATGTCAAATATGTTTGTGGGTTTTATGCTTTTAAAAAGTAATTTACTGTAACATTACGGATGTTACAATAGCAGTTCGTCTTAATCATCAAATTGAAGTTTATCAACTTGTGGTCTTTAGAGGGCTAAACTACACAGCTGATTTTACATTTAAAATTTTGGTTGGTGCTTTTATCCAAAACGACATTACTTGCATCCAAGCTACAAGGGAAACCTGACAGTTGCAATAAATATTACCTTCGCACAAAGTACAATACACACACGGCCTCACATTTAGCAGTAAAAACAATAATAGAGAGGAACAAGTGGCCTAACTACAAAACAGTTCATTTCTGCATTCCCTTACTGTTGGCTGTTGTGTTTAAAGAAGGAGAGGGAGAAAAAGAAAAGGGGGAGAAAAAGTTAGAGCGTTTTGTAAGATGATGGAGAGGGGACTTCCCAGTGCGCTGAAAAGTAAATAAGTAAAAACAAGCGGCCCCTTCACACAGAGTCTGACTTCTGGCTCGGCCGCCATGGCTCGGCCTAAGATCGGGGTGTCCTCACTCAGAATACTACGGGGATTTAAAACTGTAATTCTATTAAATAGTAATTGGAGGGTCACGAGAGGCTATGATACAGGCTCAGCGGTATGAAAGCCGGCCGTTTGAACTTTAATTTGGAGTCGCGGGCAGATGGGATCATAGCCTTTCCGGGATGCTTACCGTTTTAAAACTGGTCGGCACAAGGGGAAATGCTCTAATGCAGATTAGTACCATACCGACCACCTCTCAAACACACACACACATACACACACACACACACACACACACACACACACACCTTTTTGAAAATAACATGAAAGCAAACCAAACTTTAGCCTGTTTCATCTAAAACACACCTCCGTTGCACACATCATTCTTCTCAGACTGACACATACACACACTCACAGAGGTTAGCGGAGGGGAGGGGGTGTGGGGAGCGCTCTGATCTCGCGCTTGCTGCACACTGGGCAGACAGAGCGAGAGCAGCTTAAAACGCCGCGAGCACCTGTGTTTTCAACAGCTATTCTCATGCCATCTTAATAGCATTATACTAATGTATACACAGATAGGCCACATCAGCGCAAAACACACACACACACACACACACACGTACACACACATACACACACTCCCTCTCTCACACACACATACACCGACTTGTGCTGTATTTTGGAATGGTTTCCATGCACTGTCCCTGACTGCCCTTAGATCACCCAGATATGATCATTGTCCTTCGCTTTGCATTCCAAGTGATAACTCTACATAATATAACTATGGCGACAAGCGACTAATGTATTAGTTTAATGCGTATTTAATTGTAGCCTGCTTACATTGTATGCCAATTTGAATTTGATGGACCATAACTACCCATATGTGAACAAGATGCGCTATACGCAGTACCCACAAGAAAATGTTTTTTGTTTTTTTTTTTAATTATATTATTCATAAACTGAAAACAGCAGTTTTCAACAGTGTTTAGTTAAAGGTGAAATATTCATTGACCAATTTACAAAACATTATAATATATTTTTTCTAATAATGTTATGTTTTCGAGAAGAAATATTTGGCATTCTGTTTTGATTGTTCGGCACCTAACACTGTACCTATGTGGCTTTTAAAAAACACACACACACACCTTAAGTGGTTTCCCCTAATTATTACAAAATATAAACTATTTAAGAGGTCATCTCGCTGTAAGACTGTTTAAAATAAGTTAAATAGATCAGCAGAATAAATTATGGTGACATCAATTAGAGCTCTATACGTAACAAATTAAACTCTGCGTGTGTGTGTGCATGTGTATGTGTGTGTGTGTGTGTGAGAGAGAGAGGGGTGTGTGTGTGTGCATATGAACGTGTCATGAGTGAGTGGGAGAGATTTTGTCCTATGTGTCATATCTATCAACAAAACGCTGTACCACTCAGTTCGAACTGCTCCCTGCCCCTGCTATGTGCTCCCTCGACCGTCCCTTACCGTCTCGGCCCTCTCAATTAGCGGCGCTCTTTTTGGAGCCCCGCTGTGAGAGAGGGGTCGCCCCCTCAGCCGCCAACAGCCCTCACCGCTTCCTAAGGCGATCGGCCCCGGCAATCATGAAACCATTTATAAATTGGCGCATTCTGTAAATAATCTTTGACATCCTGACAAAGACGGCATTGGTCAGTAGTCTATTAGCAAGAAACCATTTAGACAGATGTCATGTTAGCTGCTCTTTGGTGTTTCGGGGGAACACATCTCTCGTATGAATTGACGATTGTTTTAGACTCAGGCAATGAACGTTCAGCTCTATTGTTCGACCCAGGAAGGTTTTTCAAGCCAAAACGGACCTCTTTTTCAAGCACACTGAATGCGCTCGGTAGACAGGGCCACACACCCAAACCCGCTCAGCCGAGGACCAATTTTGAGCGACAGATTGCCCTTTCAGCTGAAGGCAATAATCACATTTTACCCTCTCGTTTTACCTTCGGGAGATGACACCAAATTCCAACTGGTGTTTCAGAGTTGGTTTGGACTGCAGTGGAAATTGACTGGATTAATTCAAACACCATTTTGTAAAGTTACATTTGAGAATTGCAACGTTTGAGCCTGTATCTTTTAATAAACACAGTCAGAGATTGACACAAGTGTATATCAAAACAATAATCGAAAACTTGTTATAGCCAAACCAATAGGCGCGCAAAATGTAGTCTATTAGACGCAAGAGGAGGGACTCTAATCATAAGCTATTTTCTTAAACGAGTCTAACCAGGAACAAAATAATTAAATAATAAAAAAAGATATATTACATCATTTGGGCATTATAGACACACATTTGGTAACACCGAATTATCATGGCTTAAATTTTAGACCGTATATTCATAAAGGATTGAGGCTATAAAAGACCATAAAACGCCTCTCTTCGTGTGATGAACACGTCCTATAGGCTATTTAAGATCTCTCATTGACTACAGGCTAAGCTCAAGTAAAAAAATAACATAACGCTTACATTTCAAAACTCTCCAGTAGGCTACTGGCTCGATCTGCCATTTTAAACCATCTTTTAAATTGTTCCCATAATATTGAAATTGAACATATTTATTTAAGACAAAATGAATTTCTAAAAATGACGTGTTCTATAACAATGGAACCAAACTGCTCTTGTGAAATCAGTAAAAAAAAGTCAGTATTTAGCATACATATATCTACAAATGCTAAGCTTGATAAAGTGCGAACTTATTCCAAATAATATGTTAATCAGTCATACAAGTTATACACAAAATACGCTGTGCCACTTCAAGTCGGTTGGACTGACTCTTGACAAAAAATGGGACATTGACTCGGGTCTGGTTGCTCTTATCAATTTAACCTCAGTTTAGAGCCGGGGAATGGATTGCCCATGGAACTGAGCCCATACTCGCAAACAACCCCTGACAGCGTCGATTCTTTACAAACGCTATCACATTATTTACCGAGACTGGCGGGCCTGTAGGTCAAACAGAAAAGAAGCCTTCTACCGCCACCTTGCGGATAAACACTTGCGCACGGAAGAATTTCACAACAGTCGGTAAAAGCCTCGAAATCAACTCAGCCATTTACAGACAGACGGCTCGCTGGGATCCTGATGCTAACAGCAGCAGTGAAGGGAATTTGTCGTGTTTAAGTAGACCGAGCGGCCTTCCAGCAGAGAAGTATGCCTGCTGACATGGTTTTACGCGAAGAACATCACTCAAATACATTCAGGCAAAATCCGACAGCTCCTTTGCCCCAGACAACGGCTGGTCGGACTATGATAGGCTCCTTTAATCACCAAACATATGCACAGCAGCGCAAAACTCAAGCAGTGCTGACGCCTAACGCACTGGCCCCTCTGCTCCACTGGTGAGTCAAGTCCGTGTGGTCAAGCACACATCAGATTCAGATATCAAGAACCTTTGCCATTCCCCCTTGTGGAGCACCAAAGTTGCCATTCATGTTGTGACATGTCAGAGAAATCTCAGTATGATCTACACATTCATGGATAGGCTATTTGGGGATGACAGCCTTGTTAAAATGTAGCACAAGGGCTGTGCTATATTTGCTGTATATTATGTATGTATGTATGTGCAAGTGAACAGCTGACCCTCGAAGAGTCGGTGAGCCATAGACTTGTGAAGGCATCCAAGTCATGGACTGAGTAGATCTCTTTCCTCTACAGCATTTGACTTCCATGTTTCAATTTTCAGCGTTTAATTTGACCCATTTCTCTCTATGGAATTCCTAAGATGGCAGGTCACAGTTCAGACGCACCTACTGCCCCGGCCGAGGGAGAGCGGAGCCCACGCGCCCCTGTAGATACCAGCTACCAGGGGACAGTGGTGAACAAGCGTGCGCATAAATGTTTCATCTCGGGGAAGTCAAATGATGTTGGAGCACTGAACTGGTTTTCCATTTGTGCAAGATCGAGGAGTAAAACGACATACCGTGTAATGGAATCCCGGCTCCCTGGTTAATTTTTCACCAGTGATACCCAGACTTTTTGAGCTTCCGACGTGAAAATCTAATGGCCGTTGCTGGAGCGCGGCCTTTCAGAGTTTAAACTCCGGGGTAAGAGCCTGTGCGCACGCGGCCTTGCTCTAAATGGACAGTGAAACATGCTCGAGGCTACAGGACAACCATTACTCTAAAGTCCCGATAGGCCATCGGCACCAGCCCCACCACAGCCTGATATCAACCACTGTGCATTTCCACTTACTGCTCATCTTCCAAAACACTTTTAACCCTCTTTTAGTTCATAAAAGCATGACAGAAATAGACACCCAACACGAAGGCTTACACCCCACACAAGCCCAACGTTTCATGTGCTGTACAATTGTCCTTGTAATATGCCTCTACCAAACCATATCAATATCAGGTCATCAATGTTATTGCCAACTTCCCTGCCCCAAGTTCATTTCTGTCCCAAATACCCCAACATGGTACACATACAGCATAAACCTGAGAAAAGTGAATTTGAATGGAAATGAAATGACAGGACCAAACAGCAATGGCTGGACAAGCAGGGCAAACCTTTCTCCCTAGGCTGTGGCCCAACGTCATAGATCTACAGTAGCAGCCGCTATAGTTTATGTAGGAGTACCCCAAAGTACCCTAAAGTGAGGCTACCTTTAAGTGCAACTTCTGTCTAAATTCACTTCTGTCAACGTCCCTTTCCTGCTGCTTCATTTCCAATATAATGAGCTTAACGCTACCTCTCAGATGGCTCTTGGGTGAGAGGCAGAGGTGTGGCTAGGATGTCATCATTGGGTGGACATTAGGCTTGCTTGAGAGGCAAAAAATAAAAAAATTACTAAATGGGTGCAAACACGGGTGGCATCATTTGTTTCAAAGTAGTACTGCTGAACATACGTTGGTGAACAACACATTGCTGATATGGGCTAATAGCATATACAACACAACAATATAGGAGATTGTCGTTGACTTCAGGAGAGGTCACACCCAACACCCACCACTGAACATCAATGGCGCTGCTGTGGAAACAGTGAGCAGCAACAAATTCCTGGGGGTGCACATCAGTGAAGACCTCTCCTGGACCACCAACAATGCATCACTGGTGAAGAAAGCACAGCGGGGCCTCTACTTCCTCCACAAGCGCAAGCAAGCAAGAGCCTCCTAACCCATCATGGGCACTTTCTACAGGGACACCACTGAGATCATCCTCATCAGCTGCATCACTGTGTGCGGTGGAAGCTGCACTGACTACAACAGGAAAACCCTGCAGCACATAGTGAACACAGCTGGAAAGATCATTGGCGCCCCACTCCCCTCCCTGCTAGACACATACATCCCGCCTCACCTGAAAAGTGACCATGATCGTGGGCGATGCCAGCCACCCCGGACACAATCTCTCCAGCCTTCTGCCCTTTGGAGGGAGATATAGAAGCATCTGTGCCCGCTCCACCAAACTAGCAAACAGCGTTATCCACCAGGCTGTCAGGAAACTGAACTCTCGTCCTCTCTCTCCCCTCCCTCCCACCCCCCTTTTAACTTTGCACCCCAAAAAACTCTGGGCTCTGAAGTTGCTGCTGTTTTTGTTTCTGTATACAGCACTTATTTGGACTACTACAACACATCTGTTGCACAATTACATTTTTGCACTTACATATATTTTTTAATAACTCTAAACACTGAAGTTGCTGCTGGTTTTGTATATAGAATTCCCTTTCCAGCTGTCCCCCCCCCACCCAAAAAAAAAATAAAATAAAAATAAAAAATTTTCACAGGTTGTTAGACATCTTATTTTTATAGTAATTAATTCAATGGCTTAATCCTAATGTCATCCCCCCATCATCCTAAAGCCAAAGACTGGCAACTGGCATGACTTGGCTCCATGACTGATCCATGTCAAGTCTGAGGGCTAAGGGTTAAGAAGGGACACTGGGATTCAGCATTCGCTTCTCAGCCATTTTACAGTTTTAATTTGCTCTCTCTTGCAGCATGCAAACTTGGCATAGGCTAATTTTTCATTTTTTACATACCATAGGCTACGTGCTAACCATGCTTCTGTTGATTAAGTAATTGACTTTCATGGATGGATTCCATTTATTAAAAGACATTTGGTTTGGTTATTTTCTCCATTGCTGTTTTCTAGGTCGAATTCTGTAAATGCATCAGCTAGCAAACTAACAGGCAAGTAGAAGAGATTCTACAGCTCAGCGCACTCCTATTTTGCCACACTGTTTCACATTCCTTTACGCTACAGACAGAATCTGATTATTTACCTATTATAACAACTGGTTTGCCAGCAACACTGAAATGGATACACTTCCCAGGTATGTGGTAGATCTCCTTGCATTGTGACTTTAATTAGCCTAATGATGCGACAACGTTTTTGACTTCAGGCTGAGATTGCCAAAGAATGCAGCTGCCTTAAGAGCTACATGTATCAACTCATCTTAGCAAGAAAGAAAAATACAAGGTCCAAGTAATACTTTTAGTGAAAAAACAAAACAATAGAATAAAATAATATTAACGATAAGCTAAAAGAAGATTCCTGTATACATGTATGCTATTTGTAAACCTGCTAATCCAAATATTGAATAGTTTCATCTGAGGCACTACGCAGTTTTAAGTGTTGGATAGGGATAGGGTTGAACAGATGGAGAATATTAGCCTATAGTTTTGTAAAAGACAAATATATAATCTTACTGACAGAAACTAAAAATTCAGTAACTGCTTGTGACGGGAGCGTCAGTTTTCACCATCAACAGAGTGCAATATTAAAAAGGAAGCCTAACGACGTTAAAAGCCTACAAAACAGTAGGTGACTCTTCAGAAGGCTATTCCCTTTCCACACTAACCCTCTGACTGCTTTGTGTTATACAGATGGTCTCATGGATGCCTATGACGAGTGTGTTCATTCTTAAAAAGGAAACACTGGTCCGAATTCAGTGTTGGTGGTATGCGTACATATTTCATGAGAGCTCGAATAAGGCTGAGTCACTGGATTTGTAAACTAGCTCTGTTGAAAGGCGCTCACTCACTTCTTTGGTCATGCATTTTTTAAAGAGTGCTGTGGTCGAGTGCCCTATGCTCACAGGAAAGGCATATCGCCAACAGTTTGAGTCTTGGAGACTATTAGCTGTAGCGAAGCAAGACTGGCGGGATTGCGCTGATTGAGACTTACCCCTGCACGTGACGGTAGCATAGGCTACTCAGGAACAAACGCCAGATATCATTGCCATGACAAGCCCATCCTGGTTACTGCTAGTGACTTTTTGCAGGTGAACCTAAAGGAAAAAAAGAAAATAGACAGGCCTATGTGTACTGTAGCCGAAGTTTCCACACCGTGGCACAGCTGAGGTCATTCTTGCTATGATGGGCCTGTTTCAATTTGATATATGGCTGTGAGTGTGCAATTGACCACTGAATCAATATGCAAGTTACAGAACAACTCAGTTTTCTCACCAGTATTCGCGAGGTTAATCGCCAGGAAAAGCACGATCTGCACACTGCAGCCAAGGAGGAGTAGGCCGACTTGGCCCGTCGCGCTGAAAAACATTTTCCTTTCTCAGCATGCTGTCCTCTGCTGACGTCTACTGGACGAACGTGATACTGCAGGTTTGAAAACCTTTTCGTTGTATGAAAACATCAACATCGCAACCTATAGCCTAGTACATGCAATATTTGGTAGTTTTTGGGATATTTCAGTCATGCATCAGCATTATACTTTCCTTGACATTGTTGAACTTTATGAAAAGCATCCCTGAATGTTAAGACATCTTGGTCATTTTGGTCAGCTACACATAACAGGATTTTAAAACACAAAAAATATTTATTTTTTATTAAAACTTTTAGGAAATCACTTCATTTGCAGAGTCTGTAAGCTGCCAACTACCCAAAATTTCTATGAAAAGCTGGATAATCAGAAAAGTGGGAAAAAAGAGTAATGGTGTCTATGTGTCACCTTTTTGCAACAATGGCAGTTTATAAGTGAAAGAATTTTCAAATTTTTAATAAAACCAAAAATATTTAGTGTGTTTTCAAATCATGTTTATGTAGCTGAAGCCAACATCAGTCTTATAAGGCCATTATATCTTAGAAGGAAAGAGGAAATATCAGTTATTTTTCTTAAATTCATGAGAAATTGGAGTGGAAACAACACACACACACACACACACACATTTGATGATATTGCGTGTTTGCCTACCGTTTCTTCAAGTCAACTGCCACTAAACTCCTCAGTTTCTTAATAACATAGGGGCTTTTGGTTTGATTGAAAGACAGAGAGAGTTCTTCCACTCATGCTGTAAGTATGCCAATGTGCAATCTGTCAAGAGCTTGAATAAAAAGTCATTTGATCGAGGAGAGACGCAGCTGTGTCTTATTGAAAACAGGCTTGTATGTGGTGCGCGAGTGTGTGTGTGTGTGTGTGGTGCGTGTGCATGTATGTGTGTGTGGGTGTGGTGTGTGTGTGTGTGTGTGTTTATGTATGGGACAGTGCTAGGGGGGTTGCATGTTTGAGTCATTCACAAACTGTGTGCACTATGTGAATATTGATGAAATGACACAGTGCACAATTCAGTTTAGTGATGTTACTGAGGATGAGGACTACACAGAAGACAGATTCCATTGCAGTCCTCATTCTGATTCCAGATCTGTGTCAAGATCTCTAGTTCAAGTGCTTTTATTTGCCACATGCACACTTGTAAACAGTATACAACTTATAGTGAAATGTGAAGCTGATAGGCGTCACTGACTTTGCAAACAAGAGATAAACAGTCATGGCAGTCATACTATACTGCCCATTATATTGCTCTTGACACTTACAACAACAGCAAATAAACAACTGAAAGAAAGTGAACTGAAAGCTGAGTGCAAGCCAGAAAGGGAACAATCACATAATCACATAGGCCTGTTGAAGTCCTGAGAGGAGAGTAATTGGTGTCTCGATGGGAGAAGCTCCTCCTTAGCTGCTCAGTATTGGCAACCACTGGGGTGTGTTATGCCCTCATAGATTTAATATGTTGACTATTCGCTGAACCAGGGGTTTGTGGGGAGATTTTTTTTTAGTGAGGGTACGTGATTTTAATGGTGCAGACCTAATTGCCTAGGACCTAGGTCACACATATCTTGAAAACTGACGTCGAAAGCATCGCTGCATGATTACGGTCATCCCATAACATTATGTAGCATTTGCTTATGACAATAGAGAGCTTTTTGGAGAAGTTTGCTTGACATCTGCACTTTTTGCCACCATTTGCCACCAACACCTTATTAATATAATGCTATAAGTGAATACTTAATATTTAAAAAGTTAGAAATACATAAATGATCTTTTCCAAGAAGTGGGGAGACTCCCACGTCCCCGTGTCCAATGCCCACTACACCCCTGGAGCGAACTGGATATAGGCAACTTGCATAATTTCGCTTTGGTTTGTGTTGTACTGAATTCCGTTGTTCTCATACCTGCTGACAGCACTCGGCAGCATGAAACAACAGGACTATGGGTTGATTCACTCCGGATAATCCTTTTAATGCGGGGTTTTAAAACAGAGTGTTCGTCCACACACAGGTTTTAAAATATGTTTCTGTAGCAGATTCTCTGAGACTACCATCAATAGTCCATGCCCAGTCACATTAGCCTTAAGTTTCACAGACGCAGAATTTTTGGTGGGGCAATCAACAAACAGAGGGCTCTAGTCTATTTATCGGAGGGCTCTATTATTTAAGGCAGGCTATGAGTCAAGGGCTGATCCAATCTTTTTAAACTTAAACACCTCCAGCAAGTAATTGTTTCTCACTACTGAATGGCCAGACCCTCTGTACAAACGAAGTGTAGAACGAGGGACTGGTTTATTACCAGGCTAGGTAAGAGGACATGTGTAGGGAAAAGCACCCAACAGTAAATGAGTTAAAGGTGTTTTGATGTTCAATTAAATGTCTCTGATGCTTTAAAAATCATGATTTATTTTGTTGTGTCCTAGGGTGCATTTTTTTTGTGTGCAGGTTTGTATCAAACCTGGAGGTTCAACTGTTTTTTTGTTAAGAGTGTCATGCATGGAGCAACACTGAAATCTAGTCACAAGAGGAGAATGACTTTGTGGAATCTCTTGATATTATCACTCATATCAGAACGAAAGGTTGAAGTGACACATGATTATAGCTCAGGCCACTGATTGTAGTTTTGCCCTCCATAAATGTGTCCAAATCTATTGTATCATGTAAATGCAGTTTTATGGTGAGATTTTTGCATAGCTCATTTCTGTGTGCAATTTGCAGGTTAATCACAGCTATTTGTCTGCATGATGAGTTAACGTAATTTGTTTATGTGGAATTTGGCAAGTCAGTGTCTGTGCCTTTGTTTGTTTGAAATGAACTCCGTCAGATGAAAGTATCAAAGTAGAGAAGGTGCTTATAGCAAACGTATAAACATCAGCGTTTGAGTGCACCTCCTCTTTCTCAATTCAATGTTAAATTTGAAAATGGGTTAGACCCAACTATCACACAAAACTCAAAAACTAATTTGAAAGCAAAATTCAAAATAAGCTTTCTTAAGATCAGTATAAAATTGACATGAAAGAATAACTAGATTTCATTGAAAGGGAGGATTTGAAGTGCACGCAAGTTATATTTGTGTGTTTTTTTTTTTTGGTAGAGCAAAGCCCATACTTAATTCAGTGCTTCAACCGATTATATATATGTTCCAAGTATCCCCTGTGATCATATGTTCTCAGTATTTGAATTCAACATGTTATTTTCAAAGTTATAGATTTGTGTTTTGCGCCTGCATTGAAGGAAGGAGGGAGGAAAAAAGAAGACAAAGAAGACAACGTTGTGAAATGAAAAAGAAAGTGCATACATATTATTGCCACTAGGTGGTGCTATTTGACACCTCATGAGGTTCTAAACGTAAACACTGGAATACGCTTCAGTTTTGTTCCATGATGGACTACAAATGTGCCAGTGCGGATGACTGGATTTAGGATTGCAACAAAATTAGGTAGGCCAACAACATGAAATACTGTCCTCATTGTCTTCATTGCTTCCAGTGGCTTTGCTAAAACACAAGGCAAGACTCCACCAGACATCCGTCAACATCTGATACTGGTGCACTCTTTTCCATTTCCACTTCAGTATTTCAACTGAATACATAAATACCTGATAAATTATATGCACAGTTCATATTACTATTATTATTATTATTATTATTATTATTATCATTGCTGTAGAGGCAAACAATACAAATTTTAATCATGTCTGAAAATTCTACACAAATATTAACATTTAGGTGTATGTAGTGTATAGTTAGATTATATTATTGTGTATTTTAGAGTGTGTAGTTAGATAATCCTGTCTAGGTGTTTCATGCAGGGTTACTGTTGTATAACGTAAAATGGAGCACGAGGAGATGGATTTGGCAAGATGCTTTTGTGGACACTGCACTATTATATAAGAGTGCAGAGTCAAAAATGCACTTTTTCACAAGTGAAGTATTTTCCATGCTCTGTGGTGAAAAGGCTGCCCCAGCTGTTCCTCCAAATGCCCTTTCTCCAAACACGGTTGTCAGATGTAACTGTATGACTTTCCGCATATCTGAGGTGAAACCCTGTGTCAGACTGATACTCAGGAGGAATCTCATCCGGTTCAACCAATTTTTGTTGTACTCACAGTCTTTTGCATACATGGTGTGATCAAACAGGCTTATAGATAAGTTATCGATATGTTTAGAGGATATACAATGCTTGATGGTTCATGTTTCATAATTTCTTTTACCTAATTAGGTAGGGATTTTAATCTTTTTTCCTCAAATTTACAAATACTTGGATTTCCCCTTCTGAAATAGAATACAACAAAACTAAACTATAAGCAGCTGATCATTACAGCTATAACAACCTTCCATTGCTACAACTCCTTCAAACTACTAGTCCTTTTATCAAACTTCTGCTATCATGTGGCCTCGGCTTAAGAGAGCCCATTTAAATGATAGCAAAGCTAAAATTATTTTGGACATCATCTCTCCCTATGTTTCATGATGCACAGCAATTCACATTCTTTGTCCCAAATTACAAAGAGAGCTTGAAAACAATTTCTAATCTTAGAGGGACAGGCATTCTGGCAACAAAGCAGTTTCAGGAAAGTTAAGGGTATTTTCTTAAGTAATCAAATATGTCTGACCGCAACCAAAGACATGTACATCAGTCTAAAAGTGCAAGTGGCCAAAACCTCAGACAGTCGACACTTATTTTTCATTCCACAGTCTTCATATTTTCATAACTCTGAGAATTTCTGTGGCAGCATTCCATGTACTGGCTGATGAAAAGAGAGAGAGAGAGAGAGAGAATCTGTTTAGTTTTGTGAAGGCTTGAGATTTGTGACTGTCTTTTATCTCCAGTGAGCTACAAGTCTTCTGGACAAGATAATATATTAGATAACCCCACCCACCAGCCCACAACAACGATAGGTGAACATCCATCTTTATGTTCGATGGAAAAAAGATTAATCCCGTGAGCAAAGTTATCATGTGAAAGATGACCAGACTAGGGCCACTAGTCTGCCACTCAAGACAAGCCATTGACGTTAGAGCATAGCGGCCAATCAAATCACATCCCTCCCCTTAGTGATCCAGAGGGGCCGTGTAGATAGGATGGGTGTGATTTTGGCTTCATCTGCACCGATTTATTTGACTTCTCCATGTAGAAAGACACTATTTAGAGGGCTCAGACTGTGATGAGAGTGAATGAAGTCATGAATGAAGATAATAAAGTAAGTCAGATGACTGAAGAAAGCCAATTATGATGACATAAACATTGTTAAATCAAAAGGGAAACAATGGGTAGCATTGAGCTGTGTGGGACTAGATCTTCTATGTTCTAAGTCCATATGGATGTGCACAGAGAGAGAGAGAGAGAACGGGGAAGAGAGAGAGAGAGAGAGAACGGGGAAGAGAGAAAGAGAGAGAGAGAGAAAGAGAGAGAAAGAGAGGGCAAGCAAAGACACATGGACTGATGTCATTACTGCATTCTTTACTCCATTATTGGAGAAACCAGGAATCATCTCTTGGGTTGTGTCTACTCTTCTTGTTGTGTTTACACTATAATTTTCATAACATTTCGGATGTTTTATTCAGTGTTTGTATACCTGTGGAGTTCTCAGTCGAAAGAAGACAAAAAATAAGCAAATGGATCAAAGTAATTCAAGGCACCTACAGTCGTACCCAAAGATGACATCGACATTGTAAGTGTCATTATGTTCACTCACACAAACATCTTACATTCCCTCTCTTTGCTTCCAGGAACTTATTTCCAATAGAATCTTTCGATCATAGAATTACACAGGCCCAATGTAAAAAGTGTAATATTTTAAAAAGCATAAGCTCATGCAAACATTTTTGATATTATTAGATGACAATGCATTTATTATTATTATTTCACTAATTAAACCGCAGCTGTAATTTCTGACCAGAATACGAAAGTAGTCTGCCTAAACATTAAATGAACACAGTAGGATTGCATAGCCATTGCAGTGTCACTCTTTATTCACCAGGGGGAGCAGCGGGTCAAAACACACACTCAAAAGTTGAACTTACTTACCTGAGGCCTCTGTGACCAAACAGTTGGTTTTGCCTGAGACAGATTAGAGTAGAATCTGGCTAAAAATGGCAGATCTACACAAGTGCTTTGTGTTTAACTCGTACCCTCTCTGACAGTCTAATACATCATTGTGGAACACAGTTCACACTGACACAATTGCTGATCATTTTGCAAGATGGTAAGAGAGTGTGTAATAAATCATTTTAAATGATTATCTCTTGATCATTACATAACATACATTGACTGACAGATTGATTGGTTGATTGATTGATCAGTTGATTGATCTGCATTGTACAGGCTGCATACAGTTAATTGTTCCCAAAAAACATCCTTGCACCATTATCTTCTGCCAACATGTGATCTATCTTCAGTTCTGATCAGTCAAGGGGACTTGGTGGTCACTTGCCCGCCTTGAGACCGACCAAAATCTTAAAAGTGTTCAGGACTGAGCCTGATGTCAAACTCGGACAGGATTTCACCACTGATCAACCACTATGATAAGTTCAAGGCAATAGTCTCAGTTGTTTAGCTAACAGTTGTTCAGGCACTTGGGTGACACTTTTAGAAGGCAGAAGGATAACTAGGACTGCTTTTCCAAAGCGCTACTATCCAATAACCACAGTATGTTCAGAATAATCATCTGTCTGTCATTTACCATGCCTATGGGAGATGCAGTCTTTGTAGATGCAGAGAGAGAGAGAGAGAGAGAGAGAGAGAGAGAGAGAGAGAGAGAGAGAGAGATTAACTCAGAGTTTATAGAATCTTCTCTCCTCTATCCTTCATGTTCAAATACAGCAAAACAAGCATAGGCAATATTAAAAGGCAAGCAAGTTCTCTCTCTCTCTCTCTCTGCCCCTCTCTCTCTCTCTCTCTCTCTCTTTCTCTCTTTCATGGCTGATTCTCTGTCACGGATTGATATTAAAAGCAATCTGACAGTCTGAGCCATTAGTTTGGGTCACTTAGTTTGATCGTCAGAACATGACCAACAACATAAAGTATTACAAGATGCAAACAACACTTCAGTACCAAAATGGAAGAGTTAAACTCAATAACAACTGTATATAAGTGAGTCGAGTAGTCTTAAATAAGTATATATATATTGTGTATATTTGTAATGTGTCACACACTGATAGTACTGTAAATTGTCAGGCAGTTAGCCTATAATTGACAGCTGTGTAACATTTCAGGGGACCTTAATTTCTAATAAACAGTAAACACGTGAATTCATAGACAGACAGTCATGACAAAAACCTCTATTCAACCTGAAGTCCTCTGTAGCTATCCAACTACTACAGACAACTGAACACACTGGCTCTATCCTACTTCTCCGTGGCACTGGGAGTGAGAGAGGTCTCTTCTACTTTGGCAGAATGGAAAACACCATTCAAGTTCAACCCCTTAGAACTACAGCTCCCCTTCATCCAACTAGCAACGCAGCATGAGGTTTCCACAGTCCACAGCGCAGTCAACCCCCTGCCACGGGCATCAGCTTTAAAGAACAATGCCAATGAGAGCAAGGGAATGAAGTGAACAGACATTCAAATGGAGAGGGATAGAGAGAGTAAGTTTTCTTTTTTTTTTTCTTTGTGAGTGCAGGCATTTATATTTGTGTCAACAAGTCAACTTTGTGACTACAAATAAGTTCCACATGACAATGGCAAAAATAAGATTAAAGTGATTGAACCACTTAAGAACACAACAGTATTCATTTAGATCATGCTAATCTTTCAGATCTGTGGCATGATAATTGCACTGCTTAGTTATGGCTGACCAATGCAATTATGCAACTGTAATTATGGTTACAGATGAAGTATTGTAGGCTACTGTTAGACAATTCTCTTGAGATGTGAACAATATCTGCCACTGAAATAAAAATGGCAACTCACAATGATACATTTTGACCCCACCAATATTCTGACATTTCTTTCATTTGGTGAACTATCTCTTATTTAGCATGGTGATGACAATATAATTCTTAAAATTGTAATGTTATATTCTCTGAAAGAAATTATCTAACAAAAAACTTTTTCTTTACTTTGTGGGAGGCAATAGACCTTTTGGGTGCTTGAGAATTTGTTGACGCTTCCCGACCTACTCAGCCATTTTGATCCAAGGTTGTTGAACACATTCATTTTGACCTCACTTTTTTGTCTGTTGGTGTCAATACTGACACAGATGAAATGGTTGACACTGCGAAAGACTTTAAGACTATTATAATGCATCCTTCTGTTTACTAAATCTGTCATTTGTTTAAAACATGTCATGCTATGTTAAAAAAACTGCAGTCCATGCTTACAAACAGGCAACAGCATGCAAGTCAAATTTAGTTAGCTTGTTTTGTCTGACATAAAACAAATGAAACAAAAGAAGTCACATGAATTGCACATTCAGAAACTTCCAGACACCAATTGTTTTTACAGAGACTATTTTGTAGCAGCTCTTAATCGTACTGACAAAACAAAAGCAGCAGTTTAGAGTACAAGGAAAATGAAGTGATCACATAAAACAGAAAAAGAAAAGGTATTCCTGGCTGTTATGATTGTGCAGAAGCAAAACATTTCAACCACGTATCACAACAGCTCCGAAAAGTAAGAGCAAAATATAAAGCTGTGGCAGTGTAGTATATTCTAGTTTTATTTTATTCACATTTTAATCATATGACATGCATTTTAGCGTATTGATGTACACAGTGTTTACATTTTATTTGCACTATAGCCATGAGGTATGCATTAGGACACTGGCAGTAAACAATAAATCGTTTTTGTCAACATTGTAGTTCTAACACATGCGTTAAGGGTATTGAGAAAACAGTCCTCTTTCCAGTCCCATGGGTTATTAATTCCATATTGTGTATCTGACCATGTTTCACAGGACTGTCCTTGATATCAACTGAATGCATAAAAACATGGTTAGGTCGGGACCGAATCAGGGATGCTCCCCCTACACATTCATATCAGAATCAGGAGCGAGTCAGTCAGCCACATGGGGACTGTGGAGAGGTTTATAGCAAAGGTGTCCCACATCTCTCTGTCCAAGGACTTGACTAAGAGAGTCACAGTGGAGGGAGCCGTTACAACATCATATGAAACAGAGCAGCTACATATAGTCATCCTACATTAATGTCTAAAAGTAGAACCCGGCTACTTGAGTGTAGTGTAGTGTAGTGTAGTGTTAGGCAACTGAAATAATTGATCACCGTTGACTAAATGTAATATTAATTATTGCTTTGTTTATTTGTACATTTTTGTCTTTTTTGGGAGGGGAAATAAATTTGTGCTAAAATTATACATTGGTCCATAAATAAGATTTACATTGCATTTACTCTAAAGACCTAGAGTGAATAGAACTCACCCTCTCTCTCTCTCTCTCTCTCTCTCTCTCTGTGTAAGTTTCAAAGAGCATAACATTCAGCACCCAAGCAAATGTATCAAATCAATTTGCACTTGTATAAAGTAGTCTCCAGCTGCACATCTCTGCACTGTGCTTCAGTCAAGAACAAAATAAAAAGCCGAAATTCTGTATTATGTAGTTGGGTCTGTTTATTTATAGCCTCGTATAGCCTATGCATTCAATGCCAATGTTTATTTCTTCTGTGTTTTTCTGTGGGACTTGAAAATAGGCTATAGCCTATGGCTAAATAATGACTACACGTTTCTGTGAACGAGGTATGCAATACACAATATTGTGTGCCCGCGATCCCATGGACATGGACATGGATAGCCATGTGCTACTGTCAGCAGTAAGTTGATCGTGTCAATCAGTCCGTGGGCACGGAGGGCGTGTTCACTCACATGCGACCGTCAGTGGCACTGGCACATCGTACTGTCATTGTGGTTTCCGTTCCCATCAAGAAGGCCAATGCACATGCATCCTTCTCTGTTGCGGCTTGCGAAAACACGGGTGTAACCGACCCCTGAATCCATGGATCGGGGGTCAGTTGCGCCGTTCCTCTAGAGGGCTGTTGTCACAAGGTCACTGCACATGTGGTACCTGCACGAGGCCATTGCCCTAGAGCGCGGGGAGGATCACTTTGCCACTGATCATGGGCAGGTCAGAATCACCTCATCAACAGACAGTCGTCTTGGAGTCAAGTCCACGGAAGCTCCCCACAAAGTGGAGAAAGTGGTGCGACATCTGACTTACATGTGACCGCCATGAGTTCTATATGTCAGACGTATATTTACATATGTGCTTTTTCGAAAATACTTTGCGAACCGCGCACGTAGAACCTGAGCCAAGAGTTTGACAAACATGCACTGTATATGACAGTGGCCATATTCAGGATGAAAGTCATGCAAACAATTACCGAGAAATACACTGAGTCTAGGGTTGGCCTTTCACATATGTTTTGGGAAACTGTAATTTTCAATCCGATGGTCAGTTCAAGCACGCCAGCAGTCTCTCCCACATAGGCCTATAGATGTAAAAAGATCTCAGAATTTCTCAGTAATTTTAGAATTGTTATGCTTTAGTTGCAACTGTTGTGGAATGAGCAATGACAAAAGAACAAATTAGATTCTGACATGACACTGTTGCATCTGCAATCGTGCGTTGTGATATCTGGGTTGCTCGCTACAGAGCAAAATGTTTGTCTGCTATCTTAAGTCACAGAGGAAAATGTTCAATCTTTTCAATCAGTGATCTTTCTCCGGGCCTGTGTCAGATTATACCTCTCCAAAAACCTAATGATATCAAGTACACGATAAAATCATGAAACTTTTTCTATCATTTTGATATCATAATAAATGTAATTGTTTGATGACGCTGTTCTGTGCAAATATGCATGTATGCGTTTGCTTCAGAGTGAATGGATGTTAAAAATGCATCAGTTTTCACTTGGAATAGCTACTATTGAATAGAATGTTCAGCATAGGTCTGTCGTTGGTTGTTACATGCTACTTTTGCACGAAGAATTGCAAGAAAGATAGATTCATCTTTGAAAAAGAAAAATGCGCCTAGATTTCAAATTCTGAGATAGTAGTGTTTTAAAGACTCCCTCTATGGTAGCCCTGACCAGAATGCGTTTGCCTCACTGTCGAATATGTCTTATCCTCGCTCAATCCTACGTCTCTCTCTCTCTCCCCAACACACACATACACGTGCGTTTTAATGCATCGTCTATTACCGTCCCTATAAAGGTGCCGTTTAATTGAAGCCTATATGTAAGCTAAATTTACTGTTTTAAATGCGTGAACAGACGTAGTCTGTTGGAGGGTTCAAGTTGACCCTTATCTTGGTCAAGAATTTCGAAGGAGTTTCAGATTATGCATAAAGGCAAGCTTTATAACCTGGATCTGTTAGTAGGCCTTCTCCACCACTTGATGTCCCCCTAAAATAAAGTTAAACGTAACTCAACACCAAGCCCGTTTCTCCTGGTTTTTATCTGGCTTTCTTACGGATGCTAGGGCTCTCTCACGGCCGACCGCTTGATATCTGATCCAGTCCAGATGCAAGTGTTCACAACATGGACCGCCGTCAGTAAACGCCCAGGAATATTATACCTGTATGGCTTCGAAGATACAAAAGTGTTTGAACTCCGGTTCAAGTTTACTGAATAATCACCCTGTGTCCCAGAAAATATTTTCCTTGCTACGCTGTTAATTTAGTTGATACAATAAATTAGCCTAGATTATTCGAAGATTATGCACGAACTAACACATGAACTCTTTCAATATCTTGGTGGCATGCTGAAAGGAACAGAATGGGTACTGTAATAACTATGTGCTAAGTGAATAAATAACCTCTGACCCCGCTGACATGACGCAGCGCATGGCATTTGTCCGTTGGCAAAATATTAAACTCAAGACAAGCAGCGAGAGGCATAAACCAATACAGAATCCAATATGGGAACGTATTCTCCCGATACCACAATAATAATAATAATAATAATAATAATAATAATAATAATACCTCTGTGTATATTAATTTGTCTAATAGGCAGACTATTTTTTCGTTTATTTCTGTAGCCTTTTGTACTTCGGAATGTAGGCCTACAGCAACGATAGAGGGACACAAACCTTCTGAGGGAACATCAGAAGCGCATCAGTATCACCCAGTTGTTTTAGCAGACATTGTGCAACTGTGGCTGGTGTTTCGTGTACAATTTGTGCTTTGGCCGGAAGGCACAGCCTAATCAGTGCTACCTGGTGGGACATCTTTCGGAGTCGGAATTTGCATACCAAAACTTACTATCATAAGCAGCCTCTGTACAGCAGTGGTGTGACGTGCAGCTATATCTTTAAAAAATCTTTTAAAAATCGCGATAAAATGCGGGCTCAGATTATGAGCAATATTCTATATTTGGGAGATTATGAGGAATACTCTTTTCGTTCATAAATAGGTCTAAATGTACAAATGTGGAATGTGTAGGGGTATATATTTACAAATGTGGATTGTGTATGCCCAACTTGATGTTGTTATTATTATTATTGTTGTTGTTGCTGTTGTTAGCAGGTTTGCTTGTAAAACATGTGATAATAGACTGTCCTCGCTTGTTTTTTTGTCACTTTGTTGTCAAAATATCATGACATCGGTTTTAGATGGTGTACATCTTGTTTGGTTGTCTCATAGGCATCGGAACAATTAAAACAAAAAAGAAAAAAAAAGTTTCACTCACAACATCAAGTATCGTGTATAAAGGGCTATTAATGTCATTAATACACAAATAACATTTGGACAGGATGGACACGAGGCTTCATAACTGTATGATTGTATTCATATACAGGCCATCTGAACACACAAGCAAAACTGATCGTCAGTAAGTCAGTTAATGCTTGATATATGCCTGGACAGTGCAGGCTATTAATACCTAGGCACATCTCCACCACAGACCGGGTGAACAGTGCATGTGTGTGTGCGTGTTTGCGTGGGCTACGTTCATACACACAGAAACACACCCCTCACTCGCCCATAGCCTTTATACTGACAGCCTCCACAAGAGCCTTTTTCCAATAGAATATTTTCCCTACTGAATTGTATGAGCTCGGCTCAGTGAATCCGGTAGGTCATAGTAGCTTAGAGAGAAGTTGTAATATGAAGATAAATTAATTTGATATAAAGGTATCTCACAACATTAGATGACAATACGTGTGTTATGATTAGTTAAAATACACTGGCGATTAAAATACATTTCAAACTTTCTAACAGATTTACAAGACGCTTCTTATAGGCTACAGTTGCCTTCAACAGCACATTCACTTGTGGTCAGAAAATTGACGAGTTGGCGAGTCATTAGCCTGTATAGTGTAACTGATGTAATTCCCATGTTTTTTTTGTCTTATAATGTTCCCATACATTACAATGTCCGTTTGTGAGAAAAATAAACAAAACAAAACTCTACACTCTATCACACATACTATTGTATGCAGCATGTGTTTAAAGGGACCATGGTAAATGTAACATGCAATTTAAGGCGATTAAAGAAATAATTAGGTATACTGTATTATTTTCTGCATATTTAAAAGAACTGCGAGCATGAAACTGTTTAGGAGAAATTATAGGACACTTTTGACCTATTTGTAATAGTTCTGCATTTGGCTCGTTCGTGCTTGGCATTGTTAACGGGGGCATAATAACGTTGGTATTTTGACAAGAGGGAACGCGTAGTGTAAATAAATAAATAAATAAAAATGATTCCCGTGACTTTAATTTTGCTCTAGCGCGATGATACAACCGACGCTGACACCCTTGAAAACAGAAATTTAGTTCGTATGGATTTGGCAGGGTAACTTGAAAGGATTTGGTTGTGTGCACAAAAGTTCACGGGTCAGTCGTGGTGATACTTTATAACCATTCATTCTTTTAGATGATGGGGCGAGGCCAATTTTGCAATTGTTATTTGCTGAACGCACAACGGAGAGTTGTGATCTGAATTAATTTATGCCTGTATTACAAACTGATGTTAATACGTAGACAAAGTAGACTATCTTGTTCAGTCACATGCAGCTCCAACCTAGGGAACAATCTCGTTTAGACTGTTGATATAGTCTGAATGATCTGGGCACTCTCTCTGACAAAAGACACTGAATTACTTTTCTTCTTGTCAAATCACAGCGTAAGAGATCGTCAGACGCTGAAATAGACTCAAGAGAGAAAGCGCCAGAGAAAGTTTTGGGAGTAGGCCTAAATGTATCCATCAGCTCGATGTGTTTCTTTCTTGAAGTTGCCTGTGCTATCCCCAATAAGCATTCTTTCCTATATTAAACCAACATGCGCGGCCTTAAAAACGCGCGCAGCGCCTTGTTAGCTCTGCAAATGTGAGAGATTCTAAACATCTCATGCCTAAAACTTTTAACAACCTTCCCACCCTCTCTACGCACACGCACGCACACACACACACAAATATATACACACGCACTCACACATGCACGCACGCAAGAAGACAAAAAAAGAAAGAATACACATTTAAATTATGAAAGGAAAGTACTAGAACAAGGTTGGAGCTATTATCTCTAATTAAACGTATGCGCATCCAACGTGAACTGTCACCTAGGTTTTTTTTTTCTTTAATGTCAGGCCCACATGAGCACATCAAACACGGACAGACAGCGCTGACACTGTAGGCATCATACTGAAGATACCCAAATACAAAACAGTCATTGATGTTAGTGTAGGCTATTGGGATCTGTCATAGATTAATTATTGATGGCCTAATTTTAGACACATCATACAAAAGACAAGCAGACCATGGTCATTTTCTACCTGATAAGGAAAAACGATTAGAGATGCTCAAAGGCTTCTCGTAAAATTCTGGTGACACTGTGTCAACTTTAGAAAACAGAGGTAAAATTACAACTGGTAAATTGCTAGTCTATGTAGAGGATCTTCGAGAATGAGCGCGCCTGTGCATACGCCCTCGTGCGTGCGTGCTTACGTTCAGCCATGTGTGCAGGCCTGTGGGTAAGCCCTATGTGTGTGTGTGGGATGGTGGTAGTGTACTAGGGTTAATTTGAAGCTGTTCAAACAAAGTGCTGTCTTTCAACATGCATCGGTAGCGCTTGTTCAGAGGATCTCACCGCATGCACACACAAATACACCCAGCCTTTCTGTCCTTCAGATGTGTGCCGTCAAGTGTGTTCACTTAGACGGCAGTTTGGGTATTTTGCGCATGACCTGAGACTTTCTCATTATTCTTTCTAATTAATAAAAGTCAAAGTAGTGAAAACCAGCATCTCTTCAATAATACCCTCTTATGACACAGTGCATTACATTTTCATGGGTCAAAGGTTTAGTGCGCATCCTAGTCCCTTATTCAGATCTGAGTACAAAGGTAGGCTAAATCTACAACAATTGCACTATTGTAAAGTGATCCGTCAGATTATTCTTAGATTTGCAATGGATTATATTAACAACATGAATGATTTCATTTTGCTTTACAAAAGACAACGTGGTACAGATAAAACCTAGCAAATGCTTTAATTTTAGTAGTGTTAGCTTAGCAAAACACACATGCAGAGAGGCATGTAACAAAACTGTAATATGTTGCTCTCGATTTTACAGTTTGTGGATAATTGGAAGAGAGGTCTTAATTGTACATCGTCAGTAGATGGCTTCGACAGAGGTAAAGACAGTCTGTTTCACTGCCGATTTCGGACCGGAAACTACGCTGCACCAAGGCAGTTTATAGTGGGGACAAGACTAACTGAGCCCAGGTTGTTAAGGGTATCGTCTGGGCTGCTTGTAAACAACATCTAACTGTTGTATTCAGGCTAATTTTAAACTAAAGTGGATCGTAACATACTTTATAATATCCAGAGAGTAAGACAGGCATTTTCTGCCACAGACAGTCAAAACTTTGTTAAACTGAGGGTAAGTTGCTGTGACAGGTTTGTGATAACAGCAGGCCTAAACGGAGTCATTTAGTCAATTTGTCACTGTTTCTCTGGAAAGCACAATTTCACATGCACAGTACATAAAATAAACACCCTCGCCGCGAAAACAATTCATTAAATACGTTTTTATTGTAAAGGGTATATGAAACTATTGACGGGTCGAATTCATTTATTAATCGCAAGGTTTACATGCAGTCGCTCTCCAACGTAAAATACAGGAGAAAATTAGATATTATGTTCTCAATACATGACAAGAGGACTCTCATCATTTTAAGAACACTGTACTCCATACAAAATCATACTGAAAATGGCCTTTGGGAGAGTACCTAAAAATGTGCACTGTCTCGGGTCATCAGAACCCTGGTAAATTTCATCTTTCGAAAGCTCGGCTCTAAAATAATAACCATGATAATAACAAGAATTAAGACATTTTATTGTATTGCATTTCGTTTTACCATGCTCTTACTTTCTAGCAAATACCTTCAGTCTCCTACCACGTTTGCTCTCTCCGTGTCGACCACAAACTTCCACAAAAGCTTTCTGTTCACTCCGTTTCCATCAACTCATAGTGATAAAGTGTCCGGCTTTGTTTTGATGTCATCTCTCTCAAGTTTCACTTCTTCCGTTCATGTTATTGTTCTCTGAGAATAGTCCATACGCACTCATAGTGTCCCTTCAAAACAAACAAAGTCCATTTTAGGAGCCAAGGTCGACCAGGTTGGACGACATAGGGTTCAGTATGGTCTCGTGCAGAGAGTGATGGTGGTGTACGGAATCCGCACTCGGTACCGGGATAGCGCTCGGGCCAGGCGGTGGAGCCAATCCGTGAAGGGACTGCAGTCCCGAGTTCGACGTCAGGAGTAAAGCCGGACTCGACGAGGTGTGATCCGGGGTCCCCGAAGGCGTTTTGTCGTCGTCCGAGCTGCCCAGTATCGTTTTATTTCCGTTCATCGAAGACGAGAGAGGGTTATGGCTATTCGTGTTAGAGTTCTCGTTGTTTTCCCTGCAAGGAAAAGAGTGGCAGATTGAGACAGTGCACGACCAAGCACAATCCACCTAATGGATTTTACAGAACACATCAGACAAACATTGGTCAAACTATAAGCTAAAATCTGTCGCTGTTTACAGCCGGTTTATAGACTGGATGTAGGTATGGTAAACCTACAAGTGATGCCTACACGAGTGCAGCAACGATGTCTTTGAGTATGTAAGGCCCTCTTCCCTTTCGCTCTCAAGTCTGCGCTCTACGGTAACACTTTAGCCTACTCTTACGCAGCTCCAGCGTTCTAAGCCAGCTTGTTTTACATGTACTCTCGACTGCTAGATCCTCTTGTCTTTTCTCATCTTATATTTTGATATTTGAGTGCCAACAGATAAACAAATAGGTTATAGAAGAGAGAAGAGAAGATCCTTAAAACCTATAGGTCTAGCAAATTGCACAACATATCACATGTCAGCTGGTAATAGACCTAGTAACAAAATTAACAGCATCATCAGCAAAAACAATAACAACAACACTATTATGAAATCAAATAGGCAACAAAATATATGACAAAAAGTAGTCATATTTTAAGCATCATTAATTAAGTTAGTTACATTTGTTGTTGTTAAAATTATTTTCTATTTATATTCTCTGTAGCAATTCCTTCTCCCCCAAAAATCTGTGTGTGTGTGTGTGTGTGTGTGTGTGTGTGTGTGTGTGTTGTGTGTGTGTGTGTGTGTGTGTGTGTGTGTGTGTGTGTGTGTGTGTGTGTGTGTGTGTGTGTGCAGAAAGCCGACTTTATCTCTAAATATCAGTGGACTTCAAAATACTATGGCCATGGCCAACTATTAATAAGACCTAAGTAAAATAGGGATGCATTTGCCTAACTATTTGAATAATTTCAACTAGGATTTTCAGCTAAGGAGTTTCACAGCACAGCCACATCAATGTTTACACAAGATGAAAAGTTCATAATGATCCAGAAGCTGTTCTTTGTGCTCACTGAAGTCGTGTATTAAAGCTCAATTACGTTTTAATTCGCAGTTACACATACTTTTAAAGAGTGGATTCAATGATTTATGCTGCGGTTTCAGCTCCAGTCACCCGCCGGCGGCTGAAACCAGACACCGTCTCCCCGAACACCTGACAGCACAGATCTTTCTGTTCACTCCAAAAAGCCAACCTTTAAATGCTCACACAGACCCTATAAATCTCACAAAACGCAAATACATGGTCAACGTGCAAATAAAGTTGGAAAGAAGTATAGCTAAATGATCTACCATAACTTATATATACTTAATATTTTTGTCTTTTTTACAGGTTAATTTAAAAACACCAAAGAACTTTGAAAAAAAGTATTTCGAAAAACACTACCACAAGTAACTCTAGGGTAAAAAAACAGTCCCTATATAGGCTTGGTGTTTTGGTTAAATTTGTTGTGCACAAACAACTATTTACTCGTAAAACAGGCACAGAACACAAATAGTTAATTGTATTAGCCATAAAAAACATGAAGATATATTTCACCATAACATCTTGAGGGCTAATTCTGATTTTAAAACGGGATTAACACCCCTGGAAATACTTAAGATGGTTACGGGACTCCTTGGCCAGAGCGCACCAACTTAATACTGAAGACTTAAGCTGAAGTCTTTAAATGTTCGGGCTAGAAAATCTTGGAGCTCACCAAACTTTTACGCAGTGTTTTAAGAAACAGTGCAGTGAAATCCGAATGGTACTTCCGCGGTTTTGAGCCTTTTGGTGCATTATGTGGTACTTGAGTTAACATCCACTCACTCGTACCTCTCCTTCGCCTCCGCAGCACGGTCTCTCTGTCGTCTGTTTTTGAACCAGTTGCTGACTTGTGTGGTGGTCAGCCCCGTCGCCTCAGCCAACTCCCTCTTCTCCCGCGGGGAAGGGTACGGGTTGTGGGTATACCACTCCCTCAGTACGCTCCGGCTCTTCTCTTTGAAGCAGTAGCTGGTCTCCTCGCCGTCCCAGATCGACCGGGGCAGGGGGAACTTTCTGCGGACACGGTACTTTCCCACCGCCCCAAGAGGGCGGCCCCGGAGCTTTTCTGCTTCGATGTAGTGCGCCTTGAGCCACAGCTGCTGCAGTTTCGGGTGGTTGTGCGGCGAGAATTGATGGCTTTCGAGTATTTTGTAGAGCTCCCTGAAGTTACCCCGATGGAAGGCGACTACTGCCTTTGCTTTCAGGACGCTCTCATTCTTGTGAAGGTGTTCGCACGCCGGGAGGGACCAGAGAAAGCGCCCGAGCCGCTCGATGTTACCACCTTGTTGCAAAACCTCGCAAACGCACGCCACTTGCTCTTGTGTAAAGCCAAAGGTTGGAAGCATGGACATGATTTCGGTTGCAAAAACGCGTAGCTTCCCTCTACTGGGTCTTCTTCTGTGTTAGTGCTGGAGCAGTAGAGCGCAAACACCCCAAGTCCATGAACGGCAAAAACTTTAGTTCAGAAGCGTCTCCAAATGACGAGGATACAATCCAATACGGAGCGAGAGTGAAAACGCTCTTCTGACCCGCTTAGAAATGTAAACACTGAATATCCATCAAATAGTTTCGAGAGAAAGTTTTACTCCTTCAAGAGCGGTTCGCCCCCTTTTCAGTGTCCTTTCAGCATACCGCTCTCCCGAAGTCCAAGCTCGCTCGCTTGTTTTAATAATATTATTCTAAGCTGGCAAGAAAAGCGATTATGTGAACTGTGATTGGTTGGTTATCTGACCCGGGGATGGTGAGGATAAGACAATAGTTTTAGTCAAATTATTTGCCATGGTTACGCTGTCATTCAAAGAAACCCGATATCCTTTGAGGTGGCTCCCTGGCCCGGCTGACTGATTGTTCCCTTCATTTCTTACCCGCCTACCGATAGAAATATAGCTCCGTTTTTCCGTCTATAATGGATTTTTTGCCTGCTTCTTTGATTGGCACTTGGAGTGGCCAAACAGCGCAGAGCTCCAAAGCAGTGATGCCGCACTAAAGGGGAGGATGGCGCCAGAGTGCAGCGTTGTGCACGCCTTGCGGCGGCTCCACACGCCAATTCCACTTGTGGGACAGCCCCTCTCACTATCCATGTCCATAACCAGGAAACGAGCACTCTCCACACGGTTATGCATACCCACTCGTGTTATTAATCCACGTCGTGTGCTGCAGGAATTAGAATATGAAATAAATAACTGGGCGTTAATAACATACCATCAGAATTGTGTGTGTATAGAGTCCGGTTTGTTATTCTTACAATATTAGCAAATCTAATATGTTTATCATAATGTATATCACTATCATGCAATTTAATACTCCCATTTCTCACGGATGCGTAATTGAATGATAGTTAACTGCAATAACGCCTTTTCATGCCTTATGCATTATTAACAAGGCACGTCAAGGGTATGGCATTACCGGGGGGAAAGCCTTGTGTGGGTTCTCACCATAAGGAACCGTGGCATAAACCTCAGCTTGAAAACAAGGTGGCTTTATAGTTTTGCGATCTGTCCGTACAAATACCACTCTCAGTATTAGAAATGGAGGTGAATCATATGTCGACCTGGAGACGTGTTTTTACAGGAGACAAACAACCTCAACTTTTCTTGTTGCGAGACCTCGTCGCAAGATGCCGGTAAGACAAACGCTCAGACGGCTAGTGGGGGTGGATTAACAGCCATACGGGCTGAAATTACGAGGAGCCTCTCTGGCGCTTGTGTTCTTCTACTAAAGTCTCGAAGGTTTGTGGAGACCCCCTGTTTGCAACCTCTCATCCCCTGTACCCGGGGGCTCACGTTGCTTATTGGACATTGACCACTTGATGGATTCGCGGCTATAGCCTCTAATTAAGTCAGCAGCTCAGAGTAATGAGTGGGGTAGGCTGAGGCAGCGTCGAACATCTAAGTTACCACTCTCGCCTCCAGACTTCAAACCTTTGCGTAAGTGGCACACACCAGTTGCATCTTTGATCACGAAAGTCTTCTGATCTCATCCACTTTATAACTCCTTTGGGAAAAAAACAGGCTACAGAGAGTTGTTTGTGCTTGAAATTTTGAAATCGCCGATAGAAACGAAAAAGGTGTACTATATAAAGGGAGAGCTTGCTGCTTTCAAGGTTGATGCCGCGACGAGCTAAGGGGTAGATTTTCATGTACATCTGATTACTCCAGACAGATAGTATGCTGCACTAACAGCACAAATCAGTATTAAAGGTATAATAAAAAGGGTCAAAACGACTACGCAGATCGTCACGCTGATAGATAAATATTTTGGCATTTCAGAGGATGAAACTTGCTAAACAAGAATTATTCAATCAATACCAGCACCACTATTATGATTATTATGATTATGGCTGCGATTATGATTATTGCGATTATTGCTATCATTATGATTATGGTTATTATTATTATTATTATTACTATTACTATTACTATTACTATTATTATTAGTAGTAGTAGTAGTATTATTATACCACTAGCAAATCGTTGTCCATTCATACATTTCTCACAATTGTGTTTTATTTGATTGCAGTCATGCACTAAATTTCATCTATGCATGATTGTTAAAGACTTACAAAGCAAAATCAAATCTGAGTGACTAACAATACAAATACTATAACTGACCACATTTTTATTATAATTTGACAGACTATTTGGTATACCTCATTAAAATCTGTTATTTAGAAACGCCCCAAACAACTCATATGGGAGAGGGTCTTTTTCAATCAATATCAATAAAAAAAAAGTAATTTGGAAAGAAGACACTTTACTGGCTTTGTTTTCACCCGGAGAGCAAATAGTATTTAATAAATTGATGTAGGTTTGTTTTGCCCTAAGCAAAACTTCCTGAAAGACATTTGTGCATTCTTTAGACGGCAGCAAATTACCAAGGGACAGCGCTGGTGAAATGGATATCCATAGTCTGGAAGACCAGGATACTCATAGTCTTCGGGTTTCCAAAAAAGAAAAAAAGAAATAACACGACGTTTTTTAAAATATTAAACGAATTTAAATAGTGAAAGAAATATGTTGGTGTTGCGTTATCATGACGTTAATGTTATCATCTGGGCCTGAATGGTGCTCTTCAACTGATTAAATAGCAACAAAAGTATGCAACAAAAACAATTAGCTGTCATGTTTAAAGGTTTCTGGAGCACTGTTTGGCACTCAGGTCACACCAAGTAGCTTTTACATAGGCTTATCTTTGTTGAAAATCTTATGGAAACATGGACCAGTCTTAAAGTGAGGAAAAAACAGAGAGCTTTTTACACATGGCCCATATATCTAACACAACACTAGCACAACCCTGTACTATTCTCAAAGTCGTATATTTCCTATGCTCCTAATGCTCAATGTAACTATTTAGGAAATAGTTTTAAAATAAGTCCATGTCCAAGTCATGTCTTCAGTTTTAACACAACACATATCCTGCAATATTTATTTTATTAAAAAGTATTATTATTCTGTTTTAGAATAACAAACTGTGTAGACAGGCCCACCTTTCCGAAAACTACAATCAATGTCAGGAATTTCGGAAAGGAGGGAGCTGAGAGGGCCTAAATGGGCAATACATCGCTTACAGCAATATCTCTCTCTCTCTCTCTTCCTCTCTTTCATCCATACACACACACATACACATACACACGCGCACGCACACACACAGATTATCTCAGCTGCCACGCGTGCCACACACTCTTCATTACAGCAGTCTAGTTGAAGTGTCCCAAAAAATCAACCTTGTCAGTCTTGATCGCCCACTCACCCCCACCACACCACCCTTACATTCAGCTTCACCACATCACCCCATCACATATTAGTTGCTCAAACCGCGGAGAAGCCCGTAGCTACAGGCCAGAATCAAGGCGCCTCATCTCGACTTTGACAATGTTTGTAAACCTCTCGTGCTTCCACGGATCATTCTGATCAGAGTCTCTGCCGGAGACCCGCGTGGCCCGTCTGAAGCGGTAATTATTACAGCACTGATGAATGGAGATCGCGTTTCGCCTAATAGCCGCCCTCTATTTTCACAACCACCCACGGCTAACCCGAGAGCGCACAGCCACGACCTCCACTAATTGGGCTGATTATTGCAAGATGTCGCATCCCCAACCCCCTCCTCCCCACACTCTTTCCCCAGCAAGGCCCCGTGTGGTCGGAGGGGACTTGGCTGTCTGTCTCCCTCCAGTGCGTGCCCTGCGAGACCTGCCCGACTTGATGAGCCGCATTCCCTCAGCAGACATGCCATGTTAGCGGAGAGATTTCGAACTGGTGGGCCTTTGAATTAAAGCCAGACCTGCAGTGTCCGTGCGGTCTGACGAAATACTAATCATCGGGTAATACATGTAAATTCTGAGTGGTGTCTGTGTGGGTGCAGCGCGGGCCCTGGGATGAGCATGACTGATGGGGCCGCTAACTTGAGTGCGATAGCGCCACCTTATTATAGAAGTGGTTCTCCCAAACCGTTCCCCGCAATCACATGTACCAGTAATGGAAGGTCTAGAACTCTTGTCCATAGGGACGTGTTCGTTGTGATATGGGTGTCCTAGTACAGGTGTATGGAGGTGTGGGTGCGCAGTGGCTTTTTCAACCAGTTCAGCAGCAAATCAGTTCGAAGGCTTGAGGCCATTCATTCTAGCGCCTGACAAGAGGTCTGTTTATTTTTACTGGGTATACTGACATAGGCTACATCTCTCTCTCTCTCTCTCTCTCTCTCTCTCACACACACACACACACTCGCTCTCTCTGTGTGAGTGTGTTTCTCAACGTATATAAACGCGTGTGTCTGACCAGGTGTTCACCTGCATACCCAGACAGACACGCGCTTCAGCGAAGTCGGATGTAGGGTTGTCTGTTCTTCCGCCGACTGGTGGTGTTTCACGGGTGCTAACCTTTATTGTCCCCTGGGCCCCAGGTCGCGCGTGACATCTCAAGAACCTGCCTTATGTCAAAGCAACAGAGTGCGCGAGCAGCTGGCTGTGGGGGCAAGTGCAGTTGGCGGGAGTGGAGCTTGCGCACGAGAACAGACAGTATAGATATCGCACGTATCAGCTAAACACAACGATAACAACCGATACACCTCCAATTATAATTTAAAAAGTAAAATGAAAATGAACTTATTAACCGACTCAGTCACATGAAAAATACTGGCTACTGTTGCCTGAGCTATGTAGCAAACAAGAAATTTGTACAGGCTACTATAATCAAACAAATATTAAGCAGCCAATACCCACCTAGTACTATCGCTGCAGAATATCGCTATTATCGGGTTATGTAAATTTTGTAAATTGAGTTTATGGGACATGTAGGCGTTCTCCGCTGGAACTGAATCAAGCAGAGGTCAAACTCAAGGACACACGATCCCCGGTCCTCTTCATCCCTTAGTTAATTAGACTATAGTGCACCATGCACACGCTTCTCTTGTTACCGAATAATGATCCAACAGCGCAATGAAGAAAAGACACAATATAGTAATAATAATACATTATATGCAAATTATATATAATATGATTGCTTTTCTCCTTGCCATACCTACAGTTTAGCCTACCATATCCTACTTACTGTCGCTTGATTTGAGATTAATAAGTGGGCATACATGCAAGTAGGCCTAACTGATAATTATAATAAAACTTAAATAGACACTTTGGTGATGCTGTCAACCTAACAAGTCTTGGCAGTGTAATACGGTTGCTTTAGAAGTAGGCTATTTGTTTTGGTAGGCTATCCGCTTCCATTCCCCGAGACCTTCTCGTGGAGACAAACAAGTATTTGTAGCAATATGAAATGTTAAAATATCTATTTTCCCCAAAGCATAGACAGGTCCATTGATAGACCTACGTTGTTTTCATAGCCGTTGAGATGTAATTACCAAGTCACTAGGTGTCCTCTTCAAGCGATAATTTATTTAGATCAGGATCACATCATGGATGATGAGGCAGAGGACTAATATAGAATCACTGTAAAGATCAGGTGCAAATGTAAAAATGTTCTGTTTTTCAATGAACACACCAACACAAAGGCTAACAGTTGAAGCAACATCTGCTTTCTTTCGCCGAAAAAGGTGGCATGATGTGCATGAGAGAGAAGTACAGTCTTGTAGGCTACATGCAGCAATAATCTCTGCTACACTTCAAGAGCTCAACCGAAACGACAACACTAATTCGAAAGTTCGGATTCAGCACATCGTGTCACCTGAACTGAGTCACGAATGATATCCAAATAGCCCCCCTTCCCTCTGTCTAGCTGTCTTCCTTAGTGGGCTTTCCAGTTACCATAATACCATCTAACCAAACTGCGCCCGCCTGTCCTGACTCCCCGATTGAAGCGACAGCTCGTCAGCATCCAGCAATGGGTCCTCTAAGAGAAAGCCATTGTATCACCTAATGCCTTTTCCTTTCACAGATCGCCGTTTCCATGGCTCTTCAACTTTATACGTAAGGAAAGGTTTTATTAAAATCCCGAGTAATTAGCCGTGCTCCATGGCAGAATTTGTATCCGTGCCTGTAGCCGGAGTTTTACTGTGCTTCGCGGTTTCACTTGAAACAAGAAGTTCACACGGTGTCAGGAGCCACATGGGTTGTAAATAGTTCCTAGATAAAGTCAGTTCGCGCTGCGCAAAACTGTAGCTGACTCCAGTGAAAAGTGAAAAGGCGAGCGGATGGGGTCGCGCAATTAGCTAAATTGGTCCCTGGTTCCTTGAGTGGTTCTGGTCATTGTCAAGTTTAGCTCGAGAAGACAGCATGATGAATACAGTGCTTCTGCCCTCTTATAAATTAAAATAAATTGCGTGCAGTGGTGTTGAGATATTAGCCTACTATCATTCAGTCAACACTGCGGTAGGCTTGGTGACAAGAAAAAAATATTTCTAATTATAGGGTTATAATAATAAAGTCGTGAGCAGCATATTATTAGCCTATTATTGATAGGCCTATTATTATTAGGTTTGTTCCTGTTATTGTCGTAGTTGTTGCTGGTTATGATGAATATGAATTAGATATGAAACATCATATTGTATCATAAACCTCATAATGTTATTATAATTGCGGCTTAACGAAACCCTGGTTGAATGCAGACATACCCTCAGGAAGCCGATTATTGCAATCAATTTCATGGGAGTGCAACCGCAGTTAGCGGTTGAACGTTGAGGTGTGGTTTTGAAGGTGAGAAAAGTGCACAAGCTCATACCCTGATATCAACTTACTTTTTTTCTTTTATGATTTAAACGATTCTCTGCGCCCATACATTTTTTTTTACATTATATTGACTTTTTGGATCTTCTGTTGCTCAAATCTTCTTTTTTGAAAATGATTTCACATAATAAATAGCGCAAGCTTTGAAAAGTCATTCGGGAACTGTCTGAGAAAGGAGAATCGCTTTAATTGGACAGGGGCTATCTGTGTTGGCAGTTCTTATACTCCGACGGCTCAGAGAACTCAAGACTATGAACTTGCGTGACACACTGGTGTGGTCCACATCCTTTTGCCATGGGAAAAATTAGCGCTGCGCTACAATGACCAGAAGTCATCTCAAATCCCTTCCATGTCGTTTCTAGTTTCTATTGACACTGCAGTGTGGTGTCAACTACCTAACAATCATTCAGCTCTCACTAGCGTGAAAACCATGATAAATCATAATAAATATTTCCCTGCTATATTTTTGCACAACTATCACCAGGAAAATATCTTGTATCATGTATTCCTACTGCGTTTATTTTAAATGAAAGAAGTGTTGGAACAATCAAATCAACCTAAGGGACATTCCTGCAAACCTGCTTATACATACCACCAGCTGAATGTGCACTCAGTATTTACTTGTATGATTCTGAATGGAGACACTCTTCAGCTGACCCTGTCAAACAAAAGTGATAAAATGATCATGCAGTTTTGTAAATAAATTCAAAACGCAGGAGGTAGGGGACTATATGACATGACACATACTGCCCAAAATATGTGTTTGTAAATGTTTTCCTATGCGGCTAAAGGCTATTTACAGACAACCAAGCCAGGGAAACAGCCATTGTACATTCATTCTGGAAGAATGGGAGAGAGAGAGAGAGAGAGAGGGATTACTGTCAATTGCTTACAAATTGCAATAATACCCGGGGCTCTGGCCACACACACACACACACACACACACACACACTTTCTCTCTCTCTCTCTCACACACGCTCACAGACAGTTGATAAATTGCTGCATGTGTCCATTCCATTGCAGCGATGCATGACGCAGGCATTGCTGCTCTTCCTTCTCACAACCTGACAGGAACACACTCACACACACACCACACACACACACACACACACCACACACACACACACACACACACACACACACAAACAGATGCAGTTACTGTTCATCCTCTTCCCAAACCAACAGCAAAACACACACACGCCAATCATTACTCTTACTAGGAAAAAAATGTAAAAGAAAGCTTTAAATCTTAAAAAATGTCTCTGACATCTTTAGAATGATGAAGCAATTTTTAAGGTTTCAACATAGTTTCATTGTTGAGCTGTGACACAATACAACAGACCTGAATCATAATAGTCTGTCCTCTGCCAACAGTTGTTTTGTGTTGTTTAAACTCTTGGTTTTTACATTTGTCTTCTACATGTCTGTGTGTGTGTTTATGCATGCATGTGTGTGTGTGCATGAGTGTGTTTTGTGTCCATGTAGCAATGCAGTTACATTACTAGTCCTGTAATGCAAGCTAGCTTACAGTATTCCAACAGGGCAGGGGGTAGAGCACAAACAAAGAACAATAAATATAACTTTGTTGGGAGAGGCCAAGACATCTGTGAAGAGACCCAACATCAGTCCTCAGTCAAGATGGCCAGTATTAGTCTCGTGAAGGGATAGTCCAAAGTGTTTTAACCCGTAGCCCTGTTGTTCAAGGTCAGTAAGAGATCATTCGTGGGAAAAATGATTTGAGAATTTTGTACAACCGAGACCAAATAGCGAACTGACGGCTAACGATACACTGAATGGTGCACATAAACTCACTTTCAGATTAATTTTCTTTGGCCCCATTTGATTAGTCTTAGCTGCAGGTACACTATTTGATCTATCTGCTGACACAAGGAACCAGTGCAGAAATGAGATACACAGCACACTTAAATCTTAACAGATGCTGACCACTGATGGTTGAAGTCGACAGGGTACAGGTTACAAATGGACCCTGTTAACACTTGGCTTTCAAAAGCATGGTCAATTGGAGCACAAGTGGACAGTGACAAACAAAGGTGTTAATGAGTTCCACACACTGTGTGATTACTCCAAAGCTGGTGATGAGATGGTTTTGAAGTGCATTTGACCACATTAAGTTTCTAAAAGGAGATGCTAAGTCTTTCTGATGCATCTATGGAAAGGAGGTCTGTCGTGTGTGTGTGTGTGTGTGTGTGTGTGTGTGTGTGAAGTAGGCTGTGAGGAAATCCAAACACAAGCTTTTATTTGGCTGGCACTTCTATCCAAAGCAACTTACATTTATCAGTTACTTCAGAGCCAGTCTTAGCAGCTAAGGGCTCAGTGCCTTGCTCAAGGGCACAACGGTGGCAGCCAGGATTTGAACTGTTAATTTCCACACCTAGCATGCTAGCCAGGTTCCTTACCCGATACACTACCACTGTCCCCCGTTGTCAACAGCATCTCTGCCTGTGTACTTTGGATACAGGTGTCAATGGCACTGTGTATCTCTTGTCTACTTGTCACCCGATCGTTGAAGACATGTTAAAACCAGGTGTAAATAGGGTCAGAGAGGTCACAGAGGATCTGTCTAATGGGGACCATTAGAACAGAGGGTCTAGTTCTGGTCACCGATAGCGGTGAACAGCAGGCTATCACAGGAAGAATCTGCAGGAGGCTTCATGAAAAACCAAAACAAGTCAGCCCATCACGTCTCCAGAGGAAGCATGTGTGTGTGTGTGTGTTAGTGTGTGTGTGTGCGCATTTGACATACAAGCTGTGTGTATCTGATACAGGAGGTGTAGCTGTTTTATAATAATGAGAATATTGTTATAATTTAATGGTAATGACGAATAGACCAGTAACTTTAAGAATACACCCTTAAGAATACACCCAGCGGTGTTAAAAATGATGATTAAAAAAAGCCTCATCCTATATTTGTGTGTTTGAGGTGACTGGATAAGCGCAGATGTGGGCATGTGCATTTTGCATGGTTTGCATGAATGCTGAGGGTGAGACTGTGTGTAATATTTCAGTGTTCAGTAGGCTACGTCGTGCAGTTTTGTGTAGTGTTTATGCATTGTAATATATTTAAATATTGCACTACATGGCACTTCTTATGCCTTAAGTCGTTATTTTAAAAATCTATGCTGTGTTTTAATAACTGACCACTCACTGACCAGTGTGACGCTGGAGAGAGATGGGAGAGGATGCATTCCTGGGAGCCTGTGCTGGAAGCCTGCTGGCCTGGCCAAGCACTTAGCTGGACTCCGGACCCTTTCCCCCAGCCCTAGCCCCAGCTCTGTTGAGACACACACAAACACACACACAGACACACACACCGAGAGAGAGAGAGAGAGAGAGAAAGAGAGAGAAAGAAGAGGAGAAATGGCCTCCAGCTGCAGGATATAAGCTGGTCTAAGTCTGCATCTGGACATCTGAGGTTGTGTGTGTGTGTGTGTGTGTGTGTGTGTGTGAAACAGTAGCAAAGACAGTGGGTCCGTCTTCAATGTTGGGGCATTAAGGGGGTCTTTACACTCTCAGGTCAGGGCACATGAAAGGAATAACGACGGGTGCAGACTGAGTGTGTGTGAGTGTGTGAATGTGTGTGTGTGTGTAGAAACCCTCAGTTCACTACAGCTGGCACGCTGTGTGTCTGTACTGAGCATGGGCGAATGTCTGTGTGAGTGTGTGTGTGTGAGTGAGTGAGTGTGCGTGTTTGTGTGTGAATGTGTGCGTGTGTGTGCATGTGCGAGTGTGTGTGAGTATGCGTCTTTGTGTGTGTGTGTGTGTGAGTGTGTGTGTTTGTGTGTGCGTGTGTGTGAATGTGTGTGTGTGTGTGTGTGTTTGTGTATGCTATGTATAGAGAGAGAGAGAGAGAAAAAAAACTTCCACTACAGCTGGCACACTCTGTGACTGCACAGCATGGGCAAGTGTGTGTGTGTGTGTGGGTGTGTGTGTGTGTAAGTGTGTGAGTGTGTGTGTGTGAGTGTGTGCATGTCTGTGTGCATTGTGTGTGTGTGTGTGTGTATGTGTTAGAGGTTTTGGAACCTTTAGCTTTAGAGGGAATGTATCTGAGGCCATAACATCCTACAGATCGCTGCATGCGTCTCATCTTCCAGCAGGCAATGGGCTCAGCAGACCATGCGAGACTCACCTCTCACAGAACATCACTTTATTTATGGCTCTGTGCACAACTGTGGCCGAAAATCAACTGAAAATACTCAGAAACAGAAACAACCCCCTTCAAAACACACACACACACACACAGACCCACACACACACACAGACCTACACACACACACACACTGGGGGTTGGGGTGGTGGTGGTGGTGGGGGGGGGGTCAGGTTGAATCTGTGGAGCAGCCATTGCCATACACAGCAGGGGGACACATCGGTGCGGTCATATTTACATCAAGTGCGGTAATATTCTCAATAAAAGGCAGTGGTCGAGGCACCTTGCAGTAACTCAACAGAGACAAGAGGCTTTGCAGCTGTTCCTTGTCCTCTTACTGATGGCCCCAGAGGGCAGGAGTGGGAGAGAGAGAAGGAGGGAGAGAGAGGGAGGGGGAGAGAGAGAGTAAGGGAAAGAGGGAGTTGAAGAGAGGGAGAGCGAGAGTGTGAGGGAAAGGGCGAGAAAAAGAGAAAGTTGGAGAAGACAAGAGAAAAGGAGAAGGCTTGATAGATGAGATGTAAATGAAAGAGAAGGGGAGAGGATGACAGAGAGATAGAGAGAAAGAAAGAGAGTGAGAGAAGAACAGAAGTACCAAGAGACAAGAGAAACGTAGAACAGTGGAGCATTGGGTAGAAGAGAGAGTGAAAATCAGAGGGATGAAGAGAGTGCAAAGAGAGAGAGAGAGAAAGGATAGAGATGGGAGGAGAGAGTAGGGAAGAGGGAGAATGGAACACATGCAGAGGAGGAACCGCTGTAGAAATACAGAGATGGCATTAGTTATTTGTTGTTATTATTATTATTGTTATTGTTATAATATTATTATTATTATTATTATTGTTATTATTATTATTATTATTATTTGTTGTTGTTGTTGTTTGTTGTTGTTTGTAAATAGGCATTGTATCTACAAAGACATTACATTGTTGTGTTTACAACATATTTGCATAGGAGTTATGGAAATACAAATCGTTTAAACAGAGAGAGGGAGAATGGTGTAGTTTAGTAAATTTGTGTAAACATGTACGCTCTCATGATGTCTCTCTCAGTGGACATTATATTTGTCAGCAAGCTGAAGAACATACTGGAAAGTAATAAAGAAACTTCTGTGTTCTATGAAATTCAAAAAACGTTGCAGTGAGGTCACAGTCACCGCGAGGACAATCCATAGAACCCTGTAGGCTCACCTCTATGACCTCATCACAGCGAGATGAAACGCTGCATCCAACTCTGATTGGCTGGGACCACCACGAAGGGCCTGAAAACTAAGCCCTGGCCCAATCAGCCTGGCCAATAACTCAAACAAACTGGCCCTGGCATTTCCTAAACACAGGGGGGGCAAACGCACATCTCCACAGAACTGAGCTCCTGATTAAGAGAGAATGGCAAGGCAGCAAGATGATGCTTGACAGCAGCACTGAGCATAACACTACAGGATGTTTGTGTGTGTGTGTGTGTGTGTGTGTGTGTGTGTGTGTGTGTGCTTTCTCTTTATAGGTGGTGTGGGGGTGGGGAGTGGTAGGATGGTTGTTATGGGTGGTTGAGGGATGAGGGAGTCGGTGGGGGTCAGGGGGTTAGGCTTGTATCTGTTGCCCCATCCCAAAGGGGAAGTGACACGAGATCCTTAAAGACGAAAATTGCCCCACTTAGCCAAACAAACTGCACCGCCTCAGTCCAGGGCCCTCTAATGGCCAATAAAACCAGGATGTGCCCTCCCCGCCCCTCCTCCACCCCTCCTCCTCTCAGCAGCTATGAAATGCAAGGGGCAAAATTAGTGGGAAGGAATAAATTCCTGTTGAAACTGGGCTCAGGACTTACAGTAATGACCACTGTTATTCTGCCCATCTTGTGAAGGTCAGATGGCTGGCCTGCAGATAGCACAGACACGTTAGAGCCTCTTAAAACTGCCTCAGAGGTAGGGTGGGAGTGGAGCAGAGGTGGTGATGGGGGCATTCTGCTCTGGAATCTGATACCGGTGTTTAAAAACACAAGGTTCCATAAAAAATGCATTCCAACATACTAGACATGCACTGGATGCTCAATGTGTTCTCCGAGTGATGTTCTAGTATGTTATCTTTCAGCATGTTGGTTGGTTCTATGTTCCCTCCTTAAGTCCTGCTCTCTCTCTCTAACTTTCTTTCTCCCTCTCTCTCTCTCTCTCTCTTTCTTTCTCTCTTTCTCTCTGCCCACCCCATGCTCATGCCCAGAGTGGTACAGTTAAAACAAGAGGTCTAATAAATTCTTGTTCTTGCAAATGATTCAAACAGCCCAGTGCTATATCTACTTTGCACGGCGCTTGTACTTTAGCAGTGTAATAATTTTATTAGGGGAGGAGGCCGCTGGGATTTAGTGTCTCTCTGTATGTGTGTGTGTGTGTGTGTGTGTGTGTACATGTATGACTACATGTATGTGTTTGTGAGTGAGTGCATGTGTGTGTGTGTGTGTGTGTGTGTGTACATGTATGACTGCATGTGTGTGTGCGTGTGCGTGTGTGTGTGTGTGTTTGTGAGTGAGCGCATATGTGTGTGTGTGTGTGTGTGTGAGTGTGTGTATGTGTATTTAAGACCAGCAGTTTTGGGCCGGTGTTTTGGGGCCAAGTGTCCTTCTAATGGTTTCTTTGGAAGCCATATGTCCTTCATGTCAGCTGGAACTCTACAGTTACAGTTGAAGTTAGTGTGAAAGACGGACATGCTGTATAATATGAGGCCTTAGGGCTTTTTAAGCAGATCTCACTGTATAGCGTTACCATCCATAAATCCAGGCTTCACCATAGTGCTGACATAAATTAGAGGCCCTGTCCTCCTGTAACCATACTTCCAAAGGTGTCATTGTGCAGTCACCATACTCTACACACACACACACACACACACACACATTAAGGCAGACAAACACCCACACATGTGCAAATGTAACTTTGTCAGAGCACATACATATGTACATTTCAAAATACACACACACACACATGCACCACGCATGCACACACGCACGCACACACACACACACAACGTTCACTGTTCCATGCAATTAGTGGTCCACTTCTCCAGCAAATGGCTCCTCTCTCTGGGTCAGTGATAGCAAAAGGCTCTTAAACTTTATACTCCCTCCTGGAGCGGAAAAGCTAGCACAACAGTGCCGTCTGATGATTTGGCAAACTCATTAATGCGCCTTGGGTTTGCGAAGCCTTGGAGTGTTTAACTGCAGGCATGGGTATGTGTAAGATCCAGGGTGTCGTTTCCATTCGCCGGCCCGTTTCGCGAGCTCGTAAACGCGCCCAGATACTGCAAAGCTAATTTAGGTTTTTATATAAAAACCCAATACTGTACATAAAAGGCCAGAGAAGGAAAAGGATGTGTTTTATGCCTGGTTGTGTTAGAGTAAAATCCATCTCTGTGCCTTTTTGAAACTAGATACATATATATGAAGTCACTTCAGAACATTTCAGAAACATATGAAGAAGAAGAGTTTCTTCAGATTATAATAATAATAATAATAACAACAATAATAATAACAATAATAATAATTATTATAAATGTATATTGTGAGCATAGATATTTTGTGTTTTAAACAGAAATACAGGGGCAAGTCCTTGAAATAAAGGAAATAGTTCAATTCTATTTCCATTTACAAAAATCAGAAATATCAATAATAGCAAAAGAAACTGACTTTTTGTTAAAGGAATTGCTTGTTTTCCTTGCGTAAGCAGTAAATTTTGTAGCTTAGCTTAACAGCCTTTGAAAGTCTGTGTCAAGCAGAATTATGGCCTTGATAATCACAACGGCTACACGCTAAATGTCTGAAAATGGTCTCCTTGTACTTGACGGGATGGACTCAAACACACACCTCTTCGACAATATCTTGTACATGTCAGCATATTTTCAGACTTTTTAGCTTCATGTAATCTTTGTAATCTTTCAGTAATTGAATAAATCTTGCCTGGCCCAGCCAAGTGCGAGTTTCTGGGGACGTTGTCTAAAGAGTCAGTAAATGCTTTTAAGGGATGACATCTATGCCCAAGTCAATGCTAATGGAATTAGCTAAGGCAGTTACCTGCATCTCACCTTTCCTGTTTGGGTTTCACACTCAAACCAGCGTTCATGACAGACAAGGAGCAGTTTGTTTTTGCAACTTATTCCGTCTCTGCCAAGAAAAAAAAAACAGACTTCACATAGCACACGCCAGTGACTGTTCTTGTGTCACACACACACACACACATACACATCACCACAGCTTAATGCCAGCTAGACAGAGGAAGTATAAATAAACTCTTCATACTATAAACCAAAAGAAGCAGAAAGAAAGAAAACACACATAATCACACTCTCTCACTCTCTTTTTTTCTCCCTCTCTTAAATGTGCAGATATGGTTAAACAAATCTGAAATGTTCCTGCTGCCAATGAGCACCCAGAGATCCTCTGATGCCCGATGCCAAGCCACATCCATGGGCACAGGCAGTGTGTACACATGCCCGGAGAGAAAGACCTCTGTGGCTCTGCTGAGAAGCAAACATGGCGGCTCTGCTGAAAACCTGAGGTCAGGAAGAAGACATCAGCAGTAGGAAAGCAGGAAGCAAACGTTGGATCTTCCTCCCCCGTGCTAGTCTGCTTTTTCCGAAGCTGCCCCAGCTGAACCCGTGCGACCCCGGGTGTGAGTGACGGCTGCGCGGAGGCGAGCTGACATTGTTGAAGTATGAATTTCACCGTTTGTGTTTTTTTGCAAAACACTGCATCGGATCAGTCCGTCTTGATTGGGGAGAGGGGCCTGACCCCAGGTCGAACCGCCGGTCTGGATAGGGGGGTTTATTGTCCAGTCAGCTTCAATTTATAAAGGCTGCGTGACTCAATTTGCAGCTTATCATACACTATTTGCCAGTTCTTTAATTCAGGAAGAGGGCCGCAAACACGCACACCATTAATTCAAAGCCAGGAAGTCACAGGCGTTTTTGTGCGCTTTCTCGAGACCGTTCAGCGAATGCTTTGATAAATGTATTCTCGCTGCGTTTCAGTGGATTCGCTTTATGAGACATATGGAAGGAATCAGGAAGATATTTTGTAAAGTGCTGCCTCTTAATCCTTAACATGTTCCTCTGCCAATGCATTTGCCTGTATAAATAGCAAAGTAGTTTTGTTGTTCCAGAGCTGAAACCTTTATCCCACTTACAATCATTTAATTAAAGACGTTTGTTTTAGTTTGTTAACATTTGATGACATTATCTTCATGCGCACACTTCCTTGTTTTGCTCTGACAAACTGAATTGGGATACATGCGTGTACTTGCAGTTACAGTGATGTTTGCAAACAACTTGCAGATCGGCTTTCACTGAAAGAGGAGAGATGAAATACTGTTTTACTGTCCATTGTCACTCATTAAGAGATCACTTACTGTTCAGTTTCCCTTTTTTTTTCACACGTTGAACCACCTGCTCTTTTATGAAAAATGAAAAAGTCTGTTGAGATTAAGCCTGGATTGTTTACACTTGTCAGGTGACAGGTTTTTATCTTTCATCAGTGGGAACTGTTTTGTGTGGAAACAACTCATGCATATAATATGTAGGCTAAATTGTGTTGTATAAACTATATTCTCCTATAGATATGACATCTTACATCATATCTATATGATGTACCTATATACGATATGATGTCTTTCACACCCCACCCCCCTACCCCCCCAAAACATACACACACACACTGAAGTCTTTCCCTCATACAGGATCCATTGGTATAAACATGATCTAAACAGCTATCAGATTTT